>JARQOD010000005.1:374880301-374925864 GCA_033576555.1 Oophaga sylvatica
ATCACTGTTTTTGGCATAAATTATATTCAGAAAAAAGGTAAATCCAGCTCCAGGAATAAAATCAGTAAAGCTTTATTGCAAATTTTTTTTAAAAAAATCAAAAAGGCTGCTATGTACATAAGCGGTATGCCCCAAGAAGGGGATTACCCAAGGACTGGTCTGCAGAGCCCTGAACGCGTTTCGAATAGCTAGTGGTCTTAAACTCAGGTTTAAGAGTTTAACCCCTTCACCCACAAGGGTGGTTTGCACGTTAATGACCGGGCCAATTTTTACAATTCTGACCACTGTCTCTTTATCAGGTTATAACTCTGGAACGCTTCAACGGATCTTCGCGATTCTGAGACTGTTTTCTCATGACATATTGTACTTCATGATAGTGGTAAAATTTCTTCGAAAAAAACGCAAATATGGCGAAAATTTTGAAAATTTTGCAATTTTCAAATTTTGAATTTTTATTCCCTTAAAACAGAGAAATATGTCACACAAAATAGTTAATAAATAACATTTGCCACATGTCTACTTTACATCAGCACAATTTTGGAAACAAAATTTTTATTTGTTAGGAAATTATAAGGGTTAAAAGTTGACCAGCGATTTCTCATTTTTTACAACAAAATTTACAAAGCCATTTTTTTTAGGGACCACCTCATATTTGAAGTCACTTTGAGGGGTCTATATAGCAGAAAATACCCAAAAGTGGCACCATTTAAAAACTACACGCCTCAAGGTACTCAAAACCACATTCAAGAAGTTTATTAACCCTTCAGGTGCTTCACAGGAGCTGAAGCAACGTGGAAGGAAAAAATGAACATTTTACTTTTTAGTCACAAAAATGATCTTTTACAAACATTTTTTTATTTTCACAAGGGAAAAAGGACCCATAAAGTTGTTGTGCAATTTCTCCTGAGTACGCCGATACCCCATATGTGAGGGAAAACCACTGTTTGGGCACACGGCAGGGCTCGGAATGGAAGGAGCGCAGTTTGACTTTTCCAAACCAAAATTGGCTGGAATTGAGAACGGACGCCATGTCGCGTTTGGAGAGGCCCTGATGTGCCTAAACAGTGGAAACCCCCCACATGTGACCCCATTTTGGAAACTAGACCCCCTAAGGAACTTATCTAGATGTGTGGTGAGTAGTTTGAACCCTCAAGTGCTTCACGCAAGTTTGTAATGTAGAGCCGTGAAGAAAAAAAATCATATTTTTTCCACAAGCATGATGTTTTAGTCCCCAATTTTTTATTTTCCCAAGGGTAAGAGGAGAAATTGAACCACAAAAGTTGTTGTCCAACATGTCCTGAGTACGCTGATACCCCATATGTGGGGGGAACCACTGTTTGGGCGCACGGCAGGGCTGAAAGGGAAGGAGCACCGTTGACTTTTCCAAACCAAAATTGGCTGGAATTGCGAACGGACGCCATGTCGGTTTGGAGGGCCCCTGATGTGCCTAAACAGTGGAAACCCCCACATGTGACCCCATTTTGGAAACTAGACCCCCTAAGGAACTTATCTAGATGTGTGGTGAGTAGTTTGAACCCTCAAGTGCTTCACGCAAGTTTGTAATGTAGAGCCGTGAAGAAAAAAAATCATATTTTTTTCCACAAGCATGATGTTTTAGTCCCCAATTTTTTATTTTCCCAAGGGTAAGAGGAGAAATTGGACCACAAAAGTTGTTGTCCAACATGTCCTGAGTACGCTGATACCCCATATGTGGGGGGGAACCACTGTTTGGGCGCACGGCAGGGCTTGAAAGGGAAGGAGCCCGTTTGACTTTTCCAAACCAAAATTGGCTGGAATTGCGAACGGACGCCATGTCGCGTTTGGAGGGCCCTGATGTGCCTAAACAGTGGAAACCCCCCACATGTGACCCCATTTTGGAAACTAGACCCCCTAAGGAACTTATCTAGATGTGTGGTGAGCACTTTGAACCCTCAAGTGCTTCACGCAAGTTTGTAATGTAGAGCGTGAAGAAAAAAAATCATATTTTTTCCACAACATGATGTTTTAGTCCCCAATTTTTTATTTTCCCAAGGGTAAGAGGAGAAATTGGACCACAAAAGTTGTTGTCCAACATGTCCTGAGTATGCTGATACCCCATATGTGGGGGGAACCACTGTTTGGGCGCACGGCAGGGCTTGAAAGGAAGGAGCACCGTTTGACTTTCCAAACCAAAATTGGCTGGAATTGCGAACGGACGCCATGTCCGTTTGGAGGGCCCCTGATGTGCCTAAACAGTGGAAACCCCCCACATGTGACCCCATTTTGGAAACTAGACCCCTAAGGAACTTATCTAGGGTGTGTGGTGAGCACTTTGATCCCCATAGTGTTTCACTAACGTTTATAATGCCTGGCGTGAAAAAAAAAAATATTTTTTTTTCCACAAAGTGATGTTTTAGTCCCCAATTTTTTATTTTCCCAAGGGTAAGAGGAGAAATTGGACCCAAAAGTGTTGTCCAATTTGTCCTGAGTACGCTGATACCCCATATGTTGGGGGATCCACTGTTTGGGCGCACGGCAGGGCTCGAAGGGAAGCAGTGACGTTTTGAATGCAAATTTGATGGAATGGGCTGCGGGCGTCCATGTTCCGTTAGCAGAGCCCTGATGTGCCTAAACAGTGGAAACCCCCCACATGTGACCCCATTTTGGAAACTAGACCCCCTAAGGAACTTATCTAGGTGTGTGGTGAGCACTTTGAACCCCCAAGTGTTTCACTAACGTTTATAATGCCCTGGCGTGAAAAAAAAATTATTTTTTTTTTTCCACAAAAGTGATGTTTTAGATCCCCAATTTTTATTTTCCCAAGGGTAAGGAGGAAAATTGGACCCAAAAGTGGTTGTCCAATTTGTCCTGAGTACCTGATACCCCATATGTTGGGGGGATCCACTGTTTGGGCGCACGGCAGGGCTCGGAAGGAAGCAGTGACGTTTTGGAATGCAGACTTTGATGGAATGGTCTGGGCGTCATGTTCCGTAGCAGAGCCCCTGATGTGCCTAAACAGTGGAAATCCCCCACATGTGACCCCATTTTGGAAACTAGACCCCATAAGGAACTTATCTAGGTGTGTGGTGAGCACTTTGAACCCCCAATTGTTTCACTAACGTTTATAATGCCCTGGCGTGAAAAAAAAAAAATATTTTGGGCACAAGTCGGGGCTCAGAAGGGAAATTGTGACGTTTTGGAAGCAGACTTTGATGGAATGGTCTGCGGGCGTCATGTTCCGTTTGCAGAGCCCCTGATGTGCCTAAACAGTAAAAAAAAAACACAAGTGACATAATTTTGGAAAGTAGACTCCCAAGGAACTTTTCTAAATGTGCCCCCCTTCTGGAACTAATCTTTCCTGTGAAGTAAATTAGTAGTGCATTGAGGTGTGGTAACTGAAGGTACGTCGTATCGCTGTTGCGTGCACATCGTGACAGCAGGAAAGCGTTGAGCATTGCCATTTGGACGATGTGCACGGACAGCTTCTTGTACCACACCTTGGCCTTTCTCAAAGCACTGTACGGTTGGAGGAGTTGATCAGAGAGATCAACACCCCCCATGTATTTATTGTACTCCAGTACACAGTCCGGTTTGCGGACCTGTGTAGAGGTACCCCGTACAGTGCTGAGGGCGCTGCCATCACCATGTATGGTGGTCAAGAGAAGGACATCCCTCTTGTCCTTGTACTTGACCACCAACAGGTGGTCGCTACATTGGGCTCTGCTCTCACCCTTTCTGAGCATCAGCCCAAGTAGCGTCTTTGGGAGGCCTCTCTGATTTTTGCGGACGGTACCGCAGGCTGCGGTACCTCGCGCAGAGAGGGATTTGTAGAGTGGGATGCTGGAATAAAAGTTATCAGTGTAAAGGTGATAACCTTTATCCAGCAGTGGGTGCACCAAATCCCACACAATTTTCCCACTCACTCCCAGGACGGGGGGACACTCAAGGGGTTCAATCCTGGTGTCCTTTCCTTCGTAAACTCAAAGCTGTGGGTGTACCCTGAGGTACTCTCACACAGCTTATAGTTTGATTCCGTACCTTGCCCTCTTGCTGGGCAGGTACTGGCGGAATGCGAGCCGTCACTTAAAATGAACCAAGGACTCATCCACGCAGATGTCCTTTTGGGGCACGTACACTTCAGCAAACTTTTTGTTGAAGTGTTCGATGACCGGCCGAACTTTGAACAGGCGGTCAAAGTTGGGGTCATCTCGTGGGGGACACTGTGCATTATCAATATAATGCAGGAATTTGTGGATGGCCTCAAAACGCGTCCGAGCCATGACCATTCGGAACAGTGGAGTGTTGTATAAAATATCAACACTCCAATATTGCCGAATTTCTGGCTTCTTCAGGATCCCCATATGGAGGACCAGGCCCCAAAACTGCATCATTTCAACTTCGTCTACAGGAGACCAGTTGGAAAATGATGAACGGGGGTTTTGCGCCAAAAATTGCCGAGCGTACAAATTTGTTTGCTCCACCATGAGGTTAATTAAATGCTCAGAGAAAAAGACTTTGAAAAAGTCTATTTCTGTGAAGCCGGTGGAGTCAAACCTGATTCCTGATTCTGCCACAAAATCAGGAATCAGTGGCTCGTAATTTTCGGGGTCCGGGGTCCATACGGGGTCCGAAGAGGGGTGCGCTGGTTCATTTTCAGGGGAGGACGCTGCCTCATCTTCTGTCCTGGGGCGTCTGCGTGGCAGTTCCGCAGGACCCGAGGAGGAAGATGAGGAGGAGGAGGAAGAAGAAGAAGAATCATCTGAAAAATAAACAAATGTGGGATCCTCTCCCTCGCTATCAGTGTCGGAGGCAAGGAAAGCGTATTCCTCCTCCACTGAATAGCGCTGTTGGGATGAGCGTGACGAGCGTGACATTTTTTTTGTGAAAGTGGTGCTTTGTGTGAATTTTATTTATAACTGTGTGTGTGTGTGTGGGGGGGGTGATAGTGATTGGTGTAAACTAAGCTGAAAAGAAAAAGCTAAAAGAAAAGAAAGCGAATAGGGAAAAAAAAGGCCTGTGAAAAAAAGTCCAAACCAGCAGGCACGGGCTCTGATAAGTGACCGGTGTCACTTATCAAAGTTCCACGGCTGCTGGATGTGCGCACGGGAGTGGCGGAAAGGGGGGTGAAAAAAAAAAAAGACTGGCAGGCACGAGCTCTGATAAGTGACCGGTGTCACTTATCAAAGTTCCGCGGCTGCTGGATGTGCGCACGGGAGTGGCGGAAAGGGGGGTGAAAAAAAAAAAACTGGCAGGCACGAGCTCTGATAAGTGACCGGTGTCACTTATCAAAGTTCCGCGGCTGCTGGATGTGCGCACGGAGTGGCGGAAAGGGGGGTGAAAAAAAAAAAGTGTCAGGCACGGGTGTTGTGAATGGGTTTGAGATGAGTTCTGAGCAGAGGCTCCCTCTGGTGGTTACAAGCGGTGCTAGTGAAGATTGTGAGGACTGGGAATCAGGTGTTACTGACTGGTCTTATATAAGGGAGTCATTTTCCCATCAGGGTTGCCAGTGATCAATTGTTCTGGTCTGAATCCTTTATTCCAGTTTCCCTTGTAGCCTGCTGTGTCGTGTCTGCATCTCCTGCTAACAGATAAGACATTTTCTTCTTTTGTGTTTGTGCTATATTTTTGCATTTTGTCCTGCACTTCTGTGGGGGCCTTCAGGGTCCCCTCCGGGGGCTTCTGCCCTCTCAGTTTTGTTCAGCCACTGATGTTTGTACTTTTGCTTTTTTCCAGTTTTTTCAGTGGCTGCTGTTTTGATTTTGTTACACCAGAGAACTAATTTAGGTGGTAGAGGTCGTGTGATCTCAGGTGATTTTGAAATTAGTAGAGTTGGTGCTTTTCAGGGTTTTCTGGGATTGCAGTAAGTATCCTTACTGTCCTTTTCTATTTAGTTAGTTTGGGCCCCAGCGTTTGCTCATACTATTTTCTTTCTGTGTCAGTATTTCATCTTGTCTAACCGCCATTACATGTTTGGGGGCTTTCTATTGTCTTTGGGGTTCTGCTCCGGGGCAGATAGCTTTCCTATATCTATCTTTAGGTGTAGTTAGTTTCTCAGGCTGTGACGAGGCGTCTAGGACCAACGTAGGAACGCTCCACGGCTGCCTCTAGTTGTGGTGGTTAGTCAGGGTACTGCAATCTCATAGATTCCAACTGCTCTGGTGTATTGCCTTTTTTACCTGCACTCCTCAGCTACCGAAACATAACAGTATCACGGCCAAAAAAATTGAAAATTGTATGGTACTCACAGAAGGGAAAAAATATTGTCAGAGTTGTCAGAGATATTTTTCTGTTTGTTGCATTTTTTTTTTTTCCTCTGTATCTCTGGGTGCTGGGGAGGATCTTTTCTCTCAATGGAGTTTGCACAGTTGTCTGGCCGTGTGGATCAGCTTGCCACTGAGGTTCGGAGTATTGCTATCTATCTTGCTGGGTTGCCTGTTGTGGAACCTAGGATCCCCATGCCAGATTTGTTTTTAGGGCATCGAGCTAAGTTTCAGAATTTCAAAAATAATTGTAAATTGTTTTTTGCCTTAAAATCTAAGTCCTCAGGGAACGCAGCGCAGCAGGTTCAAATTGTCATCTCTCTCCTGCGCGGCGATCCTCAGGATTGGGCTTTTTCCCTGACACCTGGGGATCCTGTTTTGAGTGATGTTGATGCATTTTTTCAGGCCTTGGGGTTATTGTACGATGAGCCTAATGTCACGGATCAAGCTGAGAAAGCCTTGTTGGCATTAAATCAGGGGCTTGATGACGCTGAGTTATACTGTCAGAGATTCCGTAGGTGGGCAGTCCTGACCAAATGGAATGACGACGCTTTGGCAGCCCTTTTCCGGAAGGGTCTGTCAGATAATGTAAAGGATGTTATGGTGGGATTCCCTGTCCCCTCTGGTCTCAATGATTCTATGTCATTAGCGATTCAAATTGACAGACGTTTGCGTGAGCGGAGAAGTATGCGTGGAATGGTGTTGCCTTGTGAACCAGCTTCTGAACCCATGCAGTGTGATAGAGTGGTGTCTGGGGCACAGCGTCATGAGTTTCGAAAGCGCAATGGGTTATGTTTCTACTGTGGTGATGTCTCTCATGCTATTTCAGTCTGCCCTAGGCGGGGAGGACGTTTTGCGTGCTCAGTTGTCTTGGGTAGTGTTCAGACTAAGTTTTTATTAACTGTCACTCTGATATGCTCTCTCTCCTCATTTTCTGCTCAGGCTTTCGTTGATTCTGGAGCAGCTATTAACCTGATGGATTATGATTTTGCTAAACGTTGTGGATTTCCCTTGATACCCCTACAGAAGACTATTCCCATACTGGGGATCGATTCTACCCCTTTGGCTGAGAATAAACCCCAGTTTTCTACTCAGGTGATAATGAGGGTTGAACCTGATCACCAGGAGTGCTGCAAATTTTTGGTTCTGTATAATCTGCATGACATTATCGTGCTGGGTTTTCCTTGGTTACAGTCTCATAATCCTGTTTTGGATTGGAAATCTGTGTCTGTAACCAGTTGGGGCTGCCAATGTGTTAATACCAACACTCCTGTTTTTTCTGCCTCCCCCCAGGCTCAGGATGTTCCTGACTTTTTGATTGATTTTTCTGATGTGTTTAGCGAAAGTAAATCTGCATCCTTGCCTCCCATAGGAGCTATGACTGCGCTATTGAATTAGTGCCGGGTAGTAAATTCCCTAAAGGTCGCCTTTTTAACTTGTCTGTACCTGAACATGACGCTATGCGGTCTTATATCAAGGAATCATTGGAGAAGGGTCATATCAGACCATCCTCTTCACCCTTAGGTGCCGGTTTTTTCTTTGTGGCCAAAAAGGATGGTTCATTAAGGCCGTGTATTGATTATCGTCTCTTGAACAATATTACTGTGAAATATCAATACCCGTTACCCTTGATTTCTGACCTGTTTTCCAGGGTGAAAAACGCTACTTGGTTTACCAAGCTTGACCTCAGGGGGGCGTATAACCTTATTCGCATTAAGCACGGGGATGAATGGAAGACGGCATTCAATACCCCTGAAGGGCATTTTGAGTACCTGGTGATGCCCTTTGGGCTCACTAATGCTCCTTCCGTCTTCCAGTCCTTCATGAATGACATTTTCAGGGATTTTGTGGACAAATTTCTGATTGTTTATTTGGATGATATCTTGATTTTTTCTAATGACTGGGACTCTCATGTGAAACATGTTCGAACTGTATTTCAGATTTTGAGAGAGAATGCTCTGTATGTGAAGGGATCAAAGTGTCTTTTTGGCGTACAGAGGATCTCATTTCTGGGATTCATTTTGTCCCCATCTGTTATTGAAATGGACCCGGTCAAGGTTCAGGCCATCTGTGATTGGGTCCAACCTACTTCATTAAAGGCTCTTCAGAGATTTTTGGGTTTTGCCAATTTTTATCGTAAATTTATTGGTAATTTCTCGGTAATTGTTAAACCATTAACTGATTTGACCAGAAAGGGTTCTGATGTGGTGAATTGGCCTCCTGAGGCAGTCTCTGCATTTCAGGAACTTAAGCAGAGATTCACTTCTGCTCCTGTTCTACGGCAGCCTGATGTTTCTCTGCCATTTCAGGTGGAGGTTGATGCCTCTGAAATTGGGCAGGTGCCGTTTTGTCCCAAAAAGATCCAGAGACCTCTAAAAGTAACCCTTGTGCCTTTTTCTCTCGAAAATTTTCTCCTACTGAACGTAATTATGACGTGGGTAATCGGGAGTTATTGGCCATGAAGTGGGCTTTTGAAGAGTGGAGACATTGGCTGGAGGGAGCCAAACATCAGGTGGTGGTCCTTACGGACCATAAGAATCTGGTCTATCTGGAATCTGCCAAGCGACTCAATCCTAGACAGGCCAGGTGGGCCTTGTTTTTCACACGTTTTAATTTTGTGGTTTCCTTTCTTCCTGGCACTAAGAATGTTAAGGCGGATGCCCTCTCGAGGAGTTTCCTTGCGGACTCTCCTGAGTTATCTGATCCTTCTGTTATTTTGAAAGAGGGTGTAGTTCTTTCCGCCATCTCGCCCAATTTGAGACTTGCTCTGGAGGGGTGTCAGGAGGATAGGCCCGAGTGCTGCCCTGTTGGAAAATTGTTTGTCCCGGACCAGTGGAAAAAGAGTGTGATGTCTGAGATTCATTGTTCCGCGTTGGCTGGGCATCCCGGAATTTTTGGTACCAGAGACTTGGTTAGTCGGTCCTTTTGGTGGCCTACCTTGTCTCGTGATGTCAGGGAATTTGTGCAGTCCTGCGGGACTTGCTCTCGCTCCAAGCCTTGCTCTCGCTCTAGTGGTTTGTTGATGCCATTGCCTGTGCCCAAGAGACCATGGACCCATATCTCTATGGATTTCATTTCCGACCTTCCTGTTTCTCAGAGAATGACCACCATCTGGGTGATTTGTGATAGGTTTTCCAAGATGATACATCTTGTGCCATTACCTAAGTTGCCTTCCTCCTCTGAATTGGTGCCGTTGTTCCTTCAGCACGTGGTTCGTTTACACGGCATTCCTGAGAACATTGTGTCTGACAGAGGAGTCCAGTTTGTTTCCAGATTTTGGAGGACTTTTTGTTCTAAACTGGGTGTTCAATTGTCTTTCTCCTCGGCATTTCATCCTCAGACCAATGGTCAAACTGAGAGAACAAACCAGACATTGGAGACTTATCTAAGATGCTTTGTGTCTGCTGATCAGGATGACTGGGTCTCTTTTTTGCCTTTGGCTGAGTTTGCTCTTAATAATAGGGCTAGCTCTGCTACTTTGATGTCTCCGTTTTTCTGTAATTCTGGGTTTCACCCTCGATTTTCTTCAGGACAGACGGAGGCTTCTGTCTGTCCAGGTGTTGACTCTGTTGTGGAGCGTATGCAACTGATTTGGGACCAGGTAGTGGAGAGGTTGTCCCTCTCTCAGGAGAGGGCCCAGCGGTTTGCTAACCGGCATAGGACTGATGGTCCTCGGTTTAAAGTAGGGGACTTGGTCTGGTTGTCCTCAAAGAATATTCCTATGAGAGTAGCATCTCCTAAATTTAAGCCTAGGTTCATTGGACCTTATAAGATCATGGAGATTATTAATCCTGTTTCTTTTCGTTTGCTTCTTCCAGGGACATTTAAGATCCATAACGTGTTCCACAAGTCCTTGTTGAAGAGGTTTGTTGAGCCAGTGGTTCCTGCTGCTGTGCCTCCTGACCCTGTTTTGGTTGAGGGCAATCTGGAGTATGTGGTTGAGAAAATATTGGATTCTCGTTTTTCTAGACGGAAACTACAGTATTTGGTTAAATGGAGAGGTTATGGTCAGGAAGACAATTCTTGGGTGTTTGCTTCGGACATCCATGCTAGGAGACTTATCCGTGCGTATCATAGAACTCATCCTGACCGACCTGGTTGCTCAAATGAGGGTTCGGAGACCCCTCCTCAAGGTGGGGGTACTGTTGTGAATGGGTTTGAGATGAGTTCTGAGCAGAGGCTCCCTCTGGTGGTTACAAGCGGTGCTAGTGAAGATTGTGAGGACTGGGAATCAGGTGTTACTGACTGGTCTTATATAAGGGAGTCATTTTCCCATCAGGGTTGCCGGTGATCAATTGTTCTGGTCTGAATCCTTTATTCCAGTTTCCCTTGTAGCCTGCTGTGTCGTGTCTGCATCTCCTGCTAACAGATAAGACATTTTCTTCTTTTGTGTTTGTGCTATATTTTTGCATTTTGTCCTGCACTTCTGTGGGGGCCTTCAGGGTCCCCTCCGGGGGCTTCTGCCCTCTCAGTTTTGTTCAGCCACTGATGTTTGTACTTTTGCTTTTTTCCAGTTTTTTCAGTGGCTGCTGTTTTGATTTTGTTACAGCAGGTGGTAGAGGTCGTGTGATCTCAGGTGATTTTGAAATTAGTAGAGTTGGTGCTTTTCAGGGTTTTCTGGGATTGCAGTAAGTATCCTTCCTGTCCTTTTCTATTTAGTTAGTTTGGGCCCCAGCGTTTGCTCATACTATTTTCTTTCTGTGTCAGTATTTCATCTTGTCTAACCGCCATTACATGTTTGGGGGCTTTCTATTGTCTTTGGGGTTCTGCTCCGTGGCAGATAGCTTTCCTATATCTATCTTTAGGTGTAGTTAGTTTCTCAGGCTGTGACGAGGCGTCTAGGACCAACGTAGGAACGCTCCACGGCTGCCTCTAGTTGTGGTGGTTAGTCAGGGTACTGCAATCTCATAGATTCCAACTGCTCTGGTGTATTGCATTTTTTACCTGCACTCCTCAGCTACCGAAACATAACACACGAGCTCTGATAAGTGACCGGTGTCACTTATCAAAGTTCCGCGGCTGCTGGATGTGCGCACGGGAGTGGCGGAAAGGGGGGTGAAAAAAAAAAAAAGTGGCAGGCACAAGCTCTGGTAAGTGACCGCTGTCACTTATCAAAGTTCAGCGGCTGCTGGATGTGCGCACGGGAGTGGCGGAAAGGGGGGTGAAAAAAAAAAAAGTGGCAGGCACGAGCTCTGATAAGTGACCGCTGTCACTTATCAAAGTTCCGCGGCTGCTGGATGTGCGCACGGGAGTGGCGGAAAGGGGGGTGAAAAAAAAAAAAGTGGCAGGCACGAGCTCTGATAAGTGACCGGTGTCACTTATGAAAGTTCCGCGGCTGCTGGATGTGCGCACGGGAGTGGCGGAAAGGTGGGTGAAAAAAAAAAAATGGCAGGCACGAGCTCTGATAAGTGACCGGTGTCACTTATCAAAGTTCCGCGGCTGCTAGATGTGCGCACGGGAGTGGCGGAAAAGTTGGTGAAATAAAAAACAAAACGGCAGGAACGAGCTCTGATAAGTGACTGGTGTCACTTATCAAAGTTCCGCGGCTGCTGGATGTGCGCACGGGAGTGGCGGAAAAGGTGGTGAAAAAAAAAAAAAAACGGCAGGAACGAGCTCTGATAAGTGACTGCTGTCACTTATCAAAGTTCCGCGGCTGCTGGATGTGCGCACGGGAGTGGCGGAAAGGGGGGGTGAAAAAAAAAAAGTGGCAGGCACGAGCTCTGATAAGTGACCGCTGTCACTTATCAAAGTTCCGCGGCTGCTGGATGTGCGCACGGGAGTGGCGGAAAGGGGGGTGAAAAAAAAAAAAGTGGCAGGCACGAGCTCTGATAAGTGACCGGTGTCACTTATCAAAGTTCCGCGGCTGCTAGATGTGCGCACGGGAGTGGCGGAAAGGGGGGTGAAAAAAAAAAAGTGGCAGGCACGAGCTCTGATAAGTGACCGGTGTCACTTATCAAAGTTCCGCGGCTGCTAGATGTGCGCACGGGAGTGGCGGAAAAGTTGGTGAAATAAAAAAACAAAACGGCAGGAACGAGCTCTGATAAGTGACTGGTGTCACTTATCAAAGTTCCGCGGCTGCTGGATGTGCGCACGGGAGTGGCGGAAAAGGTGGTGAAAAAAAAAAAAAAACGGCAGGAACGAGCTCTGATAAGTGACTGGTGTCACTTATCAAAGTTCCGCGGCTGCTGGATGTGCGCACGGGAGTGGCGGAAAGGGGGGGGGGTGAAAAAAAAAACCGGCAGGCACGAGCTCTGATAAGTGACCGCTGTCACTTATCAAAGTTCCGCGGCTGCCGGATGTGCGCAAGGAGGGGGTTGCGAAAGTGTTGATCGGTGAACTGCGTCACCAATCAACGCTCGGCGGCGCAAAGGCGGGGTAAAAAGAGGGGGAAAGGGAAGGGGGGAGGGGGGGAATTGGGATGGATCGGGGCTCAAAAACTCACGTTTGTAGTCTCTTCTTTCTTCTCTCTTCTTTATTCAGCAGGAGTTGTGGTGTCACAGGCTACTGTGGCACCACAAGGCCCAGCACAGGAGATCTGGCAGTGTGACCGCACAGCAGGAATCCTCAGCAAGTGTGAGGACCCCTGCAGTGCAGTCAGACAGGTCAGATCTAGTTTGCAGACAGGTCACAGAGCGGTCACATCGCTGCTGTGACCTGTCATTGGTGGGATCGATGATCACATCAATCCCACCAATCAAAGGAGACCCCTGTATTGCCGGTTGCTAGGCACCGGCCTAGTAATCGGAGCTCACAGCTCCGATTCCTAGGCAGGTCACCGGCAGGTCAGCAAGCAGGGCACAGAGCGGTCACACCGCTGCTGTGCCCTATGATTGGCACGATCGTCGATGACATCGATCGCGCCAATCAGCTCCTGCATGCCCTACAGGCCCTGGCCTAGGATCGGTGCTATTACTGCACCGATCCAGGCAGGTACAGGCAGGGCACAGCGCAGATATACCGCGGCTGTGCCCTGCGATTGGCGCGATCGATGTGATCGGCGATCGAGCCAATCCGGGGGGGTCTGGACCTTCCTAGGCCCAGGCCTAGGATCGAGTACATCGGTACTCGATCCTAGCCTGCAATCTCACTGTTTCAGCCGCTCTGATTGGCTGAAACAGTGAGAAAGGCTGTGATTGGCTGTTCAGAATTGAACAGCCAATCACAGCGATCGGGAGGCCTGAGGGGGGAGGACGCAGCCCGGGATGCCGACGCCAACTTCCAAGAGGTAAGCTGGCGTCGGAATTTTAATGCGATCACCTCTACTTAAGTCGCGATGTCGCATTAAAGGGCATGACGTACTATCCCGTCCATGGTCAGATTGGCATGGGTTTCATGGACGGGATAGTACGTCGGATGTCAGAGAGGGGTTAAGAACACTAGCTGTTCGAAACGCGTTCAGGGCTCTGCAGACCAGTCCTTGGGTAATCCCTTTCTTGGGGCATACCGCTTATGTACATAGAAGCCTTTTTGATCTTTTTTAAAAAAAATTTGCAATAAAGCTTTACTGATTTTATTCCTGGAGCTGGATTTACCTTTTTTTCTGGATATTTTCTACATATGGTGGAGACGAATCTTTGCTCGGATTGATCGTTTTTCAAGAAAAAACATGAGGGGTGGGCTGAAATAATCTCTTCATAAATTATATTAGCACATGTCGAACAATTTACCAGTTGGTGCAGTAGATTCCAAGAAAACCAACAGACTAAGCATTCATGGTCTGCATGTGTTTGAGTCTGTGTATTAGAATAATTAATTGAAAGGGTGAAGTCAGGATATGTTGTACATGCATTTCTCCTTGAAAGCCTGAGAAATATGGGTTGTTCGAGACTTTGTTCACAAGAACAGCGTACTTTAATTAAAAAGTTGATTGGAGAGGGTAAAACTTATTGTCTGCACTTCTTTATAATAGGCTGTTCAGCTAAAATGATCTTCAATACTTTAAAATGGAAAGCCAAACCAGAAAGAAGACGTGGAAGAAAATGGTAGACTACCATACGAATGGATGGAAGAATAGCCACTCCATGTACCTAATCCTATCATGTGTGACATAGGTCATGTGTCTAATCTTATGTGAGAGTCTGCTGAGCTGTGTATCTAATGTGGCACAGGCAATATATCTAACCAATTGTGTGACAAAATAAGCAGAGCCAAACAGATTCGGCCCTGCAAGTCGTTCTCGGTGACACCCTCCATATCTCAGTATCACACTGCAGTCACCAACAAAATGGCTCCCGTGATGCTAAACTTCATTTTCGTTTATCCTTTTACAGATACCCAGAAGGGGAGGAGAGGAGTGACATCACACACATGGAGCAGATTTCTTCCACATCAACTGCAGTCGTAATGTGAGCTAGCAGTAGACTAAATTACTCTGAATTTTGCAATGTACTTATATTTTAACTTTTATATATTATCTTTGAATGTTTTTGGAAACATATGTAATAAAGATTTGATCATTTTGAGTTGTCATCTCTTTCAAAGATTTTACAGTGTCCAGTGACAAGTAGAGCATCAGGAGCGATAAGAGCTGGACTGCGGAGGTGACTTCTTCAAGCAGTGACTACTTGTCAGTATTAGTAGTGCAGTCACGCTTCCGACCTGTATTCACCATCGCAGTGTTCAAGCTCAGCAGAGAAATCACGATGCTGTGCTCTGAACACTGACTCAGCTCTGCTCAGCCTGTGTAAGCCTTATTCAGATGTCCCTGGATTACAGACATCTGTGTGAGACTTTTCGCGAACTGAGCACAGCCAAGTATCAAAGTCCATCATACATGATGCAGTCTTCTGAGTTCTATACCTAAGCCCATCATGCAGGCTACACTCTGCTGAGCCATCTATCTTAGCCCGCTATTTATGAAACAACCACTAATCCAAGGCAGTCATGTGGGATGCAGTCAGCTGAGACATGTTTCCAAGTACATCATGTGGAATGCAGTACACTGAGCAGTATATCTATACATATAGCTGATGCAATTTGCCTCGCCTTGTATCTAATCCTATCATGTGTGACATAGGTCATGTGTCTAATCCTATATGAGATTCTGCTGAGCTGTGTATCTAATCCTATCGTGTGACACAGACCATGTATCTAACCAATTGTGTGGCAAAATAAGCAAAGCCAAACAGATTCGGCCCTGCAAGTCGATCTCGGTGACACCCTCCACATCTCAGTATCACGCTGCAGTCACCAATACAATGGCTCCACACTGTGATTCTAAACTTCAGGGAAGGAGTCCTGAGGAGATAATTTGCATATTCCCTGTGCATTCTGGGATAAGTGAAGAGTCTCCACTGGCTCAAAGAACACTGGATTTTGGCTGTTGCAGCTGAAAGGAGGACATCAGTAAACCAGGGGAGGAGTCCTGAAAAGCCAAACTTCACATGCCAGAAATGCAAGCTTCTGTTCCTGTTGGAGGAAAAGTTGCAAAATCTAGAAGAGAGGGTAGCTACATTGAAAATCATTAAGGAAGGTGGAAAGTTCTTAGAGCAGAATTATCTCTTCATGCTACAGAAAGAGAAGAAATTCGAAGTTCATCTGAAGAAACAGAGGAATGGAAGCATGTGACCCAGAGAAGCAGGAGGATTGGGAGGCAGTCAGCACCCATACTGCTCAGGAACCAGTACCAGGCTCTTACACAGGAGAACGATAAAGAAATACATCAAGATAAGACTTTGCCCACAAAGAACAACCTTGTATGCCCTCAGAGTCCCCCGTAAGGAAAAAGAAAAATGTTGTGAAGAAACGGAGAGTTGTTGTCATGGGCGATTCCCTGTTGAGAGGAACAGAGGCCGCTATCTGCAGACTGGATATAACCTCAAGAGAAATGTGCTGTCTTCATGTGAAAAAATTAAAGATGTGTCTGATAGGATATCAGGACTCTTCATACCTACAGATGACTACCCATTCCTGAAAAATATTTAGACTTGAGAGTCCTCAGTGGTTGATACCTTTTAATGGCTAACTGAAAAGATGGTGACAAATTGCAAGCTTTCGAGACTACTCAGGTCTCTTCATCAGGCGAAGACTAATACAAAATCTGAAGAATCACATATTTATACACAACAGGACACAGGAATAATGCAATAGGTAAGACAAGTGACGTGAAGCAGAACTGTCATTATGGCAGAGGGATGAACATAAATATTGGAACAGTTCATAGATAAGGAAAGTTTTATTGCCCTCTGATTGGAGTCTGCTATTGTGTTTTGATGCCCCTAGAAAACTCTATTGTCTACAGCCAACCAAACCAAATTACAAGAGCCACCAGAATATCAAGGAATCACCTGCTACATTACAAAGCTAAAGAAGAAAATAAGCGGGTGCCTCTAGTGGTCACCTACAATCCAAATCTGGAGGTGCTAAGGGGAGCTGCACGGAAACTACAACCTTTACTACAAAAAGATGCCCGATTACAATCCATATTTCCAGACCCCCCACTACTATGTTTTAGGCAGCCCCCAAATCTAAGAAGCATCATTGTCAGAAGCTCCCTGTCCTCCCCAACAGCTGCAGGAACCTTTCCTTGCAACCAGAAGAAATGCAAAACCTGTGCATCTATAATGACCACGGACAAGATAAAGATCCCCAACTCCCATCAGGACTACAAGATCCCAGGTACTTTCAGCTGCATCACATCTAATGTGGTGTACCTAATTATTTGTACGAAATGTCCAACTGGGGGTCTGTATGTGGGGGAGAGCGGGCAAAAACTGAGAACAAGGATGAATTCTCATCGCCACACAATAAGAGAAAAAAGAATGGATTTACCTGTGGCAAAACACTTTTGTATGCCCGGTCATAGCATGATGGATATGGAATTACTTGTATTAAAATCTAACTTCAAATCTGAGAAAGATAGAAAGGTTTGGGAATATAAACTTATGATGACCTTTGACACTCTTAGTGCTGGAATGATAATATATCACACGTATACATGTCTTTCTACATCAATTAAGGAATCTGCTTCTCTGACCTTCTAGGGGCATCAAAACACAATAGCAGACTCCAATCAGAGGGCAATAAAACTTTCTCTCCTTATCTATGAACTGTTCCAATATTTATGTTCATCCCTCTGCCATAATGACAGTTCTGCTTCACGTCACTTGTCTTACCTATTGCATTATTCCTGTGTCCTGTTGTGTATAAATATGTGATTCTTCAGATTTTGTATTAGTCTTCGCCTGATGAAGAGACCTGAGTAGTCTCGAAAGCTTGCAATTTGTTACCATCTTTTCAGTTAGCCATTAAAAGGTATCATCCACTGAGGACTCTCAAGTCTAAATATTTTTCTATCTACTGGCTAACACGGTACGAAGATACACATCTTTCCTATACCCATTCCTGCTAATACATGTGGGGACAAATGACACCGCAAGAAAGGACCTGTAAACCATCTGCAGTGACTTTGAAAACTTAGGTAAGAAAGTGAAAGAACTGGGAGCGCATGTGATCTTCTCTTCCATCCTCCCAGTGGATGGCCATGGAACAAGGAGGTGGAATAAGATTCAGCAGGTGAACAACTGGCTACCTTGATGGTGCTGTCAGCAAGGATTTGGATTTCTGGATCATGGAGTGAATTACCTATATGATGAACTACTTGCTAGAGATGGGGTGCACCTTATGAAAAACATGTATTTGGAAGTCGCCTTGCTACACTCATCAGGAGAGCTTTAAACTAGAACAATGTGGGAAGGGAAGTAAAAGGCCAGAAAAATCCATACACCTGACAAATACTATTGAGAATTCTGCTATTAGAAGTGGAAAGGAACAATGAAGACAAAAAAATCTAAATAATAAAAATATTAGAGGAAGAGAAACCAATCACAAATTAAAATGTTTCTATACAAACGCACAAAGCATGGGCAACAAACAAGGAGAATGGGAACTACTAACGCAGGAAAAGAAATATGATGTCATTGGAATCACTGAAACTTTGTGGGATGATACGCATGATTGGAATACAAGGCTAGAAGCATACAACTTATTTGCGAGAAACAGACTTGATAAACAAGGAGGTTTCTAGTTTGTTAGAAAAGCGTATATCTGCACAGAGATTGAAGCTTCAGAGACTGGGAGTTCTGTGGAAACTGTTTGGGTAAGAATACAAGGAGCGAACAATGGAAAGGACACCATTGTAGGCATTTACTACAGGCTGCCTGTGCAAGCTGAAGATATAGATGAACTCTCTATGCATCAAATGGCCAAGTTCTCCAAAAAACATGACATAGTGGTCATGGGAGATTTCAACTATCCAGACATTTGTTGAGAATCTCTCTCAGTCAAAACTAACAGGTCAAACAAATTCTTATCCTCTCTTGCTGACTTTATCTTCCAAAGGGTAGGGGAGAAACAAGGGGATCTGCTACCTTGGATCTAATCCTGATAAATACAGAGGAAATTGTGGAGGAGGTAAGAGTGGCTGGGACCCTAGGAGGTAGTGACCATGCTGTTTTAGAATTTTGGATAACTACAAGAGGAAGACCTGTGAATACTCAGACTTCAAGGTTAGATTTCAGAAAAGCAGATTTTAAGGGACTCAGAAAAAGAATCAGAGGGATCCAATGGCTGGATATCCTTATGGACAAATGTCCAGGAAGGATGGGAAATTTTGAAAAATGAGATTCTCAAATCACAATCGTTAACAATTCCGAAAAGAGGGAAGAATAGGAAGCATTTAAGGAAACCAGTAAGGGTGGATGAACACAGAACTTAAACACATGCTAAAAAGGAAGAAGGAAATGTTTATCAAATGGAAAGAGGGAGACATATCTAAAGAAGATTATAATGCAGTGCAGTGTGCAGAACCTTCAGGGCACAAGTCAGATTAGCTAAAGCTGACAATGAATTAAGGCTTGCAAGAGACGCCAAAAGCAATAAAAAAAAGAAATTTGGGGATGTGTCAAAAGTAAAAAGTCAAAGATGCTATAGGATTTTTACAGAATAAAAATTATGAAATGGTAAGAAAGGATGTTGAGAAGGCCGAACTTTTAAATTCCTATTTTGCATCTGTTTTCTCTCAGAAAGGAAATGTAACATCAACTGATCTTCACTGTCCTATTAAAGGAATAGAAGAATCCAGGCTATCTATAAACAGAAAGATAGTGAGGGAATACTTAGCTAACATAAATGAATTCAAGTCTCCAGGTCCAGATGAATTACACCTCAGAGTACTGAAGGAGATAGCAGAATAAATTTTTGAACCACTCTCCATAATCTTTGAAAACTCTTGGAGAACGGGGGCATGGCCTGGCAGTTCATGGCACCAGCAGCATAATCTTGGAGATCTGTGATCTCCAGCTTTAAAGCAGCTCACACAGCAGCACACAGAAAAGCTAACAGCCCGAAATCCCCTGCACCAGACTCCCCGCCTCAGATGCCACAACCCAGGCGAACCAGAGGTCAGAAACGGCCCTCACCTATGAAGGTGACAGACTTCTTCCCCAGGGACCCGCATGCTGCAGCAGCAGAGAAGATGGCGTCGTCCAGGGCCTTCTCACCCCGCTCCTCTCACAGAAGCTCGTAGGTACTATCTGTAGGGAGAGGGGGAGACGCTGTGGAGGCAGAATCTGCAGATATAACTCTTAATAAAAGAACAATGGAGTCTCTACTGGCCTCTCTGAGGAAATCTCTGCAGGCTGACCTGAGGGTGATGGTGGAAGATGTTACAGGGGAAATATCATCTCTGGGTGAACGCACAGACCACCTTGAATCCAAAATGGCTGAGCTCACTAAATCACATAACAGCCTGACTGATGAGTATGAAGCCCTAAAAGAAGAGATGATTGTAGTCCGTAATAAGAACTGGGATCTGGAAGATAGGTCCCGTAGGAATAATGTTAAGATCCGGGGAATCCCAGAGTCCATCTCAGACTGGGATCTGCCTAAGTTCTTTGATAAATTCCTGAGGGAAGTGCTCCAAGAATTGGAGCCACATGAACTAATAGTTGATCGCATTCACAGAGTACTCAAACCAAAAGCTTTAAACCCCAGTCTCCCAAGAAATGTTTTGGCAAGAATACACTTTGGGGGCACTAAAGAAGCCTTTATGCAAGCTCTAAGGAAAAGGCATGCTATCCCAGAGGAGTTCCAGCGTCTCTCTGTTTTCCCTGACCTATCAGCCGAGACACTTCCCAAAAGAAAGGAATTCAAACCATGCACTTTGGCTCTAATGAAGGAGGGCATAAGATACAGATGAGGATTTCCAGTAAAGCTGATAAACCACAGAGGAGAAGACACCCACATCTGCTTATTCCCACCCAGGCAGAGAAATTGCTACTCTCATGGGGAATTACCCCTGTAGGATCAGGAGCATCGGCGATCCCCAAATATCAATCATCCCCAGAAGAAGCTGAACCCAGAATGGGACACGGTCTGACTATTACCCACTCACTTGAGAGGCATATGTGTGCTTGCACCTTTTTTGCTTGTCATATGGAGCTGGGGATTCGTGCTCCACTTGTTGCATTGACTGATCATTGTTTTGATCTTCCCCCAATATAGGTTTACTTCTATTACTTGAACCTTTGACTGCTTTTTTTTTTTTCTTGTACTTATTTTTTTTTTCTTATTCTCCTTCTGTACACAAGCCTAAGGATGTACCATACTGCCCTCTCATAGTCATATAATGCATTTACCGTTTTGTTTGCAGGGCTTTTCTCCACTATAATTTATTGTTCTTAATAACTTCACTATTAGTTATATTATGCATACTCTGGATAACTGAATTCTTCCTTTTATATATATATATATATATATATATATATGTATTAAAATAATGTCTCTTAATGTGAAGGGATTGAATTCCCTAGGTAAGCGATCCCACCTGTGGAAAGAGGTCAGTAAAATAGAAGACCCAGAGGGTAGATTTATTATCCTTCACTGCTCCCTAAATGGTGTTCAATTTACAATAGCCTCTGTTTATGCACCTAATTCTTCCCAGATTGGGTTCTTTAGATCCTTTCTACAAAAATTTAAAGACTTTGCTAAATTTCTACAACTAATAGGGGGGTGGATGTTAATCTTCCGATGAATAGATCACTACACTGTTCCCAGCCAGCGCGAAATAGGAAGGAAATGGGTTCCATTATTAAAGAATTTTGTCTTCATGATGTATGAAGATACACGCATGGTTTAGAGAGAGATTATACTTTCTTTTCCCCAGGCACAACTCTTACAGTTGCATTGATCATTTTTTTGTTGATGATAACCTCCTTCTCAGGTGTAAATCTGCTGATATTGGTATTGCGTCCTGGTCTGATCATGCCCCAATCTCTGTATACATTGCGGATGCCTTATTAGTCCCAAGATCTTTTAAATGGAGACTCAATGAATATTTACTCTCTAAAAAATAAACAGTAGATTTGGTTATAATACAACTCCAGGAATTTTTCTCCACCAATGAAAATGGGGCGACCTCTGACGAGATAGTTTGGGAGGCTCATAAAGCCTTTGTTAGGGGGATCTTCATAAAAGTGGAGGCAGTGGAAAAGAGAAATAGAGAAAAGAAATTACGCAATCTATTAGACATCTTAAGTAATCTAGAAACATTAAATAAACACCCTAAAGTGAAAAAGCTCAAGAAATAATTCAAACTAGGCAACAAATTAGGGGGTTACTACTATTTACTTATGAGAAAAATCTAAAGAAATCCAAATCACAATACTATGCCATGGGGGACAGAGCGGGGAAACTACTTGCCAGAAAGGGTTAAAAAAAAAAAGATGTGCAGAAGCAGGATCGACTTTTTGGATAAAAAGGACGGGTCTAGGACATTCCACCAAATTGAGATTGCTAATGAATTTAATCAATATTATAGTAAACTTTATAACTTAAGGGAGGATACGAATGGCCCTCAACCTTCAATGGAGGAAATTTGTAGTTATCTCCAAAAATTACACCTTCCTGCAGTCTCACAATCCTAACTTCACCTCCTTAATGCACCCTTTACCGTACAGGAGATCAAGGAAGCAATCTCAACATCTAATAAGAACTCAGCTCCCGGTCCTGATGGTGTATCCAATCTATACTTTGAAAAATTCTAATCTATTCTATCCCCATTTTTACTTAAATCATTTATATATTGGCAAAGTAATGGATCCATAAGCCCCCAGAACCTTGAAGCTAGCATTACAACTATTCCTAAACCAGGAAGGAGCCCCACTTCTCCTAGCAACTTCCGCCCTATACCCCTTTTAAATTGTGATTTCAAACTATATGCTAAAATTATTGCTAAAAGACTGATGCTGGTTCTGCCTGACTTGGTCGACTCGGATAAGGTTGGGTTTGTTTCTGGACGGCAGGCCAAAGATGGAGTCCAACGCATCATTAACCCCTTAACCCCCAAGGGTGGTTTGCAACTTAACCCCTTAACCCACAAGGGTGGTTTGCACGTTAATGACCGGGCCAATTTTTACAATTCTGACCACTCTCTTTATGGGGTTACAACTCTGGAACGCGTCAACGGATCTTAGCGATTCTGAGAATGTTTTCTCGTGACATATTGTACTTCATGACAGTGGTAAAAATTCTTCGATATAACTTGTGGTTATTTATGAAAAAAATGGAAATATGGCGAAAATTTTGAAAATTTTGCCATTTTCAAACTTTGAAATTTTATTCCCTTAAAACAGACAAATATGTCACACAAAATAGTTGCTAAATAACATTTCCCACATGTCTACTTTACATCAGCACAATTTTGAAACCAAATTTTTTTTTCATTAAGTTATAACGGTTAAAAGTTGACCAGCGATTTCTCATTTTTACAACAAATTGTACAAAACCATATTTTTTTAGGGACCACCTCACATTTGAAGTCACTTTGAGGGGTCTATATGGGAGAAAATACCCAAAAGTGACACCATTCTAAAAACTTCACCCCTCAAGGTACTCAAAACCACATTCAAGAAGTTTATTAACCCTTCAGGTGCTTCACAGGAGCTGAAGCAACTTGGAAGGAAAAAATGAACATTTAACTTTTTAGTCACAAAAATGATCTTTTACAAACAATTTTTTTTATTTTAACAAGGGTAAAATGAGAAAATGGACAGAAAAAGTTGTGCAATTTCTCCTGAGTACGCCGATACTCCATATGTGGGGGAAAACCACTGTCTGGGCGCACGGCAGGGCTCGGAAGGGAAGGAGAGCCGTTTGACTTTTTTCAAACCAAAATTGGTTGGAATTGAGATTGTACGCCATGTCGCGTTTGGAGAGCCCCTGATGTGCCTAAACAATGGAAATCCCCCACAAGTGACACCATTTTGGAAACTAGACCCCCAAAGGAACTTATCTAGATCTGTTGTGAGCACTTTGAACCCCAAGTGTTTCACTAAAGTTTATAATGCCTGGGTGTGAAAAAAAAATTTTTTTTCCACAAAAATGATTTTTTAGTCCCCAATTTTTAATTTTTCCCAGGGAAATCGGACCCCAAAAGTTGTCCAATTTGTCCTGAGAACGCTGATACCCCATATGTGGTGGGGAAATACTGTTTGGGCCCATTTCAGGGCTCAGAAAGGAAGTAATGACGTTTTGGAATGCAGACTTTGATGGGTGTCATTTTCAGTTTGCAGAGTCCCTGATGTGCCTAAACAGTGGAAACCCCCCACAAGTGACCCCATTTTGGAAACTAGACCCCCTAAGGAACTTATCTAGATCTGTGGTGAACACTTTGAACCCTCAAGTGCTTCACACAAGTTTATAATGCCTGGGCATGAAAATAAAAAATCCTATTTTTTTCACACAAAAATGATCTTTTAGTCACTAATTTTTTATTTTCCAAAGGGTAACATGAGAAATTGGACCATAAAAGTTGTTCAATTTGTCCTGAGTACGCTGATACCCCATATGTGGGGGGGAACCACTGTTTTGGTGCACGGCAGAGCTCGAAAGGGAAGGAGCGCCATTTGACTTTTTCAAACCAAAATTGGCTGGAATCTAGATTGGATGCCATGTCGCATTTGGATAGCCCCTGATGTGCCTAAACAGTGGGAATCCCCTACAAGTGACCCCATTTTAGAAACTAGACCCCCTAAGGAATCTATTTAGATCTGTGGTGAGCACTTTGAACCCCCAAGTACTTCACACAAGTTTTTAACGTAGAGCCGTAAAATTAAAAAATCATATTTTTTCCAAAAATGATCTTTTCACACCAATTTTTATTTTCCCAAGGGTAACACATCAAAAGTTATTGTACAATTTGTCCTGAGCACCCTGATACCCAATATGTGGGGGTAAACCACTGTTTGGGTGCATGGCAGAGCTCGGAAGGGAAGGAGTGCAGTTTGACATTTTCAATGCATAATTGGCTGTACGCTATGTCGCGTTTGGAGAGCCCCTGATGTGCCTAAGCAGTGTAAACCCCCCACAAGTGACACCATTTTGGAAACTAGACCCCTTAAGGAACTTATCTAGATCTGTTGTCAGCACGTTCGACCCCCAAGTGTTTCACTATAGTTTATAATGCATGGGTGTGAAAAAAAAAAATTCCACAATAATGATTTTTTAGTCCCCAATTTTCCAATTTTTGATTTTTCCCAAGGAAATTGGACCCCAAAAGTTGTTGTCCAATTTGTCCTGAGTACGCTGATACCCCATATGTGGAGGGGAAAATACTGTTTGGGCGCACAGCAGGGCTCAGAAAGGAAGTAATGACATTTTGGAATGCAGACTTTGATGGGGGTCATGTTCAGTTTGCAGAGCCCCTGATGTGCCTAAGCAGTGTAAACCCCCAAGTGACCCCCATTTTGGAAACTAGACCCCCTAAGGAACTTATCTAGATCTGTGGTGAGCACTTTGAACCCCCAAGTGCTTCACACAAGTTTACAAATGCCCGGGCATGAAAATAAAAATTTCTATTTTTTTCCCACAAAAATGAACTTTTCGTCACCATTTTTTTATTTTCCCAAGGGTAAGGGGAGAAATTGGACCCCAAAAGTTGTTGTGCAATTTGTCCTGAGTACGCTGATACCCTATATGTGGGAGAAAACTACTGTATGGGCACATAACGGTGCTCGGAAGGGAAGTAGTGACGTTTTGCATTGCAGACTTTGATGGAATGGTCTGCGGGTGTCATGTCGTGTTTGGAGAGCCCCTGATGTGCCTAAACAGTGGAAAACCCCCACAAGTGACCACATTTTGGAAACTAGACCCCCAAAGGAACTTATCTAGATCTGTGGTGAGCACTTTGAACCCCCAAGTGCTTCACAGAAGTTTATAACATAGAGCCATAAAAATAAAAAATCATTTTTTTCCACAAAAATTATATTTTCGCCCCCAATTTTTTATGTTCCCAAGGGTAACAGAAGAAATTGGACCCCTAGCGTTATTGTGCAATTTGTCCTGAGTATGCCGATACCCCCTATGTGGGGGTAAACTACTGTTTGGGCGTATGGCAGAGCTCAGAAGGGAAGGAGCACCGTTTGACTTTTTCAATGCCGAATTGGCTGGAACGGAGATCAGACGCAATGTCACGTTTGGAGAGTCCCTGATGTGCCTAAACAGTGGAAACCCCCCAATTCTAACTCCAACCCTAACCCCAACACACCCCTAACCCTAATCCCAACCACAAACCTAACCCTAACACACCCATAACCCTAGTCCCAACCCTAACTCTAACCCTAACTTTAGCCCCAACCCTAACAGGAAAATGGAAATACATTTTTTTAATTTTATTATTTTTCCCTAACTAAGGGGGTGATAAAGGGGGTTTGATTTACTATTTATATCGGGTTTTTATGATTGGCAGCTGTCACACGCTAAGACACTTTTTATTGCAAAAAATAGTTTTGCATCATCACATTTTGAGAGCTTTAATTTTTTCTTATTTTGGCCCATAGAGTCATGTGAGGTCTTATTTTTTGCGGGACGAGGTGACGTTTTTATTGGTACCATTTTTGGACACATTACACTTTTTGATTGCTTTTTATTACGATTTTGTTAGGCAGAATGAACAAAAACCAGCAATTCATGAATTTCTTTTGGGGGGCGTTTATACCGTTTCACGTGTGGTACAATTGATAATGCAGTTTTATTCTTCGGGTCAGTACGGTTACAACGATACCTCATTTGTATCTTTTTTTATGTTTTGGCGCTTTTATACAATAAAAACGATTATATATAAAAAAAATATATTTTTGCATTGCTTTATTCTGCGAGCTATAACTTTTTTATTGTTTCGCTGATGCTGTATGGCGGCTCGTTTTTTGCGGGACAAGATGATGTTTTCAGCGGTACCATGTTTATTTATATCCGTCTTTTTGATCACGTGTTATTCCACTTTTTGTTCGGCGGTATGATGATAAATCATTGTTTTTTAGCCTTGTTTTTTTTTTTAAGGGGTTCCCTAAAGGGGTTAACTAATGGGACAGTTTTATAGGTCGGGTCGTTACTGACGCGGGGATACCAAATGTTTTTTTTTTTACATGAAGAGAGGAATTTATTGGGGAATATTTTTTTTGCTTTTCTTTATGAATTTATTTTTTTTTTTACACAATATTTTTATTTTTTTTACTTTGTCCCAGGGTGGGGCATTACTCTATTATATCAGATCGCTGGTCTGACACTGTGCACAGCACTGTCAGACCAGCGATCTGACTGGCAGTGCTGCAGGCTTTCTCAGCTCAGATGCTGTATGGTGGCTCATTTTTTGCGGGACAAGATGACGTTTTCAGCGGTACCATGTTTATTTATATCCATCTTTTTGATCGCGTGTTATTCCACTTTTTGTTCGGCGGTATGATAAAGCATTGTTGTTTTGCCTTGTTTTTTTTGTTTTTTAGGGGTTGACTAGAGGGGTTAACTAGAGGGACAGATTTATAGGGCGGGTCTTTACGTACACGACGATACTAAATATGTGTACATTCATTGTTTTTTTCTTTTTTTTTATTTACATAGAAATGAATTTATTGGGGAATTTTTTTTTTTTTACTTTGTCCCAGGGTGGGACATCACAATAAAGTGTCAGATCGCTGCTCTGACAGTTTGCACAGCACTCTGTCAGACCAGCGGTCTGACAGGCACTGCAGGCTTTCTCAGCGCCTGCTCTAAGCAGGCGCTGAGAAGCCACCTCCCTGCAGGACCCCGCGGCCATCTTGGATTTGGGGTCCTGCAGGAAGGAGGCCCTCGGAACAGAGCGATCACATCGTGCTGCTCTGAGGGTCTCAGGGAAGCACGCAGGGAGCCTCCTCCCTGTGCGATGCTTCCCTATGCCTCCGGAACACTACGATCATGTTTGATCACAGTGTGCCGGGGGTTAAAGTGCCAGGAGCGGTCCGTGACCGCTCCTGGCACTTAGTGCCGGGTGTCAGCTGTGATAATCAGCTGACACCCGGCTGCGATCAGCTGTGCTACACCCGCGAGCGCGGCAGATCGGGTATGACGTACTATTCCATCCTTGGGAATTAAGTCCCAGTGCACATGGACGGAATAGTATGTCTGAAGGCAGAAAAGAGTTTATATTCTGGAAACACTGGAAAAGAGGCGGCCCTGGTGTTCTCCTGTCACTTGATGCCGTTTGACAGGGTTCACTGGGGCTACCTGGAGGAGGTTTAAAAGAAGTTTGGTTTGATAGGTCCAATTAAAGATGCATTTGTTTCCTCAAAACCAGTTGCATCAGTTAATGCGGCAGATTTCCAGTCTGGGAGGTTCTCCATATCGAACGTGACTCGTCAGGGGTGCCCACTTTCACCAGTAATATTTACGCTGGTGATGGAACCCCTGGCGGCATCCATAAGATCCAACCCGAATATTCATGGAGTTCAGACAGGGACTGTGTCCCATAAGGTTGGTCTTTATGCTGATGATGTTCCTATCGCATGTGAAAATATTAGGACCTCTCTAGAGGCCATTATGGAGACCCTCTTGGATTTCTCAAAGGTGTTGTATTATAAATTGAATGCCACAAAATCCACGGTATACGAAGTGTTGATAGAAAAGGACCTGCAATCTAAACTTTAATGTACATTTCCATTTATTTGGAATGAAGATAATATGGTGTACTTGGGGATTGAACTAACCAAAACTAAAAAACTTGTATAACAGAATGTTATGTCATTGTTGCAGGAAATTAAAGCAGATTTGGATAGACAGACCCTTCTTCCTTTATCTTGGTGAGCCAGAATTCAAGCTGTGAAAGTGTTGATTTTCCCCATCTTGCATGTTTTTAAGTGCATTGCCTTATTCTTACATTCCGAAGAAATTCTTAAATTACAATCATTGCTAAAGGAAAGATGTGTATCTTCGTACCGTGTTAGCCAGTAGATAGAAAAATATTTAGACTTGAGAGTCCTCAGTGGTTGATACCTTTTAATGGCTAACTGAAAAGATGGTAACAAATTGCAAGCTTTCGAGACTACTCCGGTCTCTTCATCAGGCAAAGACTAAAACAAAAACTGAAGAATCACATATTATATATATACACACATATTTGTGTATATATATATGTGATTCTTCAGTTTTTGTTTTAGTCTTTGCCTGATGAAGAGACTGGAGTAGTCTCGAAAGCTTGCAATTTGTTACCATCTTTTCAGTTAGCCATTAAAAGGTATCAACCACTGAGGACTCTCAAGTCCAATCATTGCTAAGTAAGTTTATTTGGGCTAAAAAGAAACCCAGAATAGCATGTAATGTACCACCTTTATAATTTGGAGGCATGGGGGTACTTAATTAAGCCAACTACTACAAAGCCTCCATACTAGGCGCAATTTGGAGCTGGTGGCGAGAAGACAGGACGCAGAAATGGATGTAGATCGAACAGCAGAACGCTCCTAGGGGTTCCACACGTTGGTTATTGGAATCACTTTTGCTTTGGGAAAGTAGATTATAATTTACCATTAAATTCGATGTCTATCCTAGTAATATTAACCCTAACTAAATTTTATTTTGTCTGATATCTCTATCCGAGCTGTTGAAGCGCAAATCCCGGACTTGTGCCTAGGGTAATGGGAAGAGTTGGGGATTTCTAAACTGAATCTCTTGTTTGAATCCTCTCGTCTCAGAGCCTTCAGTTCCCTGCAGGAACAATTTGTTCTCAGTATGACTTGTTTTTATCAATACTTACAAATTAGACACTTATTTACTTCAGTCTTTCATGGTGGATGACCTCCATAGGAATTCTGCAGGCTGGAGCAGACTTTTTAGCACCTCAAACCCCCCAAAGGTCTTTCTTACATATACAAACTATTCTCACACGATACAGATATTCAAAGTATCGCTATATGCTAAAGTGGGAAAAGATCTTTTCATTTAATGCTTCACTAGAACAGTGGTGGGAGTCGACTACATGGATTTTGAAGTCCTCTTCCTGTATTAACCACGTGGAGCAAATTAAAAAGATTCAGTTAGATTGGTATATGTGCCCTTTGAGGATTGCATCTTATTCTCCCCAATTTTCCTCCACATGTTGGAAGGGGTGTCAACTATTGTGGGATATTGGGCATATGTGGTGGTTCTGACCTAAGGTTCAGGTATTTTTGAGAGCGGTGGAGGATCATTAACTCTCTTATGGGTATTAGAATAAATCTCTCGGGCCAATTAGCAGTCCTTAACATTGGTATAGACGACCTTCCTTTTCCCGTAAGAACCTGTTTGTCATATCCTTATTGCTGCCAGACAATGCTTAGCACTTTGTTGGAAGACACCGAGGGTACCTACCTTAGCTGATTTGATAGACAAAATGAATATACATTACCAATATGAATCAATCCTCACTTTAAACCTGTCACATAGAACCAATATAGAGAAAAGGTGGGTCTTGTGGAGTGCTTCGCAGTGGGCCTATATACCTAATATTCCCTGAATTCAGTTTTTACAATTCTAGATCTTTCAAATGAAGTATGCATTCTTAGATCTCTATTTTCTCTTATGGCATCCTGTTTATTGGTTATGTTATTTCCATGTTTATTCTTCTGATTATTTTCCCATCCTATGCCAATTACCCCCCTCTCTCCCCTCATAAATAATTTTAAGGTAATTGTGTCATATACAAATGTATCAAACCTAAATGCCTTTTTACTTCTTAATGTTTTTGGAAAAGTTCAATAAAAAGTTATTGGTTTAAAAATTCTTGGAGAACAGAAGTCCCGGAATACAGGAGAAGAGCAAATGTTTTTCCTTTTTTCAAAAAGGGGAAAAAGGTGGACCCAGGGAACTATAGGCCAGTGAGTTTGACTTCTATACCAGGAAAGATCTTTGAACAAATTATTAAACAACATGTATGGATAAGAATGAAGTGATTAAACAGAGTCAGCATGGGTTTGTAACTAATAATTCATGTCAGACTAACTTAATTTCCTTCTATGACAGAATCACTGACTGGGTGGATCAGGGAAATGCTGTAGATATATTATATCTTGACTTCAGCAAAGCATTTGACAAAGTATCTCACACCATCCTTATTGAAAAAATGACTAATTATGGAATGGACAAGGCAACTGTTAAATGGATTCATAACTGGCTTAGTGATCGGACCCAGAGAGTGGTCGTAAATGGCTGCACATCCAGTTGGAAGAATGTCTCAAGTGGGGTACCACATGGCTCTGTCCTGGGCCCTGTATTGTTGAACATGTTTATCAATGTTCTAGATGAAGGAATGGAGGGTAAACTGATTAAATTTGCTGACGACACAAAGCTAGGAGGGATAGTGAATACTAGAGAAGAGAGAGAGGATTCAAAAAGATAACAAAACGGAAGCAGTGGGCAGCAACTAACAAAATGGTTTTTAACAAGTCAAAATGCAAATTACTACATCTGGGCAATAAAAATGAAAAAAGCATATACAGAATGGAAGGAATAGGGCTAAGCAATAGTACATGTGAAAAAGACTTGGGTATACTAATAGACCACAGACTGTACAAGTCAACAGTGTGATGCAGCAGCAAAAAAGGCAAGTACAATTCTGGGATGTATTAACAGAAGCATACAGTCTAGATCACGTCAACTCGATGCAAATCTGGTATCGCACTGACCCGAAGAATAAAGTAATATCACTTATACCGAACGAGGAACAGCATTTAAAAAAAACAAAACAAAACTTCACCTGTTGTTGACTTGTTCATCCTCTCTATCGCAATAAGACTTGATTCACATTTATCTTGCATTCTGCGCTAAATGCTTACAGTGGGGTTTACATGTAAATCTCTGAAGTACATGATTCAGACAGAACACCTAGCAGGATATTCCCCAGGAGGCAGATGGAGACACTGGACGCCGTATGTCCTATGATGCGGCAGGGTCTGTCTTTTTAGGCACGCATAAAAGTGGGGTCAGCCACAGTTTTGTGCACTTCTGAAAATGACACCAATGACCAAAGACCAGAGTAACTGCTGCCTCATTACAGTGAATGAATCCCTCAGGATTTCATATGAATCCTGTTATTCGGAGATTTAGATGGAAACCCTGATGTAAGTGCTCAAAGTACAGCACAGGATAAATGTTATGTAAAATGTTTTCAACAAAAGCTTCAAATCAACCCACAAAAAAGCAAGTCCCCACTCAGGTCTGTCATCTGTTAACATATTAACAGAAATATAAGGGGCTTCCACGTTACTAATAGTATAAAGGCTCTGGAAAATCAAAATGGCTCCCATCCACAAAAAGAAATTCAGTAAATTCTGTGCTCTCAAATCCCCCTCTCCCTTCTGAGCCCCACATTTAGCATCCACATGTTTGGCATTTCTGTAGAGATGAGAGCACTCGTAATTTACGGGTGCATGACTCCAGAAGCACAAGCTGGGCATTATGTACAAAGCACTACAATGTAGAAAAACAAAACGATCACAAGACCAAATGTTCCAATATCAAAATATATTTTTATTATCAAAAATATTTAAAATCCATAACACCAAAGAAATGGGGAAAAAGGGATAGACAGACACACTCTGGCCGCATAATCACTCAATAAAAGGATGCATAGGTCCAGGCAAGGTGACCCACATATATATATATATATATTAAGAAACTGCCTACAAAATGTTATTAATGTATCATTATAATATGAAGTACAGCGGCAGATTATTAAAACATTATTTTATACATACATAGCCACAAATAATAAGAAAATAAGGGTTAATACCCAAAACTACATTGATATTCCATCAAAAAGTGCATATGTAAAAATTGACTAGCGCTATCTGGCTGCTAATTACCAAATTCCCCATAGCATCCATAATATGAAAAGACAGTGCCCAATACAAAATATTTACCAATGGGGTCAGCACTGAGAGGCGCTTGCAATGCCTGGAGCTGCGCGTCCGCCCCCATGCGCGTTTCGGACCTTCCTTTCTCAAGGGGCCTGCTCATAATGAAATACATAGATCTTTTATACATCCCGGTCAAAGCGCGGTAAACCGCACGACCGGAAGTAGCAGTCCCAGCCCGGAAGTGACGCGCTATGTTGCCAAGACGATCAAGACGCCAGCCAGCGTCGGCATCACGCGGTGGGAGGAGCCGGGGCGGGCCCATCCACCGCGATAAGATGCCGAGAGCGGGCGGAGGTAGCAGTGACGAGGAAACATGCGCGTACAAGACGGGAGCAGTATCATAGGAGAACGACCGTAACCGCAAGACAATCATACAAACATCCATTCCAAAATATGAAGATCACATGGAAGGAAAAAGAACAATCTAAAGTATAACAAGATATTACAAAAGATGTTACATAAGCATATTGTATCGAATTTTGTAAACTACATCATATTTGTTGAATGGATGTCTGTATGATGGTCTTACAGTTCTCATGATAGTGCTCCCTTCTTGTACACGCATGTTTCCTTGTCACCGCTACCTGCGCCTTATCGCGGTGGTTGGGCCCGCCCCGGCTCCTCCCACCACGTGACGCCGACACTGGCTGGTGTCACGGTCGTCTTGGCAACATAGCGCTTCACTTCCGGTCGTGCGGTTTACCGCGCTTTGACCGGGATGTATAAAACATCTATGTATTTCATTATGAGCAGGCCCCTTGAGAAAGGAAGGGGCGGACGCGCAGCTCAAGGCATTGCAAGCCCCTCTCACTGCTGACCCCCATTGGTAAGTATTATTTTGTATTGGGCTCTGTCTCTTCATATTATGGACGCTATGGGTAATTTGGTAGTTAGCAGCCAGATAGCGCTAGTCAATTTTTGCATATGCACTTTTTGACGGAATATCAATGAAGTTTTGGGTATTACCACTTATCTTAATATTATTTGTGGCTATGTATGTATAAGATAATGTTATAATAATCTGCCGCTGTACTTCATATCAATATGATACATTAATAACATTTCATAGGCAATTTCTTATATATATATATATATATATATATATATATATATATGTCACCTTGCCTGGACCTGTGCATCCTTTTAATGAGTGATTATGTGGCTAGAGTGTGTGTGTGTGTCTATCCCTTTTTCCCCCCATTTCTTTGGTGTTATGGATTTTAAATATTTTTGATAAAATTATATTGTGATCACCGCTTTGTTTGTTTCTGTGTGGTAGTTGATGATAGGCTTTATCAATCCAAACATACACATGGTTTGTGAGTATTTTGACTAGTATTGTATACCATGTGTTTTTGTCATGCTTGGTGCTATTTGGGCACTACAAAGGTAAATTTGCAATTTTCACTCAAACATGCACTGCTGCTTGTTACTGGAAAATACCTGGGGTATTGCCATGTTCAGCAGAAATAGTGGGAAAAATTTTGGTACCATTTTTACCCATTTCCCAATGTGTAAGTGTAAAATCTGTGGCTAAAACAAATTCATTGAGAGGGGTAGTTTGTAAAATGTGGTCACTTATTGTGGTGGTGGAAGTTCTGCTGTTCTGGCACCTCGGGGCTCTCCCAGTGGGTCATAACACCAGCAAACCATAACAAGAAAATCTGCACAATAATAAGGCGCTCTTTCCCATCTGAGCTTTGCACTGTGCCTGAAACATACTTACAGATTACATGTAGGGAATTAGCGCACTCAGGAGAAATTACACAGCATACTTTGGGGTACATTTTCTCCTAGCATTCTTAACATAGTTAGCAAGGCCGAAAAAAGACATTTGTCTATCCAGTTCAGTCTATATTCCGTCAGAAAAATATCCCCAGATCTACGTCCTTCTAAAGAACCGGATAACTGTAAGATACAATATTGTTACGCTCCAGGAAGACATCTAGGACTCTCTTGAACTCTTCGACTGAGTTCACCATCACCACCTCCTCAGGCAAGGAAGTCCAGATTCTCACTGCCCCAACAGAATTCTTGTGAAAATGAATAAAAAAAACTTCGGGCTAAAAACATTTGAGGAAATTTATTTTTTCATTTTCACAGTTCGATGTTGGAAAATTCTGTGAAGCACCTGTGGATTCACGGTTCAGATGTCTAGAAACATTGCTTCAGAGGCCTAGGTTTCAAAATGAGGTCACTTGTGGGGGTTTCCAATGTTTAGGCACATCAGTAGCTCTCCAAACGCAACATGGCGTCCGCTCTCGACTGCAGCCTATTTTGCATTCAAAAGTCAAACTGTTCTCCTACCCTTCCAAACAGTAGTTTTCCCCCACATATGAGGCATCGGCAAACTCATTTCTCCTTTTACCCTTGTGAAAATGAAAAAATTGGGGGCCAAAGTAACCTTTTTTGTTCCTCATTGCGTTAGATCCTTTAAGCACCTGGCTAATAAACTTCATGGATATGGTTTTGAGGACTTGAAGGTATGCAATTTTAGAATGGTGTCACTTTCTGGTATTTTCTGACATATAGGCCCCTCAGAAATGTGATCTCCAAACAGAAAGGGTTGTAAATTTTGTTGGAAAAATGAGAAATCACTGATCAACTTTTACCCCTTCTAACTCTGGGAAAAAAAAATTAGGTTTCAAAAATTGTGCTAATATAAAGCACAAATGGGAAATGTTAATAACTATTGTGTGACTGGTTTAAGGGCATAAAAATTCAGCTTGAAAACTCGCCAAATTTCTGATTTTTTTTTTTTTACAAATAAACGCTTATCATATCAAACAAATGTTACCATATTATGAAATACAATATGTCACAAAAAATTTCACAGTGGTATCCGTTGACGTGTTCCAGAGTTATTACCACAGGAAGTGACAATGCTCACAATTCTAAAATTTGACCAGTCATGAAGGTAAAAACAGGCTTTGGGGGCAAAGGGGTTAAAAGGAATGTCCGCATAGACTGACTTGCCCAAACCAAATACACACATTCAGTGAACCACGGTGTTGCAAACATTTAAATGCAACTTCCCACCTGATCGTTCTCCATCTCAGACCTTCTCTAGCTCTATGAAGCAAAATCTGTGAAAGAGGAGGGTGTTGGGTGGAGAGAGTGAAAACAAGGAGGTGGGAATGGGCACTTTAATGTTTGGTCAATACCAGAGTGCACCCAGCACTTGTATATGTTTTGAATAGTCATTCTGTGCTGACATAGTCCCTTTAACCTCTTACTTGAAGACACAAGTATCTCTTCTTTCTCGAACCAGCGGACAGCACTGTCAGACCTTCAACAGTTGCAGAATCTCACTTCACAAATCTATAGGTGTGGGAAACCAGAAGGAAGCTACACTAGGGAAGCACCACTATTCATTGAGGCATTATGTCAATCTGTCATACTCACAAGATTCAAATAAAAAGCTATGTCTTGCAATATAGTCCAAAAATTAGGTGTCTTGCTCAACTTGGGTTACTCCTACTCGGCTTCGTCCAGGGCTTGTCTACATGATTAAACATCTTAGGCCTCTTTCACACTTCCGTTGTGTGACGTCCGCCCATCCGTGAAAATGGCGGATCCGTGAGAAAAGTAAAAAAACGGATGCAAAAGTGGTCCGTTTTCTGACGGAGAGGAGAGAGAGAGAGAGAGAGAGAGAGAAGAGAGAGACAGACCCCGGACACTAATTTTTATGGTTTTCAATAGAGGCGACGGATCCGCCGGCGGATTCCGTCAGAAACGGATGCTGGCGGATCCGCCGCCCATAGGCGGCCATTGTACAAAATGGCGGATGCGGCGGATCCGCCGTTGTCCGCCATTTTGGCGGTCAAAAAAAACGTTGCATTGGACGTTTTTTTGAAATGACGGACGCCAATTTTTTGGCGGATCCGTCCAAAAATGGACCTAACGGACGACCATCCGTCAAAATCCGTCACTAATGCAAGTCTATGGGAAAAAAACGGATCCGCCAAAAAAAAATGGCGGATCCGTTTTTTTCACATTTTGACGGATTTTGACTGACGTCGCACGACTGAAGTGTGAAAGAGGCCTTAGCTCTTATATCACTGTATTACAAATAGCAGTCATTAATAAAAGTCTTGAAACACAGTGTATCCCTCAATGTTAAAAATTGTACAGAGAAACAAACAAAAAAAAATCTATTTGGACTAAAATTTCATGCAGCTGAGAAAGTAAAAAAAATATGGAAAGATGGAGATTCCATTAGAGATTTTAACCCACGGGAGAGCTACAGTATATATACATTAAGGGCACTTGTGCCGAATGGTTTCAATACAGAATTAGAATTAAAAAGCCACTTTAAAATTGGAAAAATTTGTTTTTATATCTACTGGCTAACAAGGTAGCAGGACAGATTATCCCATATGTTCAGATTAGTAAAATATGAGAGCTGGGCCTTGAGTCATGTGTGCAGTGATGCACCAGGTTGCTTGCCTTGTGCCAGTGCACAATTGTTGTGTCGGAGGTTGCCGCACAGCGCAACATCTTTAAAGGCAATTACCCACTGAGAAGTTTGCAGTGACATGGCAGTGGGCTTCACCCAGTCTGATCAGAATTTTAAACCAACAACCTCACGTTCAGTTTTGTAAACTTTTGCTTAGCCACAGCATATCAATGTATATCTTTTGGATGTGCGATCCTTGTCTTTCTGCATCTATGATGTCTACACTAGTGTTGGTGTTTGTGAACGGATTGAACATGAACTGTACAATCACTTAGTGGTTCTGTAATTTTTTTAAAAGTTTTTAGGTAATTTTTTTTCTCTCCATTTTGTTACAATCATTTTTCTACTAGTATGGAGATTTTAACCAAATATTAGTTTCAGTAACTACTGTATCATGTTGTAATGCCTGTGTCTAATCAGTTAGATCTGCATTTAGAAGTTGCAATTACTTTTTACAGTGAGATGTTTGAGGACGATAGGTGATCCAATTGTGTAATCACCGGTTGGATTAATTAAGTAGACAACCCAGACAAAGCCACGCAGGGTAAACTGGAATTGGGAAAGTGTGTCAGGCACATTCTTTTTGGACAAGATTGGAAAAAAATAGCAGTAACAAACATAAAAGACGGATTTTGGTAAGAACTTACCTGTAAAATTCTTTTCAGCGAAGGAAGGAAGAGAGACACACTAGTCATTACTAGTGGGTAGGCGGAGCCCAGATAGGATTGACACCTCAGATTAAAAAGTGTTGACCGGCCCCTCCAGCTCGGGCTCCTCCTACTCCAGCTTCTCCAGTCGTACACAAGCTAAGGAAGAGCAAATATCACCAGCAGAGCAACATAACCCCTTCTGAAGGACTTCAGAGACAAGACAAGAATACAGGTTATGCATGCAACAGAAAGAAACCACACAGTTCCAGGTAGTACTCACTGGACCTGACCACTGCGATGAGCTGGCGATGCTGGAACAGAGCCTTAGCGCGCCGACCTCAGCCCAGATAATCGCTATCAGAGAAGGGTCACGCCGCATCTGAAAACAACAACACACTTCTGCCATGGGAGGGAGCTGTGTCTCTCTTCCTTCCTTCACTGAAAAGGATTTTACAGGTAAGTTCTTACCAAAATCCGTCTTTCAGCAGCAGATGGAAGGAAGAGAGACACACTAGTCATTACTAGTGGGACGTCCCAAAGCAGTCCAAAAACTAAGGGTGGGAAAAAAACCAAAAGAGGCAGAATCCCAACAACCTAGATAAATGCGCAACAGGCGCCAAATACAAGTTAACTAGAACTTTAAACTACGGCCGCCTGCAGGACCCTACGTCCTAAGGCCGCATCAGCGGAAGCACTGACGTCCACCTTGTAAAACTTTGTAAACGTGTGGACGGAACGCCAGGTCGCCGCTCGGCAGAGCTGAGCTGCCGAGGCCCCTTGATGAAAGGCCCACGATGAAGCCACAGCCCTAGTGGAGTGAGCTCGAATCTTGATCGGGCAAGGTTCGCCTTTAAGTCGGTAAGCCTCCAAAATGGCCGACCGAATGCAACGAGCTATAGAGTCCTTGAAAGCTCGTTGACCACGCCGACGACCTGCTGGAATCACAAACAGAGAGTCTGACTTCCGAAAACCTTGAGTAACAGACAAATAGAACTTCAAGGCCCGCACTAAATCCAATGTGTGCAAAGCCCGCTCCTTTGCATTCCTCGGGCCCGGGCAAAGCGAGGGCAACACAAAATCCTGGTTAACATGAAATTGCGACACCACCTTAGGTAGAAAGTCGCCCCGTGTGCGAAGCACTACTCGATCCGGGTAAAACTCCAGGAAGGGAGGCGAGCAGGAAAGAGCCGCCAACTCAGAAATCTTCTCAAAGAGGTGACCGCCACTAGGAAGGCAACCTTCCAAGAGAGCAAAGAAAGGTTAGCAGAGCCCATAGGCTCAAAAGGCCCATGCTGAAGAGCCTCCAAGACAAGGTTGAGCCGCCAAGGAGACACAGGCACCTTCCGCGGCGGAAACTGACGGGTCACTCCGCGAAAAAAGGAACGCACGTCCCTACGCGAGGCGATAGCTTTCCGAAACAGCAAGGACAGAGCAGAAACCTGACCCTTCAGAGTGCTAACTGCCAAACCTGTTGTGAATGGGTTTGAGATGAGTTCTGAGCAGAGGCTCCCTCTGGTGGTTACAAGCGGTGCTAGTGAAGATTGTGAGGACTGGGAATCAGGTGTTACTGACTGGTCTTATATAAGGGAGTCATCTTCCCATCAGGGTTGCCGGTGATCAATTGTTCTGGTCTGAATCCTTTATTCCAGTTTCCCTTGTAGCCTGCTGTGTCGTGTCTGCATCTCCTGCTAACAGATAAGACATTTTCTTCTTTTTGTTTTTGTGCTATATTTTTGCATTTTGTCCTGCACTTCTGTGGGGGCCTTCAGGGTCCCCTCCGGGGGCTTCTGCCCTCTCAGTTTTGTTCAGCCACTGATGTTTGTACTTTTGCTTTTTCCAGTTTTTTCAGTGGCTGCTGTTTTGATTTTGTTACACCAGAGAACTAATTTAGGTGGTAGAGGTCGTGTGATCTCAGGTGATTTTGAAATTAGTAGAGTTGGTGCTTTTCAGGGTTTTCTGGGATTCAGTAAGTATCCTTCCTGTCCTTTTCTATTTAGTTAGTTTGGGCCCCAGCGTTTGCTCATACTATTTTCTTTCTGTGTCAGTATTTCATCTTGTCTAACCGCCATTACATGTTTGGGGGCTTTCTATTATCTTTGGGGTTCTGCTCCGGGGCAGATAGCTTTCCTATATCTATCTTTAGGTGTAGTTAGTTTCTCAGGCTGTGACGAGGCGTCTAGGACCAACGTAGGAACGCTCCACGGCTGCCTCTAGTTGTGGTGGTTAGTCAGGGTACTGCAATCTCATAGATTCCAACTGCTCTGGTGTATTGCCTTTTTTACCTGCACTCCTCAGCTACCGAAACATAACACAAACCCTTGTCCAGCCCGTACTGCAGAAAAGCCACAAAAAGAAGGCTTCCCAAGCCTTGTGATAAATCCTAGTAGTAGCCGGACCTCTGGCAGCTTGCAGAGTGGCAATGACTTTGGCTGAAAAACCTCTACGGGTCAATATTTCGGTCTCAAGAGCCACGCCGTCAAACGCAGAGACTTCAAGTCCGGATGACGAACGGGCCCCTGGGTTAACAGGTCCGGGCGAAGAGGAAGTGGGAATGGAGGTGCTGCCAAAAGCGACACCAGTGTCGAGAACCACGTCCTCCTTGGCCAATCTGGGGCTATCAACATAGCCGGGATTCTCTCCAGTCTGATCCGACGGAGCACCAGAGGAAGTAAAGATATCGACGGAAACACATAGATTAGCTCAAATTGGTCCCACGGAGCAACCAGAGCATCCACCGCCACAGCCTTCGGGTCCTTGTACCTGGACACGAAGGTCGGTAACTTGGCATTGAACCTGGATGCCATCAAATCCACTTGGGGAGTTCCCCAACGGGAGCACAGCAGTGCAAAAATTTCCGGATGAAGACTCCATTCTCCGGGATTCATCTTCTCGCGACTGAGGAAGTCTGCCGTGATATTCTGAACCCCTGGAATGTGGATCGCAGAAATGGCTGGCACTCTGGTCTCGGCCCAAATCAGGATCCGAGACACCTCCACCATGAGCCTGGAACTCCTCGTCCCGCCTTGATGGTTGTTATACGCGACCGCCGTCGCGTTGTCTGTCTGCACGCGGACTGGCAGACCGCTCAAAGGGACCGTCCAGTGTTGGAGGCAAAGGAAAATTTCCCTCAATTCCAGGATGTTGATCGGTAAAACAGACTCTTCCGATGACCATACTCCCTGAATCCAGAGATCGTTCCAGACACCCCCCCCCAGCCCGTCAGGCTGGCATCGGTGGTTATGACCGACCACCTCGGAGGGAGGAAAGACTTCCGCAGGGATAACGCTCCTGGACGTAACCACCATCCTAGAGATTCTCGCACCCTGTGGGAGATGATGACACTGCAATCCAGCGAAGCCTGCGATCGATCCCAACGACTCAGAATGAGCCTTTGGAGAGCCCTGGAATGGAACTGGGCAAACGGAAGTGCCTCCATGGACGCCACCATCAAACCCAGAAGGCGCATACACTTCCGAAGGAGACATGCCCGCTTGTCTGGAGGTAGAGACACCACTGCCCGTACTGTGTCGAAATGCATCCCCAAAAACAGGATTGACTGCGACGGTTCCAGAGACAACTTCTCCCAATTGACCAGCCACCCAAAGTCCTCCAGGAGCTGAAGGGATAGATTGCGAGCCGTCACCGCCTCCTCCTTTGAGGACGCCACAATCAAAAGGTCGTCCAGGTAGGGAAGAATCGTAACCCCCTGTCTTCGAAGGATTGCCATGAGAGGCGCCAGAATTTTTGTAAAAACTCTGGGCACTGAGGCCAAGCCGAATGGCAGAGCCACAAACTGGTAATGGTCCTGACCTATGGCAAAACGAAGGAAGCGCTGGTGAGCCCTTCCGACGGGAACATGCAAATAAGCGTCGCGAATGTCGATTGACACCAAAAAGTCGTTCTGCGACAGGGCTGCCACAACGGAGCGAAGCGACTCCATGCGGAATTTTTGGGCGTGGACATGCCGATTCAATCTTTTGAGATCCAGAATAGGGCGAAATTTGTCCTCCTTTTTGGGGACCACAAAAAGATTGGAATAAAATCCTCTTCCCCTGTCCTCTGGCGGAACCGGTATTACCACACCCTTCTGCAGAAGGAATTCGACCTCTCGCAGCAGAGCGGCAAATAGCTCGGGCTCTGACGGGAAGCGAGACTGGCAAAAACTGTCCAGGGGTCGAGAAGAAAACTCTATGAAATAGCCTGCCGACACGACCCGCGTTACCCAGGCGTCCGGAACTTGGGAAACCCAAGTCGATTCGAAATGGAGCAGGCGACCCCCCACTCGAGAGCCCTCGAGTGAGGCCCTGGCGTCAGTCCGCCTTAGCGGCTTTTTGTCAGCTTCCCGCTTGTCTTGACGGAAACTTTGTTTCCAGGGACTGCAGGATTTCTGAGAGGACTTTTTTCCCGAAAAAGAGGGACGACCCGATCCCCAAGAGGACTGACCGAATCGTCCCCTGGACCGAAAGGACCGCCGACCACTACCGACAATAGGCCTGCCAGACGCAGAAGCCATAGCCCTTCGCTGCGGTAAAGCCGCTTCTTTTGCCTTTGCAATCAGCTCTGTGAGGTCAGATCCAAATAGCTGACCACCCTTGTAGGCTAAAGACAGCAAACCTTGCTTGGAAACCGCGTCCCCGGTCCACTGTCTAAGCCACAGTGCTCTTCTGACTGTGACCGCCGAGGATTGCGCCCTGGACAACAGTGACGCAGTATCCAGACCTGCATCATAGCCATATCGGGCTGCAGTCTTCAACAATTCGAGAAGCCCATCTACCTCGGATAACGGAGATCTATTTTGCAACGCCGTCCGTATACGGACCAACCAGCTCAGGGAAGCTTTACAAGCACACATGGATCCCAGCACCGCTCTGAATCCATGACCCGCGGCCTCAAAGGTGGATTTCGCCGCCATCTCCGTTTTTCTGTCCAGCGGGTCCTGCAGACTCGCCTTCCCTTTAACAGGGAGCAATGAGATTTACTAAGCTGGGATAAAGGAATATCCACTTCAGGAGAAGGAATCCAATTATCATCAACTCCGTAGAACACGGATATAGTGCCTCAAAGAACCGTGTCCCTTGTCTCCACTGCCCCATTAAGCTCGTCCAGAGATGGTAATGCCGATCGCGACTTATGCGCCTCCTGATACATTCGGGCCGACTTACCAGGACGTCTAGTTACCTCCTCCGGTAACTGTAACGCCTCCCTCATGGCTTCAATAAAAGCCTCTGTTCGGCCCAAAAAAAGAGGCAGAATGCCCCTGCCGATCCTCCTTATCCGAATCGGATAACTCCCCATCTGAGTCTGAAGGGGAACCCTGTCCGCATTCCATATCAGAGACCTCTGATTCGCTACGCGGGAAGGATGGTACCGGCCTGTGTGCTTCCTGTCATGAGAGGATCTAGCTGACACCCAATGACCTAAAAGGTCAGACAGGCCATCAATAGAACGAGCGAGGACATCCATTTTGACATCACTGCAACCTCCGACCGCTGCGCTTGACGCCGTCGAGGTCTGCGTATCAGATACGCGCGACTGATCCTGTAGAGGATCTGGGAGACGGTCCGCACCTTCTGGACCCTGATTGCCCTCACACAGTATATGGCAGGTCAAAACCTGTCAGTAACAAGAAAAAAGTGTGGTTTCTTAAGTGGACGAAACAAGAACGCTGAAGGGTTAAAGCTCTTAAAGGGGAGAGCTACCCCAGCTGTCCCTCAATTTAAAATATCAGCAGAATATGTCAGCAGTATAATTAACCCTTTATGTTCTGATCCAAGCTGGAATAGAACATACGGCGGGTAGTTGCTGGATTCTTGCGCTGAAAGGGTTAACCATCTAATAGGGGTTAATGTCGCAGACTCCCCACAACCTCTTTAATGAAAAGGATGTGCGAGCCCCCTTATAAGATAACAGCTGCAGGACAGCGCAGTCTGCCACCCATTAGTGCTTCAGAAAGGCGCCCGCGCTGTGGGGGTGAGGGGGTTAAGCTTCTGCCCAGACGGGTAGAAGCGACTCACCCAGCTGGTCGCGGTGTAGCGTCTTGCCGGGAGGGGAGGAGAGTGAAAGGCCCGAGGAAGCTTTCAGCCTGCTTCAGTAATGGCCGCCGCGCTGTGCCTCCGATGCGCTCCATGAGAGAAGCCGGAAATGGAGACAGCAGTAAAGCGCGCGCTCAGAGCGCCGCGAAATTCAAATAAAAGGCGCGCAACTCCTCTCCTATGTCCTGCAGGCATCCACCTGCGGACAAAAACACTAGTCACCGACATGTATACATGTAACAGCGGCTGCCGCAGCAGCCGCTGAAGCACTCACAAACATTATTAAAAATGTGGAGTACTCACCAGCTGAGCGCCACAGGGACCCCCAGGGGTTTGTGGCGCTGTGCCCATCGCTTCCCCCCAGGGCGGGGAACGCAGTGACCCCAGATGCGCGGTTTGCGTCCCCGCCAGGGAAGTCATCCTCATCCCCCAGGGCCGGCAGGGTTCTGCAGGGACCACCATACAGGGTAATACAGATCCGCCAAGGGAGAGGTGGGGGTCCAGCAGCGCTGAGACCCCTGAGACCTCAAGACCACTTCTGGTGATCCAACTCTCTTGTCCGATGAAAATAAAAAAATCTTCTGAGGAGCTGCTTCCAGCAGCGACTATCCTCTGAGACCTCAAATTTTAGACTGGAGAAGCTGGAGTAGGAGGAGCCCGAGCTGGAGGGCCGGTCAACAACTTTTTAATCTGAGGTGTAAATCCTATCTGGGCCCCGCCTACCCACTAGTAATGACTAGTGTGTCTCTCTTCCCATCTGCTGCTGAAAACAGTGCCCTTGCAACCTTGCGAGTACAGTAAAAGTTTGGACGTTTAAAACCTCATTGAATAGCGGTGTATCACAATTCTATAGGTGTGAAAAAAAAGGAAGGAAACAACAGTAGTGAGTCCCAATTCTATAATCGAAGGTCTGACTGATATTTGGTATCTGTCTCCAACCACAGTTCTGGTCCTCAAAGCAAGAAATCATGATAAAACAAGGATGGCAAGAAGTGGCACATTGACCAAACATTGATGAAAATCTGACCCAAAACCCAAACTGATGAAAATCCAGGGCTGTGGAGTTGGAGTGTGGAGTCTGTGTCCTTTTTTGGTGTAGTCGGAGTCTATACAAAATGGCCGCCCTCCTCCCTGACGAATATTTTATCATAAAAATTTGGAAAAGCAAATGATAAGTCCTTTTAATGTCTGTTCTGTTCCTGATCTAACGATCTTGGCTTTTAGTCGAGATTAATCTGTGCTGCACTTTAGTACACGCTCAGTAGTGAAAGGAATGAGGGGTCTCAGAGAAATTGAGGAGTCGGAGACAGAGCTTTGGCTTACAGACTTCCCAGCCTGTGAAAATCGGTCTGTTCTTTCTAGAAGTATGTATAAAAACAAACAAACCCACAAATTAGTATTTAGAATATATATTTTTTTAATTTTTATAAATAATTATCTGTTACAAAGACTGTTTACCCAGCTAAATCACAAAACCATCAGCTCAAGATATCCAAATTAGATTTTATTATTAAAACAAGTAAAAATTTGTCAATCTTTTACAGAAAACTGCAGAAAAAAACTGAAAAGGTCTTTTAACAAAAAACATTACTTGCAAGTGCTTTTGGTTGCTGTTTAGCCCATTATAGTGCTAGAAGGCTAAGACATAACAAGCCTTTGCAACACTTTGGTTACCTAGAAATTTATTCTGCAACACAATGAAAAAGCCTTAAGAAAAAAGGCTCATCACATTTTAGTTTCTGGTACAAAAACCTACAAACAACTGTCTGATGTTGAGTCATTTACAGTGGATGACTTCACTAAACCCAAAGGCTACTTCAATATCAAAGCCGAAAAAAATGAGCCACTGATTGTCACCCAATTTATCTCTTAATACTTAAACAGAGCAGCAATAACGTACATTTCTTTGAGATGCCAAGCATTGTATAGTTTTATTTCCCAAAGAGTGATTTGCCCTTTCGAAACGTGGGGTATTTCTGCCCTAAACT
>JARQOD010000005.1:374925964-375032729 GCA_033576555.1 Oophaga sylvatica
CTGTCCCCCCGATGGGCCCCAGGGGGCCCCCGGGAAAAGGAGACAGCATTTAAAGGCGGGGCCTCAGAGCGGCGTAAAAAATTTTAAAAATTTTAAAAAGGCGCGCAATCCTTCCCCCCGCTCCTTTGCCCTGCGGCTTCTACCTGCGGACAAAAAACACCAGTCACAGCATGTTTTGTAACAGCGGCTGCCGCAGCAGTCGCTGAAGCACTCAAAACACATTAACATGTTGAGTACTCACCCAGCTGAGCGCCACAGGGACCCCCAGGGATTTGTGGCGCTATGCCCATTGCTTCCCCCCAGGGCGGGGAACGCAGTGACCCCTGCAGCGCGGTTTGGTCCCCGCCAGGGAAGCCATCCTCGTCCCCCCGGGCCGGCAGGGTTCTGCAGGGACCACCATATAGGGTAATACAGATCCGCCAAGGGAGAGGTGGGGGTCCAGCAGCGCTGAGACCTCTAGACCACTTCTGGTGATCCAAGTCTCTGTCCGATAAAAAATAATAAAATCTTCTGAGGAGCTGCTTCCAGCAGCGACTATCCTCTGAGACCTCAAATTTTAAACTGGAGAGCTGAGTAGGAGGAGCCCGAGCTGGAGGGGCCGGTCAACACTCTTTTTAATCTGAGGTGTCTATCTCATCTGGGCTCCGCCTACCCACTAGTAATGACTAGTGTGTCTCTCTTCCTTCCATCTGCTGCTGAAAATGGCTCCACAGTATGCAAATCTTTTCATGGCCAAGCTTGAAAGCGACTTTTTGTCCTCATGTCCCATCAGGCCTCTGGCCTACTACCGCTACATTGATGACATTTTAATCATCTGGACGGAGTCTGAGCAACAGCTAAAGACGTTCCATGAACAGTTCAATCAGTTTCATCCCACCATCAATTTAACACTCAACTACTACAGCACTGAAATTAACTTTTTGGACACCATCATTAAACTGAAGGACAATGAAATAGAGACATCCCTGTATCAGAAGCCAATCGACTGTCCAACATACCTTAAATGGGACAGTTTCCATCCAAAACACATAAAAAACTCCATTGTCTACAGCCAAGCCATCAGATACAACCGTATATGTTCCAACCCCATGGATAGAGATGAACAACTTGGTCGCCTTAGAAAGACCTTTTTAAATCAGGGCTACCATCCAAGAACAATTGAAAATCAAACTACAATAGCCACCAGAATATCAAGGAATCACCTGCTACATTACAAAACTAAAGAAGAAAATAACCGGGTGCCTCTAGTGGTCACCTACAATCCAAATCTGGAGGTGCTAAGGGGAGCTGAACGGAAACTACAACCTTTACTACAAAAAGATGCCCGATTACAATCCTTATTTCCAGACCCCCCACTACTGTGTTTTAGGCAGCCCCCAAATCTAAGAAGCATCATTGTCAGAAGTTCCCTGTCCTCCCCAACAGCTGCAGGAACCTTTCCTTGCAACCAGAAGAAATGCAAAACCTGTCCATTTATAATGACCACGGACAAGATAAAGATCCCCAACTCCCATCGGGACCACAAGATACCAGGTACTTTCAAGCTGCATCACATCTAATGTGGTGTACCTAATTATATGTACTAAATGTCCAACTGGGGGTCTGTATGTGGGGGAGACAGGGCAAAAACTGAGAACAAGGATGAATTCTCATTGCCACACAACATAGAAAAAAGAATGGATCTACCTGTGGCAAAACATTTTTCTTCCCCTGGTCATAACATGTGGGATATGAAATTACTTGTACTTGAAAGGTAGCTTCACATCTCAGAGACATAGAAGAGTTTGCGAATACAAACTGATGGTGACCTTTGACACTCTTAATGCTGGAATTAACCTGTCACACGGATTTATGACGTTTTACATCAATTAAGGAATTTACTCCAAAGACCCTGTGAAAACATCACAAAACATTACCAGACCCCAATCAGAGGGCAATAAAACTTTCACACTCCTTATCTATGAACTGGTCCAATATTTATGTTCATCTCTATCTCCCATAATGACAGTTCTGCTTTACGTCACTTGTCTTACCTATTGCATTTTTTCTGTGCTGTGTGGTGTATAAATATGTGATTCTTCAGATTTTGTATTAGTTTAGCCTGATGAAGAGACCTGAGTAGTCTCGAAAGCTTGCAATTTGTTACCATCTTTTCAGTTAGCCATTAAAAGGTATCAACCACTGAGGAATCTCAACTCTAAATATTTTTCTATCTACTGGCTAACACGGTACAAAGATATACATCTTTACTGTATGGAGGGTTAGAAATCAAGGGTAAAGGGGTTACTTATGTCACTCTACATCACATGGCACATTGTCACGGATTGACTTGCACTGGCAGATGGACTGGCAGACGCCATGATAAGAGAGGTACAATATCTTCCTAGAGTGATTTCGGATCATAGTCCAGTTATGGTGAACATTGGATATGGGTTACAGAAAGGAATAGTTAAGGAAGGATGGAAAATACATCCTGTTTGGATACAATACCTGAATGTTCAAGGGATTGGGAAAGAGTTAGAAGAATTTTTTATTCATAATGATGGAAGTGCAGATAAGTTGGTGGAATGGGATGCGATGAAGGCGTTTCTTAGAGGGCTGTTTTTTAGAGACATCTGTAGGCGTAAAACACAAACTAAACAAGAAGAAATTGAAAAATTGGAAGCACTGGGGAGAGCGGAGGAAAATTCTATATATAATGATACACCTGAAACACAACGGGGCTTGAGGGAAGCTCAGGAACAGATTAACAATGTCTTACTAGGTAAAATGGATAGAAGACAAGCGTTCCAAAAAGACAGGTTTTACGCTGAAGGGGAGAAAGTGGGACATCTTTTATCTGTTATCGCCTCGGCACAAAGAAATAATTCATTTATTTATAATATAGTAAATGACAAAGGGAAGAAGGTAAATGATTTAGAAGGAATATTGAATATTTTTAGTGACTTTTATAGAACCTTATACTCATTAAGGGAAAATGCTGGGAATGATGAGGTAGACAAATTCTTGGGGTTGGGGTCGCTCCCTAACTTAAGTAAAGAAAATAAGGATATGTTGGACTCTCCCATAACTGTAGAAGAAATGGAGATTGCGCTGCATGGCATGGCCAATGAGAAATCCCCTGGGTTAGACTGTTTACCGTCAGAAATTTATAAACAATTTGCAGAACTGTTGCTACCTAAATTATTGACAGTATTTGAAGAAGCTAAAGAGAAAAAGTTGCTGCCTGCCTCTATGAGAGAAGCGATGATAGTAGTGATTCCAAAGGAGGAAAAAGACCCCAGAATACCCGAATCATATAGACCAATTTCACTATTAACGGTGGATTTTAAAATATTGGCCAAAGTATTAGCTAATCGGCTGACCGGGGTCATTACTTCACTTTAAGGCTATACCTTAATCTTCAAATGCAAGCGGATAATTCGGGTCATAGAGTAATTGCCTCACTAGACGCCCAAAAGGCGTTCGACAGTGTACATTGGGAATACCTATGGAGAGTTATGCAAAAACTTGGGTTTGGGCCGAGATTTATAAAATGGGTGCAACTACTTTACTCGCAACCTACTGCTAAAGTCAGAGTTAACGGAGCGATTTCCTCATCCTTTTCTTTGAACAGAGGAACCAGACAGGGATGTCCGCTGTCGCCACTCCTCTTTGCCGTAACAATCGAACCATTAGCTGCAGCTATTAGGGGGAATCGGGGAATTGAAGGATTCAAACATGAGAGTATAGAGGAAAAAGTTGCTCTGTATGCAGATGATTATTGTTCCTGGGGGATCCGTCTGAGTCGTTGAGCTGTGCCATGCAGACAATCGAAAGATTTGGGGCCATATCTGGGCTGAGGATTAACTGGTCCAAATCAGTTTTGTTTAAAGTGGATAGGGAGGTGGAATGGACGGACAGAGATATCGAAGTTAACAAATTACAGTGTAAAGAGACCTTTAAATATCTGTGGATACAGATTTCCTTGCCGATTTCAGAGTACCTTAATATTAATTTGATGCCGTTACTTCAGAAACTTAAAATCAAAATAGAGATATGGAACAAATTGCATTTAACGGTGGTAGGAAGGATAAATCTGTTTAAAATGATCCTGATGCCTAAATTGTTATATATTTTGCACAATGCGCCTATGTGGATTTCTAAAAAAAGATTTGGGTCCTTGAATGTGATGATTAGAACGCTGGTATGGGAAGAAACCGGCAAGAATAAAGTTGGAAATTCTTCAGAGACCCAAAGATGAAGGGGGAATGGCATTGCCAAACCCAGAAATTTACTTTCTAGCTGCTCAGAGTCAGCACTTTAGAGGGTGGTCAAAATCTGGATCTGGTGATTCTATTAAAAGAATGTTAGAACATTGCATGGGGGATAGGCCGTTACTAGAGGGGTTGGAAGGAGGTAACATTAAATGACTGGGGGGAAAATGCCCACGCTAGAACTCAGACAAAATCTGGAGCACAATAAAAAAAAGTGAGAGGAGTAACGAGACTAACTAAATTTACACCCGTATGGAATAATAGTGATCTGCCAGAGATAAAGAAAATAGGTACCATACGTGAATGGACAGAAAGAGGAGTAAGGTATATGTATCAAATAATGAATGGGGGAGAACTTAAATCTTTCTTGCAGCTACAAAATGAGTTCCTATTATCAAATACAGAATGGTATAGATATGGGCAGGTTAAACATGCAATTAGAACCCAGAGAGTACAACAGAGATTGGTAGTAGAAGCTGACTTGGTTCTGGAGTACATTTGTCAAGAGGGAACAACTAGGGGGGTAATTTCAAGCACTTATAAAGATTTGATGCATACCTTTCTTTTGGGGTTTCCATTGAAAAGTAGGCTTAAATGGGAAGAAGTGGGAAATATGGAAGATGACGTCTGGGAAACTATATTGGAGTATATACCTAAACTTTCCATGAGCGAACCTGCAAGACTATCACATGTTTACATGTAATTCATAGAGTATATAGGTCACCCCTAATAATGCACAAAATGGGGCTGAAGGGAAACTCGGAATGTCCAAGGTGTAATATAGATATGGCGGGTATATTCCATATGATGTGGGAGTGTCCTAGGCTCCAATGCTTTGGTCTGGAATAATTAATATGATTGAATCGGCATATGGTTGTGAAGTCTCTGGAGATCCTGTTACGTGTTTACTGGGCTATGTGGAAGAAATTGTAGTTAATAATAATAGTAAAATAGCTATTGCTAGGCTACTTTACTGTGCTAGGAAACTAATTGCAAGAAATTGGACCAGCTCTGAACCTCCATCGATAGAAGAATTTTATGCAAGAGTAAAACATGTTATACACTTGGAAAAGAGAATTTATGAAAAGAGGTAAACTGAACATGCATTAAAAAATATGGACGCCTTGGATGCAATATAAAGGATTGTGAGAGATAACACCTTTAACATGTTATGTATTCTATTCATCATTTTAGGTTAGTGATACCATCATTTCTGTTTGATTCTTATGGCCACGAGTAATAGTCGTATAATTTCTATATACAGTACAGACCAAGAGTTTGGACACACCTTCACATTCAAAGATTTTTCTGTATTTTCATAACTATGAAAATTGTAGAATCACACTGAAGGCATCAAAACTATGAATTAACACATGTGGAATTATACATTACACTTTACAAAAAAGTGTGAAACAACTGAAAATATGTCTTATATTCTAGGTTCTTCAAAGTAGCCACCTTTTGCTTTGATTACTGCTTTGCACGCAGAAAAGGAGAACGGATGGACTCTACATGCCTGGTTCCCACCGTGAAGTATGGAGGAGGTGGTGTGATGATGTGGGGGTGCTTTGCTGGTGACACTGTTGGGGATTTATTCAAAATTGAAGCTGTGAGCGGTCCAGCTCACCCCAAACCATCTCGATTGGGTTTAGGTCTGGTGACTGTGAAGGCCAGCTCATCTGGCGTAGCACCCCAACACTCTACTTCTTTGTCAAATAGCCCTTACACAGCCTGGAGGTGTGTTTGGGGTCATTATCCTGCTGAACAATAAATGATGGTCCAACTAAACGCAAAACGGATGGAATAGCATGCTGCTGCAAGATGCTGTGGTAGCCATGCTGTTTCAGTATGCCTTCAATTTTGAATAAATCCACAAAGTGTCACCAGCAAAGCATCCCCACATCATCACACCACCTCCTCCATGCTTCACGGTGGAAACCGGGCATGTAGAGTCCATCCTTTAACCTTTCCTGCGTGCAAAGCAGTAATCAAAGCAAAAGGTGGCTACTTTGAAGAACCTAGAATATAAGACATATTTTCAGTTGTTTCACACTTTTTTGTAAAGTGTAATGTATAATTCCACATGTGTTACTTCATAGTTTTGATGCCTTCAGTGTGATTATACAATTTTCATAGTCATGAAAATACAGAAAAATCATTGAATGAGAAGGCGTGTCCAAACTTTTGGTCTGTACTGTATATCTGTTGTCATAATAAAGATAACGAAGTGAAAGCTGTCATAGGGGGTGGGGGAAGGGATTGGAGGGATAAAATAAGTTTGTAATTTTCTTCAAAGTATTCAGCTGTTTTGAATATTATTGTATATATGAAAAATTTGGTTTAATAAAAATCTATCTGATTTTTTAAAAAAAAACTATAGATATTAATTTTAATACTAAAGAGACTAAGGAGATTTATCATGTTTTATTCATATTGTTACTGTGGGTTTAAGTATGAGCATGCATATAGGGATTCAATTAGACTCTGTATAAGCTCTGCTCACACCTGCTATGCAGAGTCTGTGCACACTGCAAAGACCGGAGCAGAGATTCAGGTGAACAGGAGGGAGCAAGGAGAGTGTGTTTTTTTTGTTTTTTTACATGTGTGGGGGCTCACACTGTATAAAGGAGCGGTGTGTGGACTCATGCTGGATATATGGGGGCTAACGGTGTATTAGGAGGGACTGTGTGTAGGATCATATGGTATATACCGTAATGGTGGTATCAGCACACTTAATTAATTCTGTTTAATATTAATAACATTACCGTATTTTCCGGCGTATAAGACGACTTTTTAACCCCTGAAAATGGTCTTCAAAGTCGGGGGTCGTCTTATACGCCGGGTACGGTTTGGGGGAGTGGGCGTTTCAGAGGTGTTTACCTCATATCAACGAGGGTCTAGAGCTGGGGGACTGCGGCGGCGGCTCGTCTTGTGCTGCCCCCGCAGGCTCTGTGCTGGGGGACTGCGGAGACGGCGGCGGCTCCTCTTGTGCAGCCCCCGCAGGCTCTGTGCTGGGGGACTGCGGCGATGGCGGCGGCTCCTCGTGCAGCCCCTGCAGTCTATGTGCTGGGGGACGGCGGCGGTGATTCTTTTCTCAATCCCCGGAGGCCCCGGCAGCTCCATTGCTGCGATGCGATGGCCTCCGGGAAAATGGCCGCTGCATGGTGAGCTTCAGAACTCGTCTCAGGATCTCGGGAGACGAGATCTGAAACTGAGCATGCGCCGCCCTCAGCGGCCATTTTCTCGGAGGCCACCGCATCGCATCAATGGAGCTGCCGGGGCCTCCGGGGATTGAGAAAAGAATCACCGCCGCCGTCCCCCAGCACAGAGCCTGGGGGGCTGCACGAGGAGCCGTCGCCGCAGTCCCCCAGCACAGAGCCTGGGGGGCTGCACGAGGAGCCGCCGCCGTCGCCGCAGTCCCCCAGCACAGAGCCTCCGGGGCTGCACGAGAGGAGCCGCCGCCGTCCCCCAGCACAGAGTCTGGGGGCTGCACGAGAGGAGCCTCCGCCGCCGTCCCCCAGCACAGAGCCCCCCCAGGCTGCACAAGAGGAGCCGCCGACGCCGCCCCCCAGCGCCTAGACCCTCGCTGATATGAGGAGGTAAACACCTTGCCGGCGTATAAGATGACACCCGACGTATAAGAAGACCCCCCACACTTTTAAGACGAATTCATATTTTGACTGTAAAAGTTGGGGGGGGTCGTCTTATACGCCCAGTCGTCTTATACGACGGAAAATACGGTATTTTACTTTAACACTAGAACTACTGATGGAGTAGACTCCTAGCAATTTTTGTCTGTTCTGTGACTACATTTTCCGAATTCCAGCTTGAGACTCGGGTGACTTACTTATTTAGGGTCAAAACACGGATTTTGGTAAGAACTTACCTGTAAAATCCTTTTCAGCGAAGGAAGGGAGGGAGACACAGGAATTCATTACTGATGGGTAGGCGGAGCCCCAGATCAGGATGTCACCTCAGATCAAAAGAGTGCTGACTGGCTGGCCCCTCCAGCTCGGGCTCCTCCTACTCAGCTCCAGTCGTACCAAAGCTTTTAGGAAAGAACCAAGATCACCAGCGGAGCAACATAACCCCTTCTGAAGGAACTTCAGAGAAAAATCACAAGGATACAGGTTATGCATGCAAAGAAAGCCAAAAACCACAGAGTTCCAGGTACTACTCACGGAACCCGACTACTGCGATGAGCTGGCGATGCTGGAACAGAGCTTTAGCGCGCTGACCTCAGCCCAGATAATCGCTATCAGATAAGGGTCGCGCTGCATCTGAAAACATCAACACACTTCTGCCTTGGGAGGGTGCTGTGTCTCCCTCCCTTCCTTCGCTGAAAAGGATTTTACAGGTAAGTTCTTACCAAAATCCGTGTTTCAGCTGCAGATGGAAGGGAGGGAGACACAGGAATTCATTACTGATGGGACGTCCCAAAGCAGTTCAAAAATAAGGGTGGGAAAAAACCAATAAAAGGCAGAAACCCAACAACCTTAACAGAAAAAATGCGCAAACAGCGCTAAACACAAGTTCATCTAGAACTTTAAACTACAGCTGCCTGCAGGACCCTACGTCCGAGGGCTGCATCAGCGGAAGCACTGACGTCCACTTTATAAAACTTTGTAAACATGTGGACAGAGTGCCAAGTTGCCGCCCGGCAGAGCTGCACTGCCGAAGCACCTTGATGAAAAGCCCACGATGAAGCCACAGCTCTCGTGGAATGGGCTCGAAACTTAATCGGGCAAAATTCACCCTGAAGACGGTAAGCTTCCAATATAGCTGACCGGATCCAACGAGCTATGGAATCCTTGGAAGCTCGTTGACCACATCGAAGACCAGCTGGAACCACAAATAGGGAGTCCGTCTTACGAAAACCTTGAGTAATAGATAGATAAAAACTTCAAGGCCCGCACTAAATCTAATGTGTGCAAAGCTCGCTCTTTCGCATTCTTCAGATCCGGACAGAATGAAGGCAACACAATATCCTGGTTAACATGAAAATGTGACACCACTTTAGGTAAAAAATCACCCCGTGTGCGAAGCACTACACGATCCGGAAAAACCCCCAGAAAAGGAGGCGAACAAGAAAGAGCTGCCAACTCAGAAACTCTCCTCAAAGAGGTGACTGCTACAAGGAAGGCCACCTTCCAAGAAAGCAAGGAAAGGCTAGCAGAACCCATAGGCTCAAAAGGTTTATGCTGAAAAGCTTCCAAAACAAGGTTGAGCCGCCAAGGAGACACGGGTGCCTTCCGCGGCGGAAACTTACAAGCTATACCGCGGAAAAAAGAAGAGCACGTCCCTATTCGAAGCAATGGTTCTCCGGAACAATAAGGACAGAGCAGAAATCTGACCTTTCAGGGTGCTAACTGCCAAACCCTTGTCTAGCCCATGCTGCAGAAAAGCCAACAGATTGGGAATGGAAAATTTTCTCGGGTTCCGAGAGGACCCCAAACACCACGAAAAGAAGGTTTCCCAAATTTTGTGGTAAATCCTAGTAGTAGCCGGACTTCTCGCAGCACGAAGAGTAGCAATGACCTCGGCTGAAAAACCTCTACGGGTTAAAATTTCGGTCTCAAGAGCCACGCCGTCAAACGCAGAGACATCAAGTCCGGATGACAAACGGGCCCCTGAGTCAACAAGTCCGGTTGAAGATGAAGCGGAAAAGGAGGTGCCGCCAACCGCGACATTATTGTCGAGAACCACACCCTCCTTGGCCAATCTGGAGCTATCAAAATAGCTGAAATTCTCTCTAGTCTGATCCGACGCAGTACTAAAGGAAGTAAGGATATCGGCGGGAATACATAGATCAGCTCGAACTGATCCCACTGAGCCACTAGAGCATCCACCGCCACAGCCTTCGAGTCCTTGTACCTGGACATGAACGTCGGTAACTTGGCATTGGACCTGGATGCCATCAAACCACTTGGGGAGTCCCCCAACGGGAGCACAGTAGTGCAAAAAAACTTCCGGGTGGAGGCTCCATTCCCCGGGATCCATCTTCCTGCGACTGAGAAAGTCCACTGTAATATTCTGAACCCCTGGAATGTGAATCGCCGAAATGGCTGGTAAACTGCCCTCGGCCCAAATCAGAATTCGGGACACCTCCACCATGAGTCTGGAACTCCTTGTCCCGCCTTGGTGATTGATAAACGCGACAGCCGTCGCATTGTCTGTCTGCACTCGGACCGGCAGACCGCTCAAAAGGACCGTCCAATGCTGGAGGCAAAGGAAAATCGCCCTCAATTCCAGGATGTTGATCGAAAGGACAGACTCTTCCGATGACCATACCCCCTAAATCCAGAGATTGTTCCAAACACCCCCCCCCAGCCCGTCAGGCTGGCATTGGTGGTTATGACCGACCACTTCGGAGGGAGGAAAGGCTTTCCCGGGGATAACGCTCCTGGACATAACCACCATCCTCGGGATTCTCGCACCCTGTAAAAGATGGTGACGCTGCAATCCAGCGAACCTTGCGATTGATCCCAACGACTCAGAATGAGCCTATGGAGAGCTCTGGAATGAAATTGGACAAACGGAAAAAACCTCATGGACGCCACCGTCAGACCCAGAAGGCGCATACCTTCCGAAGGGACACTGCTGTCGCAGACTTCATAGTCTGTACATGCTGGAGCAGACATGCCTGCTTGTCTGGAGGTAGGGACAACACCGCCCGTACCGTGTCGAAATGCATCCTCAAAAACAGGATTGCCTGCGACGATTCCAGAGACAACTTCTCCTTTGAGGCCACAACCGAAAGGCCGTCCAAATAGGGACGAATCGTAAGTCCCCATCTTCGAAGAATTGCCATGAGATTTAGGCGTCAGAATCGTTGTAAAAATTCTGGGCGTTAAGGCCAAGCCGAATGGTCGAGCCACAACCTGGTAATGGTTGATTCTATGGCAAAAAACGAAGGAAGCGCTGGTGAGGTCTTCCGACGGGAACATGCCAAAAAGCGTCGCGAATGTCGATTGATCGTTCTGCGACAGGGCTGCCATGACTGAGCGAAGCGACTTCATGCTCGGCTCTGACGGAATGTCAGAAGTCAGTCCGCCTTAGCGGATTTTTTTTTTTTTTGCCAGCTTCTGCCTTAACAGAAGTTCTGTTTCCAGGGTATGCGGAATTTCTGAGAATTCCCCCTCTCTTTTTTTTTTTTTTTTTTTAAAAAAGAGAGAGACGACACAAACCCCCAGAGGGTTGGTCAGATCATCCCTTGAACCGAAAAGGACTGCCGATAACTATCGGCACTAGTCCTGCCAGACGCAGAAGTCACAGCTCTGCGCTGCGGTAAAGCTGCTTCTTTTGCCTTTGCCTTGGCATCAGCTCCGTGAGGTCAGTCAAATAGCTGACCCTTTCTAAGCTAAAGATAGCAAACCCTGTTGGAAAACTGCGTTCCATCCAAGTCACAGTGCTCTTCTGACTGTAACTGCCGAGGATTGCGCCCTGGATAGCAGTGACGCATTATCCTTCAACTAGAAAAGCCCATCTACCTTGATAGAGGGAAACTTGCCACGCCGTCCTTAGACGGTCCAACCGGCTCAGGGGAACTTAACAAGTACACCTAGAACCTTAATACCGACTATGATCCACGGCTACACAGATGGAAATTGTTGCCATCTCCGTTCTTCTGTCCAGCGTGTCCTGCAGACTCGTCTTCCCTTTTACCAGGAAGATTTGCTAAGCTGGAATAAAGGGACATTCACTTCAGGAGAAAAGGTCCAATTAACAAATAACTCCGTAGAAAAACGGATACAGTTTGTAAGGTCGTCGCGACCCATGCGACCCTTGCAACATCCGGGCCGACTTACCAGGACGACAAGTTACCTCCTCCGGTAACTGTAACGTCCACATGGCTTCCACAGAAATTTTAGTACGGCCCCTGAGAGAGGCAGGGTGTCCCTGCCGATCCTCCTTGTCCGAATCGGACTTCTTCGCTAAGCGAGAAGGAAAGCACCGATTTGTGTCGCTTCCTTGAGAGGATCTAGTTGACAGTCCATAACCTAAAAGGTCATCAATAGAAACCAGTGAAGGCCTCCATTTTGACACCACTGGAACCTCCGACCGCCGCGCATGAGTCGAGGTCTGCGTGTCAGATACGCGAGGCTGATCCGTAGCGGATCTGGGAGAGGGTCTCTGACATGCCCTTGCATAGTACATGGCAGGATAAACCTGTCAGTAACCAGAGCAGTACTTAAAAAACAAACGCTGAAGGGTTAAAGCTCTAAAGCGAGAGCTACCCCAGCTGTCTCCCATTAAGAGTTAACCTCCTAAGAAGGGGTTAAAGTAGCTGACTCCCCACAACCTTGATAATGAAAAAGGGTGTGCGAATCTCAGGCGCCTCTTATAAGGTCGCAGCTGCAGGACAGCCATGCCACACTAAACAGAAAAACGTTCCAGAAGATCGCTAAAAAATTGCGCTGTTTTTTATAACGCAATGACCGCCAAAGTTGTCAAGGAGATCGCTAATCGCCTATGCGATTGCCCAGATTGGCAGCCACCAGCGACACTAAAAATGACACACAAACGATCGCAATATTATGCGACGCCATCAGAATCGTCAGCGGAAACGTATAGTGGCAGCATTAATGTCGCAGCCTCCCCACAGCCTCTTTATTAATATTAAAAGAGTGTGCGAGCCCCTTATGCGAGAACAGCCGCAGGACAGCTCCATCTGTCACTCAGAAGTGCCCCAGACGGCGCCCGCGCTGTGGAGGTGAAAGGGGTTAAGCTTCTGCCCGGCGGGCTAGAAGCGACTCACCAAGCTGGTCACGTATTCTTGCCGGGAGGGGAGGAGAACGATCCGGGGAGCTTTCAGCCTGCAGCGCTTTATCAGCAATGGCCGCCGCGCTCTGCTTCCGTGTGCTCCATAGAGGAGCCGGAAATGGAGGCTGCAGTAAAGCGCGCGCTCAGAAGCGGCGCGAAATTCAAAAAATAAAAGAGCGCGTACTCCCTTCCTTTCCCTCGTCCTGCAGGCATCCTCCTGCGGACATAGAAAAACTAGTCACCGGCATATATATGTACAGCGGCTGCCGCAGCAGTCGCTAGAACACTCACACACATTTTACCAAAATGTGGAGTACTCACCAGCCGAAACGCCACAGGGACCCCCAGGGGTTTCTGGCGCTATGCCCATGCTTCCCCCCAGGGCGGGAAGCGCAGTGACCCCAGTGTGTGGTTTGCGCCCCCGCCAGGGAAAACTCTCCTCATCCCCCAGGGCCGGCAAGATTCTGCAGGGACCATTATGTAGTTACAGATCCGCCAAGGGAGGGGCTGGTGAAATACACTGATAAACATGTAACAGCGCTGCCATCAGACGCTAAAGCACTCACACATTAATAATAAAATTTTGTGTGGAGTACTCACCAGCTTAGCGCCACAGGGACCCCTCAGGATTTGTGGCGCTTGTGCCCATGCTTCCCCCCAGGGCGAGGAACGCAGTGACCGCACGTGTGGTTTGCGTCCCCGCCAGGGAAGCCATCCTCATCCCCCAGGGCCGGCAAGGATTCTGCAGGGACTATTGAGTAAATACAGATCCGCCAAGGGAGAGGTTGGGGTACAGCAGCGCTGGTACCCGAGACCTCTAGACCAACTGGTGATCCAAGTCTCCTGTCCGAATATAAAATAATAAAATCTTCTGAGGAGCTGCATTAGCAGCGACCATCCTCTGGGACCTCAAATCTTAGACTGGAGCTGAGTAGGAGGAGCCCGAGCTGGAGGGGCCAGCCAGTCAGCACTCTTTTGATCTGAGGTGACATCCTGATCTGGGGCTCCGCCTACCCATCAGTAATGAATTCCTGTGTCTCCCTCCCTTCCATCTGCAGCTGAAAAAAAGATTTTGTGATAATAAATATTCAAAAAAAAAAAAAAAAGTACCTTTTTTTCAAAATTTAACTTTAATTACCAAAGGGAGTCATTTTGACTTCCTACTATAAATATAGTAAGGAGTCAAAATAACTCCCTTTGGTAATTAAAGGTAAATTTTGAAAAAAGGTACTCTTTCTTACTAGTCTGTCGCTAAATGTTATTTTTTAGTTTTCATTTACTTGTATGTTTAGAATAAGTTTAGAATAAATGTTGGCTTAGACTTATAATAATTAGCATTTTTGCAAATATGCTTGACATACACAGGACATCCGTCAGTGAACCAGTAAACTCTCGAGCGGACTACATAATTTCTGTAGAATACGGCCTGCAGTTTTGCAAATTGCTAATATGGCTAGAAGAAGTGCGCTAAAGCCTGACAATATTCTTGCTATTTTGCATTCTATACCATTCTATAAAATTATAAATTACAAAAATTAACGAAAACAAGCCAGGAGTCAAAATGACTCCATTCGGTAGTTCTCGGGAGGGGGTGAAAAGTCCAGTAGTCCTAGTGTTAATTCTATTCAATATTAACTCGATTATTAATGTCAGCCTATTGGTTCGGTCCTCCACAGTCAGTGTCTCTGTGGGCCCTCTGGAAAATGAATTGCCCACCACTGGCTTTTGAATATGGATTTCCACACAGAAAAAGCATACAATGCAGAAAAATCAGCGACTTTGCTTAGTGAAATTAGCAGCATGCTAACCCTTCTCACACATGGCTTAGGTCACGTTACATAGTTGCATAGGCTGAAAAAAGACCAAGACCAGCAGCATAAACACTGGATAATAGCGGCTCTGGGAGAATCAGGGCGCTAAGGCTAGTAAAACTATATAGATTATATTATCATTATAAGCTGCTATAAAAGGGAACATGTAACCAGACTCATGCCCAAACCACAAGCTGCATGAATCTGATACTGACTCTGATTGTAGTCAGGCATATTGTAGTCAGAAACATTGCAACCTTTAGGGTATGTGCACATGTTGCAGATTTGCCTGCAGAATATTCTGCACAGAATCTGCATCTCTTGGCAGAAATCGCAGGTAAAAATCCACGCTTTTTTTGGCGGATTTTGTACGTTTTTTGTGCGGATTGGCATGAGTTTTTAGCCCTGCGGATTTCATTAATGGAATGGGTGTAAGAACACATGTGGATCCGCAAAAAGAATTGACATGCTGCAGAAAATAAACCGCTGCGGATTCCGTACGGAATTTTCCGCAGCATGTGCAGTGTTTTTTTCCCCAATTAAATTACATTGGTTGGTCACACAGTTGCGGATCTGTGGAAAATCCGCTGGGATCCGCAGCAAATCTGTAACGTGTGCACACAGCCCAAGAGTAAACAATACTTTAACAAGCTAGCCGGGAATCAGCCAGTTTCTCTCCACCCTTCTTCAGTTGACCAACAGGTCTCTTTCCATGAGAGTGCACAGGGAGACTCAGACTAGTCAGTCAAGACGCATGTTCCCTGGCAAGCTATTCAACAAGGAGGCAAGTGTGCTCCTGAGTCACTATTCGGACCAGCGGCATGGTCGCTCCGCTGTTCACTGAACCATGCGGATTTACCGCGTTCAATATATTCTATTGATTAAATTTCTGAAAACAGGTGAAAGTAGTGACATGCTGCATTCTGCAAAAACAAGGTTTTGCACAACATACTGAGGACAAAAACAAAAGGTGTGTGCATGAGATTTCTGAAATTTCAGACTTTGCTAGTACTTTAAAACGCAGCTGAAAGCATAAAAAAAAAAGCATAAAAACGCTGAAAAAAAAAACGTGTGAACATAGACTGAGGGGTAAGATATTTTGTCATTTTTAGAAAACTATCATGAGTGTCTTTTTATTTGTTGCCTGCATTAAAACGGTGAAGCTGTTGTTGCAATCTCATGGTAATCGTGATGACAGTGTGAGCAATGAAACAAGATTTTCTCTACAAATTATGAATATGGCAAAGTAAAAATTTAGAGACCAATACATAAATTATGATAGGCAGACGTATTGGCCATCTTAGTCCGAATGATAATAGCCATTGTGCCATTTGAGAGGTAACCGGTAACCTGCATATATGGAGTTAATCTGCAAGTTAACATAGTTATTATACCGCCCGTGGGGCGCGTTCTAGGCAGCTTGGTCACCACCATCTATTTCCTCCCCCGGTCTTTTCAGGTAATATACTATATACTTTGGCGTCACAAGGTTGTTGCTGGGACTATTTATCACAGCACATTTTGGCTCACATTTTATTAGTGTTCATTGTCCCTCTTTTTGGCACTATATGTGTTTTTTGTCCCATTAGGTGCATACAGTTTTCTTGTCACACTATTTTGGGACCTATATATTATGTACATCAGGGGTTATCCAATTTTTGGTCTTTTTAATATTCCATTGGCACTATATTGTTTACACATTTGAGTGGTTCATGCATATATATTTATAGTTTTTTGCATTTGTGCACTCTTTGTTTTACACCTTTTGACATCATGTTTTAGGGTTACACATATATTTTTTCTACTATTGTGGACCATTATATTTTCAGTATTATATGTTTTATGTATTATTTGTATACTTGCCTGATTTTATTTCTTTAAAACACCTGGGTATTGGATATTTGTTGGTGGTGTCCATGCTTCCCTTTTATTCTTGTATTTGATGCTTGTGCTATTTTTATATATTTGTATCTACATTTAATAAATTTCTACATTGTTGCCTCAACTGCCTGGTTGAAGTTTCTTCATTTCCCCCTGTTTCTTTTGCACTTGGGTGTTCGTTTTATATTTTAGGATGGTTTTGCCATCCACACTTTGAAGTGGGATTCAGTGTTTTGTGTAATTTTATTTTACAGAATTATTTTATTATTATTTTTAAAAATTTTTTACACTGTGCTGTATCTCATTTTTGTTGAGTTTATCGAGCTTCACAATAGTACGATAACAGTGACAGGGGGCTGGAGTGCATGAGCACCAGTAACCACACCATTTTAAAGCCACTGTGAGAGATTGGTAGTGGAATTTAGAAGGTTATATAATATAGTCAGCATCAACTGCAAAGGATACCTCAGCTCCTGAGCATCAACACGTGGCTACCCCAACAGTAACATGTACGCCAATTCATGTTAAGGGGTTAATGAACTTAATTTTCAGAATGGCTTTTTTGACCTATTTCAACAAATTTTATTGCGTTAACTAATCTGACATGTAGCAGGCTTGTAAATATCAACATCGTATTTTGCATTGAAAACTCAGGCTTATGGGCTTTTAAAGCTACATACATGCCCATTAATTTTATTTCCAGTCTTCCTGACTTACATACAGCGGCATTAAAATCTGAATAGCTAAACTGATCTGTTTTTCAGAGAAGCAATTCTGAGAACTTTTCTTAGGGCCATATATAAAAAAAAACAAAAAATACCAAAGTCTCTGCAAAGACATGATTTTTTTTTTTTTTGGGGGGGGGGGGGGTGTTTACATTAACCCTTAAAAATAAGATTTAGGGTTTCTATTATTTCCTCTTTTTTTTTTCCCCAAAGAGCCATAACATATTTTTTCATACACTTAGACATACGAGTGCTCGTTTGAAAATTTGAAATACACCATTTACTTTATCTTTTGTACTGAAAAATAGGAAAACAAAATCCAGATGCTGTGAAATAAAGCACAATTCCTCCGTTGTTTTTTTGGGTTTCATTTAATTTTTACAGTGTTTGTGCAGTAAAAATTACCTAGCAACATGATTCTACAGGTCTGCACGAGTACATTGATATCAAGCATGTAGGGTCTTTTTAGTGCAGCTACAAAAAAAATGTAAGTTTTATGGGGAAAATTTTTTTTCTATGTGTGACAAGCTGGCATTTTTATTCATGCCATTTTGATTGCATTTTGTTGGAGACACAAACACAAAAAAAGGCAAATGTTAGAGGTCTGATTCCCTTATTTCTGATATTTATCATGCATAAAATGTTGATAAGACCATTAGAGATACCAGCTATGCTTTTTTTTTTTTAATTTTCCCAAGGAAAAGGAAGGGAAAAAGAGGAAAGCGGTTTTTAATTTTTCTTTTACACTTTTCTCATCAGTCCCATAAGGGACTTTTAAAACCTTGTACTATATAATGCAGTATTTCCGTAAGTAGTAAAAAAAAAAAAGAAAACAAAAAAAACAAAACAAAAAAAAAAACTGGGGGCCTCAACAAACAGGGCAGAAAATAAAGCTTAAATGACACTCCTGAGCCTGCTCCACAGATGATGACTTGCTCTATGACGTCTAGATCTTCCACTGAACAAGGAGTTAAGCTTGGAGCTGATTATTGGGCTTTTTCACATGGACAGGTCAGATCATGGATTACTGCATTTACCACAAAATCACATGGTTTTTTGCAACTATGGTAAAGGTGCAGCATTTTGACACAATCTTACTATAATTTACCAGCGTGTAGACATTGAAAAGCTTTCCTTTCTCCCTTCCCAATAACAAACCACATGTACCAGTGTATGTGTTTTTTTTACCATGGTTTTTCCAAATTTGCAGCAAAGACAAGTGAATCCACCTTGAATACAAAAACACTCCAAACTTTATATCTGCAACATAATATCTTCCTTGGGAAAACAGTTGAAAAAGGAGATTGACATTCAGAGTAGACCACGCTGCTGTATAAAGGGAGCAGTTCCAGAGTAGGATAACAATTTCATAGTTTTTATACGTTTCGTGCGCACAGCGAGCTTTTTCAAAAACAAACTACATTATGAATCGATTTTCAGATTACAGTATTTTTGGGGGGAATCTGCAATTTTTAGTGAGAAGCAGCTTTCTGTGATTAAGTAGAACACCAACAATTCTTCCTCCCAATCACAGAGAGAACTACACTCTCCTCTTGCCTGACAGTGTTATCTGATCAGCAGGGGGTAGAGAGGAAATTGCCAGGACCTGTACATCACTAAAGTTAAGCCCCGGTCTCACATAGCGATACACCAGCGATCCCGACAACGATCAGGATCGCTGGTGTGTCGCTACATGATCGCTGCTGAGCTGCCAAACAGGCAGCGATCAGCACAGCGACACTGCGGGTAACATCGCTTAGTTACCCGCAGTGTACGTTGGATACCAGCGCCCTGATGCAGGGAGCTGGTAACCAAGGTACACGTCGGGTTTCCAGGCGCTGCGCGGTGCCTGGAAACCCGCTGTGTACCTTGGTTACCAGCTCCCTGCATCAGGGCGCTGGTATCCAAGGTACACAGCGGGTTTCCAGGCACAGCCCTGCGCCTGGAAACCCGCTGTGTACCTTGGTTACCAGCGGATCGCTGGTGTCCCACCTGTCACACGCAGCGATGCGTGCCTGCCAGCGGGAGACCAGCGATCAAAAAAATGTTCAGGACATTCAGCGACGATCAGCGATACCCAGCAGGGGGGCTGATCATCGCTGAATGTCACACACCGCGATATCGCTGGGGAGATCGCTGTTGCGTCACAAAACTAGTGACTCAGCAGCGATCTCGCTAGCGAGATCGCTGTGTGAGACGGGGGCTTTACATGTCCTGTGTAGCAAAAGGACCATTCAGGTCATGTGATCACACACGGATGGATGCTCTACCGCATTGTATGTGTTTCGATGTTTTAACTAAGCCGAGCGTTTTTATGATGTAGATGAGTTGTGTAAAGGTGTAGCCAGGGTTGTGGAGTTGGTAAGCCAAACTTACGACTCCTAAAGTTTCCCCGACTCAGACTCCATACCACTGGCGCACCACTGTACATGTACATAAAGTACTGCAGAAATATCTCAACTAAAAGCCCAGATCCTTAGATCAGAAACAGGACATTTCATAACTTTCCCAAATTATTATGAAAATTTTTTTACAACATCCTGCATTGTACTACTGTACCCAATTATGTATTTTAGGAGTTTTATTTTCTTCGATTGCACAGCCCTGCGTGTAGCATACCAGTGCACTGTACATGCAGCAGTATTGTTGATGTGTGCGCGCTGCAGGCAGTGTACCTAAAGGTGTGTGATTCACATACTGCAGACAACACCAACAATACGTAACGTCTTTTTTTACCCTAGTGCATTACAACTGCAATACTGACCTCTTCATTTTATACCAGGTACAATACAATAGTTAAAGCAATTTTCTGAAATACAAATTCTTGTTATTCTGAAGCGCAAAACATTGATGCTGTGAGAAATCTGTGCACTAAAGTGAAGTAGTTAAAATACCCAAAAACAACCAGAGAATTGGGAAAAAAAAGTGAAATTATAAATTGTTACCTTGTGTATAGGCAGCATCATCCGAACCCACGCTTAGCTTCCTTCCATCATTTATCCTATCATGTGCTAAAACAGGGTCTGCTATATGGATACCTTCCGACTCTGCAAACGGAAGGAGATTTGTAGGCTCAAAAGTTGGGGACACAACACCAGGGGAAACTGAAGGAGGTTTGTTTGGGGACACAGTTATTTTAAATGTATATTTTGTATTGGGCTGAGTCACTACCACACGAGGTGATGTCGCAGACAAGTTGTTTCCAAGTGCCCGGCTTTTGGGTGGATGATGATGAATAAAAGCAGGTCCCATGCTTACTTGCCCAGAGACATTTCTGGTGGTACTGGCTGCACCAGGATTAGCGGAAATAAAAAGTGTTGGCTGATTTCTAACCATCTGGTCATCACCTCCAGGAGCTGAAATATAAACCTTAGGCTGGCTGCGGCCTAAGCAGTCATCTGCGTTTTGAGGACCTGCAATGTAAACAGTAGGCTGGTTCCTTGAATGGCTGTTCAAAACAGAAGGGTTAGTGGAACTACGAGAACTTGAGGAACGCAACATTGAGTTACTTTTTGGGGTGGTTCAAGTTTAATTTCTATTTGGTTTTTCCTGGGACCAGTTGAGATATTTTGAATGTTGTATTGGCTTAATGGCTGGGAACCACCTGATGAATGAAGCACTGGAGCTTGAGGAGTGGTGGGCGAACTAATAGGCATGTACACATGAGAGGTCTGATGACCCTGCTGATTAGGTTGTGCTGAGGTATGTGATTGAGAGTAAGAAGAAGGAAGGGTTGTCCAAGGATTTTGTGGTGTGGGCTGATAAGCTTGCTGTTGTGTGGGATTCGGAGACATCCAGCCTGACGACTGTGGGGTTTGCCTTGCTGTGCCACCTTGAGAAGTGATATAAGGTCTTATATAAATAGAATTTCCATGTGGACTGTTAAGTACAGGAGGTGGACCACCATGTATGTGCAAAGATGTAGGGGTATTACGATTAGACTGGATATTTGGAGCCAAAGTAACCATGATGGGATTAAACCTGGTTGTCTGCAAACCCGAGGAACTTTTGCTGCCCAGCTGAAGTCCAAACTGATGTCCCGGGTTTGAAGTATTATTTGTATTTGTCATTCCAAACACATTATAGCTAGAAGGCACAACGGGTGCAGTCTGTGGCTCTGGTTGATACAGTTCATTGTTGGATTGCCCTCCCTGAAGGTGTCCATCACTTATGCTGTGATTTAAAGTCCTGCCGTTTCCATTTATTCGGCTTCCATCCCTGCCCTCATGGTACTGAGACTGCAAATCCAAATTAAGGGATGTCATGTGATTTCTTAAACCAGCAATGCTCGAATCTTCAGAGGGAGACACGTCGCCTTCACCATACAGATATTTTGTACTCTCTTGAGATAGGACTGCGCAGCAAGCATCCAGATTATTGTTATTCTGGAAAAGAAAGGAAAATTGATTTACTGAGGTTACAATCACTATCATTTTTAGGGCCTGTACACAGGTAAAATCAAATGCATTTTTAGGGACCCTTAACACTTTTGTTTCAAAAATTTATGACAAATACAATTAGCTTTTAAAGTTCTTTTTGTCAGAAGTGTGCAGAGTCTCACTATTTGCAGACTATCAGTTATAGAAAACCCAATAACATAAATAGAGGACTATTCCTAGAATCACATTTTTCACACGCACATATGCATAATTATTTTAATAGTGAAAAAGCCTAAGGCCCTGTGCACACGTTGCGTTTTTAGATGCGTTTCCGCTGCGTTTTTCAACGTGCGGAAACGCATCCAACCCGCAGCACAGTGCACATGCAATGTAATCCAATGGGAACCGCAGGTCTGCTTGCACATGCTGCGGAAAAAAACACGCGGTTTCGCTGCGTTTTATTTTCCGCAGCATGTCAATTCTTTGTGCGGAACTGCAGCGTTTCTGCGCCCATTGACTTGCATTGAGTCGGGCACTTCCGCAGCAAAACCGCAGGTCTAAAAAAGATCTGCGGTTTTGCTGCGGGTGAAACCGCTGCAGTTTGGGAGGAGGGAAGTGTGTGGGCTGAGTGTGGGCATGTATAGTGTGTGGGCGGTGCGTGGGCGGTGCATGGGCGTGTATAGTGTGCGGCGCTATGTGTGTGGGCGTGTATAGTGTGCGGCGCTATGTGTTGGGTGGTGCGTGGGCGTGTATAGTGTGCGGCGCTATGTGTGTGGGCGGTGATTGTGTGCCGGTGTCTGCGTGATCGGTGTATGTGCGGCGGTGTGCGGGCCTGTGTGCGTGATTGGTGTATGTGTGGCGGTGTGCGGGCCTGTGTGCGTGATCGGTATATGTGCGGCGGTGTGCGGGACTGTGGACTGTGTGCGTGATAGGTGTATGTGTGGGGCTGTGTGCGTGATCTGTGTGTGTGCGGCGGTGTGCGGGGCTGTGTGCGTGATCTGTGTATGTGCGGCGGTGTGCGGGGCTGTGTGTGTGTCTCCACGTATGCAGGCATCGTCGGATGGGACTACAAGTCCCATCCGTCTATGCCTGCTACAGTGACTGACACATTAGCCAATGATGGGACAGTAGTAGTCCCATCATCCGGCTAATGTGCTGAATGTAAAAAAAAAAAATCACATACATTACATACAACATATAACATACACATGACATAAAATGACATACAGAACATACAACACAACATTGAGCACATACTCACCTATTCCTCGACGCCATCGATCTGTGTACCACTCTGCAGCCAAGAGAGAATGACGTCACTACAGTTCATTCTCTTACGGCAATGCTGGGTGAGAAAATTCCCACGCAGCATTGCCATAAAGTGAGAGAATGAACTCAGGTAACCTCAGTGATGCACTGCAGGAGCCATTGTCTCCTGTCAGTGCATCACTGGGAGGCCGTACAGGTCAGTGGCATCACCTGATGTCACTGTTCTATAGGGGAGACCGTCGTGGGACACTCGTTATTAATTGGACTGCGTCGGACAGGGAGTATACGGTTGTTTTATTTTTTTACGTTTTATTACAGGAGATCAAGGGCGTCGCTTGGATCTGAGCGTATGATAAAGATATGAAAACCGTGTTGTGTTTTATTTCATTAAAATAATTTATTCTTCTGCGTGTGTTGTATTTTTTACCCCTTTATTAATATAAGATTAATAATGGATAGGCGTCTTATTGACGCCTCTCTATTATTAACCAGGCTTAATATCACCTTACAAATAGCAAGGTGATATTAATCCCTTATTACCCCATATCCCACCGCTACAGGGGAGTGGGAAGAGAGGGGCTAAGTGCCGGAATTGGCGCATCGTACAGATGCGCCAATTCTGGGGCGGCTGGGTGCTGGTATTTTTAGCCAGGGGGGGGGGCGCCAATATCCATGGCCCCTTCCTAGGCTATGAATATCAGCCCGCAGCTGTCTGCGTAGCCTTTCTGGCTATAAATTATAGGGGAACCCCACGTTATTTTTTTTGGGGGCGTCCCCCTATTTTAATAGCGAGTGAAGGCTAGCTGCGGGCTGATATTCATAGCCTGGGAAGATCCATGGGTATTAACCCCTTCCCAGGCTAGAAATATTGGCCCCGGCTGTTGGCTTTCCCCCTCTGGCGCAGAAAATTGCGCGGGAGCCCACGTCATTTTTTTTCCTATTTTTTTTTTTTATTAACTACATTGCGTTAAGATTTTGTGTGTGTGTACGCGTGTGTCTAACTATTTATGTACCATTTTATCTATCATCTATCTATCTACCTATATATCTTTCTGTCTATCTATACATCTATCTTTCTATATATATTTCTAACTATCTATTATCCACCTATATTTTCTATCTATCTATCTAACTACTGGTATCTATTATCTATCTATCTCTATCTGTGTGTGTGTAATGGAGTGTGGGTTGGACAAATGTAAAAGAGGAGGTTGGACAAGAAATGACATCACAAATCTTTTTTTTTTTTGTTAAACAACATATCTTTATTTAGCTGACAAAAACGCATACAAAAACGCATGAGAAAAAGCATGAAAAACCGCGTCAAAAAAGGACATGCGTTTTCTGCCAAGAGGTGCGGATTCGGTGTGGAAAAATCCGCAGGCAAATCCGCAACGTGTGCACAGGCCCTAACAAAGTTTTTCTTCCTGTGCGTTTATCTCCTCCCCTTTGGTGAATCCAGCTTCATCGCAGAATGGGCGGTCCTACTAAACAAACATTTCGAAGCAGCACATAAATTGCCCGAGTGCAGCAGCACATTCCTTTCATCCCCTATGCGCTCCTGACTAGTGAACATCACTGCGTTATCAACAAGCTAATCTAAGCGCACAGTACCCTGCCTGACCAATTTTATCTCCTGCCATCTACATCAGTATAGCTGCCTGTGTGTTATTACATCATCAGCTAGTTCCAGCAGAGCTCACAGTTTCCTAAATGCCTCCAAAACAGCAGAGATGCATTTGTTACCCGTTAAGAGATCAATGATGTAAAACTGCAAATACTGCTCTATGGTTGCATGTAACAAGATATTCCTCTGACACATGCATCAATAGAGTGACAGTTGCAGTTTCACATCACAGATTGGTCAGCAGCAGGCAAACAAATCTCAACTAATCTGTCCTTGTACAATTAAGTATATGACAATATATCTCTCCCTTCTGTCCCCTGTATATACAACACCTTCTCCACTATATCTCTCAGCATCTTGTACACAACTCATCCTGCAGTAGTTCGCTTCTCTTAAGCCCGGGTCTCACATAGCGATACACCAACGATACCGACAACGATCAGGATCGCTGGTGTGTCGCTACATGATCGCTGCTGAGCTGCCAAACAGGCAGCGATCAGCACAGCGACACTGCGGGTAACATCGCTTAGTTACCCACAGTGTACGTTGGATACCAGCACCCTGATGCAGGTGCCTGGAAACCCTGCATCAGGGCGCTGGTATCCAAGGTACACAGCGGGTTTCCAGGCACAGCCCCGCGCCTGGAAACCCGCTGTGTACCTTGGTTACCAGCGGATCGCTGGTCTCCTGCCTGTCACACGCAGCAATGCGTGCTGGCCAGCGGGAGACCAGAAATCAAAAAAATGTCCAGGACATTCAGCGATACCCAGCAGGGGGGCTGATCGTCGCTGAATGTCACACACAGCGATATCGCTGGGGAGATCGCTGTTGCGTCACAAAACTAGTGACTCAGCAGCGATCTCGCTAGTATGGTACAAAAAAATTGGCATGCATAGTGCCACACATAGTGGAGATGGCATTTCATAAAATCCCATCCACTATACTGTAACATCTGGCCACTGCGGATTGGACGATGCGGCTGTTCGCAGTGTCCAATCCCGGCTGAAAAACTATATGTACGGAGCATGTCGGGAAGGGGTTGATGACTGATGCATGTGCATAGTCACAATTTTTATTTAAGATTTTCTTTTTAAAATATATAAATCAAACGCTTTCCATCAAAGACTCACTGTTTAAAACAGATACATATCAATCATCGCACAAAGCGGTCTCCCATTGTGGTTTTCTCTGTGCTACAGTATTTGAGAAAATATAACAAACTAATATTGAAAGCTTTGGACTGACTCTATAACGTAATGGTTCCCCTCAGTTTCATTCATACTTTGAAGTACTTGTACTGCCTTTAAAGTGGAGGCATACCTAAACTACCAATTCAAGAAGTAAAAGTAGATATAGTTTCTGTTTCAATTAAAGTTTAAAGAACCAACCTGCTGCATGCACCGGGAAACGACAACTTCAGGCACCTCTGGGAATTTCTGCCGCAGGTCATTTAAAACCTGGAAGTCCACTTGTGAGCTTCCTTGGGCCATTCGTGTATTGCCTGTGCAGAACTGTTCTTTACAGTACAGTTCTAGGCCTTGATGGTACCCAACTTCATCTCATTTTCTGCAAGTAAATAAAGTAAAAGGTAGTTGATTATGCATAAGATGCCTTACACAAATGTATCGTTAGCACACAAAAGGGAGCTTTTCTGATAAAATGTAAAGATATGAAATAGGATGGTGAGTAAATAAGATATTTACAGTACTTTTTACTGTTAACATTACCATTTTTCTAAATTTAATCTACTTCTAAATGAAGGAATACTCCAGGTGCAACATCAATGCGAGAGTTAACATTTACAAAACTGAATGCACAATGCTTCATAGCTGCTGCTGGAGGGATTTTCTGTCAATATCTGCCGTCATTTGCATTGACTGTATGTGCCTTGGAGGAAAGTTTATTTTCTTTCTTCAGATCCTGTTCTTTCTGGTGGATTGCAGAATCTGACTACGGTAAAGCCCTGGATTCAGTTTGTTTGGTGTGATATTTGGCAGTACTGTCATTTACAAATGTCCGATTGGCTATATGCAAAGCTTTTTACTTATCTGAGTGATTGTCAAACTGTTCAATAATCGGAAACACTTGTTTCCCGATAATTGACTTCTCTAAATAGAGAAGGCCATTTTAGAGCCTCATAGATTTGTAGATGATAGAAGTACTTTCAGCAACGAAAATATGTAGAAAAATACAATTCGATGGATATAAAATGTGGTTTTTAAGAGCATATTCAACCATATGGGAAAAAGCTTGCTGGGGATTTTCAAATTCAGTGCAAGGAAAACTATTTTTAGGGGAAGGCTACATGAAATATACCTGTACATATTACTTGATGTGATCACAAAGTTTTCTCACAATTGCCCTTGAGAGTGCAGTAAAATTAGCTCAAGATTATGTAACAGGGTCAATAAAACACCCAGATCTACTAACACCATCATTCTTTTTTCTACATAGTGAGTACACAACAACACTCCAATTTACACATTCAGCAGTACAACAGAGCACAAAACTGATAAAATCGCAACCTCCCCCAACACACACTTTCACATATCACACCAGATAAAATTGCAAGATATTGTTATTAACGCAAGCCATGAAAGTGTGCTGTGCAAAAGCATATACCACTGATCAATCAAACCACTAGCCTTAAGGTACTGCCACACTACACGATCCCGCTAACGATCTCGTTAGCGTCGCATACTAATGAGATTGCTAGCGGGATCGTTTACAATATCGCTAGTATCGGCCACATTTAGCGATGTCGTTAAGGACGCTATCGCGGTTAGCGATCTCCTTAACGACTTTAGCGGTACAAAAGTACAGCTAAATCGCTAAAAAAGGTGCCACACTCAGCAATATATACTTACCCAGCGGGACGCCGACGATCAGAATAGGGTCCGGAACGATCAGGACGACGGACGAGATCACAGCAGGGGCCACGTCGTTGCTGCATGCCGCACACAACAACATCGCTAACGGGATCGCTAAATAGTGACGTTTTTTAGCGATCCCGTTAGCGATGTTGTTTAGTGTGGCATACCCTTAAGGCCTCTTTCACACTTCAGTCATGCGACGTCAGTCAAAATCCATCAAAGGGTGAAAAAAGCGGAACCGCCAGAGAAGTGCAAAAACGGATGCAACGGATCCGATTATAAGGCAGATCCGTTATAAACTTTTGAACCCGGAAAATGTATTGTACGTATGTCTGGCAGGAAAATGTATTGTACGCATGGAGAGAGAGAGAGAGAGAGAGAGTCTCCAGAACGAGTTTTCAGCAGTTTCTGCAGAGAATAACGCATCCGCTGGCTGATTCCACCAAAAATGGATGAAGACGGATCCGCTACCCATAGGCGTCCATTATAAAAAAACGGCGGACGCGGCGGATCCGTCAGTTCGCCATTTCGACGCACACAAAAAACGTTGCATTGTACGTTTTAAAAAAAAGGCGGATGCCAAATTTATGACGGATCCATCAAAAAACGGATCAAACGGACGACCATCCATCACCAATGCAAGTCAATGGGAAAAACACGGATTTTGGTAAGACCTTACCTGTAAAATCCTTTTCAGCGAAGGAAGAAAGGGAGACACTAGTCATTACTAGTGGGTAGGCGGAGCCCAGATAGGATAGACACCTGAGATTAAAAAAGAGTGTTGACCGGCCCCTCCAGCTCGGGCTCCTCCTACTCCAGCTCTCCAGTCGTACACAAGCTAAGGAAGAGCAAATATCACCAGCGGAGCAACATAACCCCTTCTGAAGGACTTCAGAGAAAAAAACACAAGAATACAGGTTATGCATGCAACAGGCAAAAAAACCACACAGTTCCAGGTACTACTCACTGAACCTGACTACTGCGATGAGCGGGCAATGCTGGAACAGAGCCTTAGCGCGCCGACCTCAGCTCAGATAATCGCTATCAGAGAAGGGTCACGCCGCATCTGAAACACAACAACACACTTCTGCCATGGGAGGGAGCTGTGTCTCCCTTCCTTCCTTCGCTGAAAAGGATTTTACAGGTAAGGTCTTACCAAAATCCGTGTTTCAGCAGCAGATTGGAAGGAAGGGAGACACTAGTCATTACTAGTGGGACGTCCCAAAGCAGTCCAGAAATTAAGGGTGGGAAAACAAAACCAAATAAGGCAGATCCCAACAACCTAGGTAAATGCGCAACAAGCGCTAAACACAAGTTAACGAGAACTTTAAACTACAGCCGCCTGCAGGACTCTTCGTCCTAAGGCCGCATCAGCGGAAGCACTGACGTCCACCTTATAAAATTTTGTAAACGTGTGGACGGAGCGCCAGGTCGCCGCCCGGCAGAGCTGAGCTGCCGAGGCCCCTTGATGAAAGGCCCACGATGAAGCCACAGTCCTCGTGGAGTGAGCTCGAATCTTGATCGGGCAAGGTTCGCCCTTAAGTCGGTAAGCCTCTAAAATGGCCGACCGAATCCAACGAGCTATAGAGTCCTTGGAAGCTTGTTGACCACGCCGACGACCTGCTGGAATCACAAACAGAGAGTCCGATTTCCGAAAACCTTGAGTAATCGACAAATAGAACTTCAAAGTCCGCACCAAATCCAATGTGTGCAAGGCCCGTTCCTTCGCATTCCTCGGCTCCGGGCAGAGCGAGGGCAACAATATCCTGGTTAACATGAAATTGCGATACCACCCACCTTAGGTAGAAAGTCGCCCCGTGTGCGAAGCACTACGCGATCCGGGTAAAACTCCAGGAAAGGAGGCGAACAAGAAAGAGCCGCCAACTCAGAAACCCTTCTCAAAGAGGTGACCGCCACAAGGAAGGCAACCTTCCAAGAGAGCAAAGAAAGGTTAGCAGAGCCCATAGGCTCAAAAGGCCCATGCTGAAGAGCCTCCAATACAAGATTGAGCCGCCAAGGAGACACAGGCGCCTTCCGCGGCGGAAACTGACGGGCTACTCCGCGAAAAAAGGAACGTACGTCCCTACGCGAGGCGATAGCCTTCCGAAACAGCAAAGACAGAGCAGAAACCTGACCTTCAGGGTGCTAACTGCCAAACCCTTGTTCCAGCCCGTACGGCAGAAAAGCCAACAAATTGGGAATGGAAAAAATCCTCGGGTTCCTTGAAGAACCCGAACACCACGAAAAGAAGGCTTCCCAAGTCTTGTGATAAATCCTAGTAGTAGCCGGACCTCTGGCAGCTCGCAGAGTGGCAATGACTTCGGTTGAAAAACCTCGACGGGTCAATATTTCGGTCTCAAGAGCCACGCCGTCAAACGCAGAGACTTCAGGTCCGGATGACGAACGGGCCCCTGGGTTAACAGGTCCGGGCGAAGAGGAAGTGGAAACGGAGGTGCTGCCAAAAGCGACACCAGTGTCGAGAACCACGTCCTCCTTGGCCAATCTGGGGCTATCAACATAGCCGGGATTCTCTCCAGCCTGATCCGACGCAGCACCAGAGGAAGCAAAGATATCGGCGGAAACACATAGATTAGCTCGAATTGGTCCCACGGAGCCACCAGAGCATCCACCGCCACAGCCTTCGGGTCCTTGTACCTGGACATGAAGGTCGGTAACTTGGCATTGAACCTGGATGCCATCAAATCCACTTGGGGAGTTCCCCAACGGGAGCACAGTAGTGCAAAAATTTCCGGATGAAGACTCCATTCTCCGGGATCCATCTTTTCGCGACTGAGGAAGTCCGCCGTGGTATTCTGAACTCCTGGAATGTGGATCGCAGAGATGGCTGGCACTCTGGCCTCGGCCCCAAACCAGGATCCGAGACACCTCCACCATGAGCCTGGAACTCCTCGTCCCGCCTTGATGGTTGATATACGCGACCGCCGTCGCGTTGTCTGTCTGCACTCGGACTGGCAGACCGCTCAAAGGGACCGTCCAGTGATGGAGGCAAAGGAAAATTGCCCTCAATTCCAGGATGTTGATCGGCAGAACAGACTCTTCCGACGACCATACTCCCTGAATCCAGAGATCGTTCCAGACACCCCCCCAGCCCGTCAGGCTGGCATCGGTGGTTATGACCGACCACCTCGGAGGGAGGAATGACTTCCCCAGGGATAATGCTTCCGGACGTAACCACCATCCTAGAGACTCTCTCACCCTGTGAGAGATGATGACACTGCAATCCAGCGAAGCCTGCGATCGATCCCAACGGCTCAGAATGAGCCTTTGGAGGGCCCTGGAATGAAACTGGGCAAACGGAAGTGCCTCCATGGACGCCACCATCAAACCCAGAAGGCGCATACACTTTCGAAGGGACATCGCTGTCGAGGACTTCATAACCTGTACATGTCGAAGGAGACATGCTCGCTTGTCTGGAGGTAGGGACACCACTGCTCGTACCGTGTCGAAATGCACCCCAAAAACAGGATTGACTGTGACGGTTCCAGAGACGACTTCTCCCAATTGACCAGCCACCCGAAGTCCTCCAAGAGCTGAAGGGACAGATTGCGAGCCGTCACCGCCTCCTCCTTTGAGGACGCCACAATCAAAAGGTCGTCCAGGTAGGGAAGAATCGTAACCCCTGTCTTCGAAGAATCGCCATGAGAGGCGCCAGAATTTTTGTAAAAACTCTGGGCGCTGAGGCCAACCCGAATGGCAGAGCCACAAACTGGTAATGGTCCTGACCTATGGCAAAACAAGGAAGCGTTGGTGAGCCCTTCCGACGGGAACATGCAAATAAGCGTCGCGAATGTCGATTGACACCAAAAAGTCGTTCTGCGACAGGGCTGCCACAACGGAGCGAAGCGACTCCATGCGGAATTTCCGGGTGTGGACATGCCGATTCAATCTTTTGAGATCCAGAATGGGGCGAAATTTGTCCTCCTTTTTGGGGACCACAAAAAGGTTGGAATAAAAACCTCTTCCCCGGTCCTCTGGCGGAACCGGTATCACCACACCCTTCTGCAGAAGGGATTCGACCTCTCGCAGTAGAGCGGCAAATAGCTCGGGCTCCGACGGAATGCGAGATTGGCAAAAACTGTCCGGGGGTCGAGAAGAAAACTCTATGAAGTAGCCTGTCGACACGACCCGCGTTACCCAGGCGTCCGGAACTTGGGAAACCCAAGTCGATTCGAATTGGAGCAGGCGACCCCCCACTCGAGAGCCCTCGAGTGGAACCCTGGCGTCAGTCCGCCTTAGCGGGCTTTTTGTCCGCTTCCCGCTTGTCTTGACGGAAACTTTGTTTCCAGGGAGTGCGGGATTTCTGAGAGGTCTTTTTTCCCGAAAAAGAGGGACGACCCGATCCCCAAGAGGACTGACCGAACCGTCCCCTGGACCGAAAGGATCGCCGACCACTACCGGCACTAGGCCTGCCAGGCGCAGAAGCCATAGCTATTCGCTGCGGTAAAGCTGCTTCTTTTGCCTTTGCCTTGGCAATCAGCTCTGTGAGGTCAGATCCAAATAGCTGACCACCCTTGTAAGCTGAAGATAGCAAACCTTGCTTGGAAACCGCGTCCCCGGTCCACTGTCTAAGCCACAGTGCTCTTCTGACTGTGACCGCCGAGGATTGCGCCCTTGACAGCAGTGACGCAGTATCCAGACCTGCATCATAGCCATATCGGGCTGCAGTCTCCAACAATTCGAGAAGCCCATCTACGTCGGATAACGGAGATCTATCTTGCCACGCCTTCCGTAGACGGACCAACCAGCTCAGGGAAGCTTTACAAGCACACATGGATCCTAGCACCGCTCTGAATCCATGACCCGCGACCTCGTAGATGGATTTCGCCGCCATCTTCGTTTTTCTGTCCAGCGGATCCTGCAGACTCGCCTTCCTTTAACAGGGAGTAAAGAGGATTTGCTAAGCTGGGATAAAGGAACATCCACTTCAGGAGAAGGAATCCAATTATCAATCAACTCCGTCGAACACGGATACAGTGCCTCAAAAAACCGTGTCTCCTGAAAACGTTTATCTGGACACAGGCGTTCCTTCTCCACTGCCCATTAAGCTCGTCCAGAGATGGTAATGCCGATCGCGACTTATGCGCCTCCTGAAACATCCGGGCCGACTTACCAGGACATCTAGTTACCTCCTCCAGTAACTAACGCCTCCCTCATGGCCCCAATAAAAGCTTCTGTTCGGCCCAAAAAAGAGGCAGAATGCCCCTGCCGATCCTACTTATCCGAATCGGATAACTCCCCATCTGAGCTTGAAGGGGAACCCTCTCCGTATTCCATATCAGAGATCTCCGATTCGCTACGCGGGAAGGAAGGTACCGGCCTGTGTCGCTTCCTGCCATGAGAGGATCTAGCTGACACCCAATAACCTAAAAGGTCAGACAGGTCATCAATAGAACGAGCGAGGGCATCCATTTTGGCATCACTGCGCTTGACGCCGTCGAGGTCTGCGTATCAGATACGCGCGACTGATCCTGTAGCGGATCTGGGAGACGGTCCGCACCTTCTGGACCCTGATCCGACATGCCCTCACACAGTATATGGCAGGTCAAAACCTGTCAGTAACTAGAAAAAAGTGTGGTTTCTTAAGTGGACGAAACAAGAACGCTGAAGGGTTAAAGCTCTTAAAGGGGAGAGCTACCCCAGCTGTCCCTCAATTTAAAATATCAGCAGAATATGTCAGCAGTATAATTAACCCTTTATGTTCTGATCCAAACTGGAATAGAACCTACGGCGGGTAGTTGCTGTATTCTTGCGCTGAAAGGGTTAACCATCCAATAGGGGTTAATGTCGCAGGCTCCCACAAACCCCCTTTTAAAATGAAAAGGGTGTGCGAGCCCCAGACAAAACAAGGTCTCTATATGAGACTGCAGCTGCAGGATAGCGCAATCTGCCACTTTGTTACACAGAAAGGTCCTGCGCTGTGGGGGTGAGGACGTTAAGCTACTCACTCACCCAGCTGGCCGCGGTGATGTTCTCTTGTTAGTCGGGAGGAGCGGAGCATGAGGAGCCCGGGAAGCCTAGTAATGGCCGCCGCGCTGAGAGAAGCTGGAAAAGAAGCACAGTAAAAATCGCGCGCTCAGAGCGCTTCCTGTCACAAGAAGACCGGGAAGCGCGAAGCCACGCCCCCCGCCGGCTTAAAAAAAGAGCGCGAACTCCTCCGCTCTCTGCTCTCCCATGTCCTGCAGGCATCTGCCTGCGGACAATACAGTCAAAATGTACATGTACACGGTTGCCGCAGCAGCGCTGAAGCACTACATCATTAAATGGGATCACCAGCTGAGCTACGGGCCCAGGGTTTGTGGCGCTGTGCCCATCGCTTCCCCCCAGGGCGGGGAACGCAGTGACCCCAGATGCGCGGTTTGCGTCCCCGCCAGGGAAGCAACCCTCATCCCCCAGGGCCAGCAGGGTTCTGCAGGGACCACCTACAGGGTAATACAGATCCGCCAAGGGAGAGGTGGGAGTCCAGCAGCGCTGAGACCCCTGAGACCTCAAGACCACTTCTGGTGATCCAAGTCTCTTGTCCGATGAAAATAAAAAAATCTTCTGAGGAGCTGCTTCCAGCAGCGACTATCCTCTGAGACCTCAAATTTTAGACTGGAGAGCTGGAGTAGGAGGAGCCCGAGCTGGAGGGGCCGGTCAACACTCTTTTTTAATCTGAGGTGTCTATCCTATCTGGGCTCCGCCTACCCACTAGTAATGACTAGTGTCTCCCTTCCTTCCAATCTGCTGCTGAAAAGCGGATCTGCCAAAAAAGATGGTGGATCCGTTTTTTTGACGCTTTGACAGATTTTGACTGACGCCGCACGACTGAAGTATGAAAGAGGCCTAACAGGTTGCCATTGTGCCACAAATACAGCTCTGGCCTTTCCAAGGACACATTCCACAAAATGTGAGGGAGCTTTGTGGTATTTGACACCAATACATTAGCAGCAGATCTATTAGCCTTTAAAAAGTGCTGGCAATGCTGGCTGCAGGTACAGTGGGTACGGAAAGTATTCAGACCCCTTTAAATTTTTTCGCTGTTTCATTGCAGCCATTTGGTAAACCAAAAAAAAGTTCATTTTTTTTTCTCATTAATGCACACTCTGCACCCCATTTTGACTGAAAAAAACAGAAATGTAGAAATTTTTGTAAATTTATTAACCCCTCTCCGACATCAGACGTACTATACCGTCCATGAAACCCGTGTCAATCTGCCCATGGACGGGATAGTACGTCATAGGCGATCAGCTGCGCTCCCGGGTTATTACAGCTGACACCCGGGACTGTGTGTCAGGAGCGGTCACGGACCGCTCCCGGCACATTAACCCATGGCACACCGCAATCAAACATGATCGAGGTGTACCAGGGGCGCAGCGGAGCATCGCGCAGGGAGGGGGCTCCCTGCGTGCTCCCCTGAGACCCTCAGAACAGCGCGATATAATCGCGCTGTTCTGAGGCCTTCCTCCCTCCAAGGACCCATATCCAAGATGGCCGCCGGGTCCTGCAGGGAGGCGGCTTCCTCAGTGCCTGCTGAGACCAGGCACTGAGAAGCCTGCAGCAGTGCCAGAGCGATCGCTGGTGTGACAGAGTGCTGTGCACACTGTCACACCAGCGATCTGACATTTTACAGTGATGTCCCACCCTGGGACAAAGTAAAAAAGTGAAAAAAATAAAAATAAACATGTTTTAAAAAAAATTACAAAATAAAGAAAAAAAAATATTCCCCAAAAAATTCATTTTTTCCTGTAAATAAAAAACAAAATAAATACACATATTTAGTATCGCCGCGTCCGTAACGACCCCCCCTATAAAACTGTCCCACTAGTTAACCCCTTTAGTGAACCCCTTAAAAAATGAATTGCTGATTTTTGTTCATTCTAACATCCAAAAATCGAAATAAAAAGCTATCAAAAAATGTCACGTGCTTAACCCCTTCACCCCAAGGGTGGTTTGCACGTTAATGACCGGGCCAATTTTTACAATTCTGACCACTGTCTCTTTATGAGGCTATAACTCTGGAACGCTTCAACGGATCTTCGCGATTCTGAGATTGTTTTCTCGTGACATATTGTACTTCATGTTAGTGGTAAAATTTCTTCGATATAACTTGCGTTTATTTTTGAAAAAACGCAAATATGGCGAAAATTTTTAAAATTTTGCAATTTTCAAACTTTGAATTTTTATTCCCTTCAAACAGAGAAATATATCACACAAAATAGTTAAGAAATAACATTTCCCACATGTCTACTTTACATCAGCACAATTTTGGAACCAAAATTTTTTTTTGTTAGGAAGTTATAAGGGTTAAAAGTTGACCAGCGATTTCTCATTTTTACAGCAAAATTTACAAAGCCATTTTTTTTAGGGACCACCTCACATTTGAAGTCACTTTGAGGGGTCTATATGGCAGAAAATACCCAAAAGTGACACCATTCTAAAAACTGCACCCCTCAAGGTACTCAAAACCACATTCAAGAAGTTTATTAACCCTTCAGGTGCTTCACAGTAACTAAAGCAACGTGGAAGGAAAAAATGAATATTTTACTTTTTAGCCACAAAAATTATCTTTTACAAACTTTTTTTTTATTTTCACAAGGGTAAAAGGAGAAAATGGACAGATAAGGTTGTTATGCAATTTCTCCTGAGTACGCCAATACCCCATATGTGGGGGAAAACCACTGTTTGGGCACACGGCAGAGCTCGTAAGGGAAGGAGCGCCGTTTGACTTTTTCAAACTAAAATTGGCTGGAATTTAGATTGGATGCCATGTCGCGTTTGGAGAGCCCCTGATGCGCCTAAACAGTGGAAACCCCCACAAGTGACACCATTTTGGAAACTAGACCCCTAAGGTACTTATCTAGATCTGTTATGAGCACTTTGAACCCTCAAGTGTTTCACAAAAGTTTATAAAGCCTGGGTGTGAAAAAAAAAAATCAATTTTCCACAAAAATGATTTTTTAGTCCCAAATTTTTGAATTTTCCCAAGGAAATTGGACCCCAAAAGTTGTTGTCCAATTTGTCCTGAGTACTCTGATACCCCATATGTGGGGGGGGGGAAACTGTTTGGGCGCACGGCAGGGCTTGGAAAGGAAGTAGTAACGTTTTGGAATGCAGACGTTAATGGGGGTCATGTTCCGTTTGCAGTGCCCCAGATGAGCCTAAACAGTGGAAACCCCCACAAGTGACCCCATTTTGGAAACTAGACCCCCTAAGGAACTTATCTAGATCTTTGGTGAGCACTTTGAACCCCAAGTGCTTCACACAAGTTTATAATGCCCGGGCATGAAAATAAAAAATCCTATTTTTTTCCCACAAAAATTATCTTTTAGTCACTAATTTTTTTATTTTCCCAAGGGTAACAGGAGAAATTGGACCACATAAGTTGTTGTACAATTTGTCCTGAGTACGCTGATACCCCATATGTGGGGGGGAACCACTGTTTGGGCGCACGGCAGAGCTCGGAATGGAAGGAGCACCATTTGACTTTTTCCAACCAAAATTGGCTGGAATTGAGTTTGGATGCCATGTTGCATTTGGAGAGCCCCTGATGTGCCTAAACAGTGGAAACCCCCCACAAATGACCCCATTTGGGAAACTAGACCCCTAAGGAACTTATCTAGATTTTTGATGAGCAATTTGAACCCCAAGTGCTTCACACAAGTTTATAACGTAGAGCCGTAAAATTTAAAAATCATATTTTTTCCACAAAAATGATCTTTTCACCCCAATTTTTATTTTTCCAAGGGTAACAAGACTCCAAAAGTTATTGTGCAATTTGTCCTGAGTGCGCTGATACCCATATGTGGGGGTAAACCACTGTTTGGGTGCATGGCAGAGTTTGGAAGGGAAGGAGCGCCGTCTGACTTTTTCAACGCAGAATTGGCTGGACGCCATGTCGTGTTTGGAGAGCTCCTGATCTGCCTAAACAGTGGAAACCCCCATAAATGACACCATTTTGGAAACTAGACCCCTCAAGGAATTTATCTAGATGTGTGGTGAGAACTTTGAACCCCCAGGTGTTTCACTAAAGTTTATAACGTACAGCCGTAAAATAAAAAATCTTTTTTTTTCTTTACAAAAATGATTTTTTCGCCCCCAATATTTTATTTTCACAAGGGTAACAGAAGAAATTGGAACCCAAAAGTTGTTGTCCAATTTGTCCTGAGTACACTGATACCCAATATGTGGGCGAAAACTACTGTATGGGCACACGTCGGGGCTCGGAAGGGAAGTAGTGACGTTTTGGATTGCAGACTTTGATGGAATGGTCTGGGGGCGTCATGTCACATTTGGAGAGCCCCTGATGCACCTAAACAGTGGAAACCCCACACAAGTGACCCCATTTTGGCAAATAGACCCACAAGGAACTTACCTAGATGTGTGGTGAGCGCTATGAAGCCCCAAGTGCTTCACAGAAGTTTATAATGTACAGCCGTTAAAACAAAAAAATAATTTTTTTTGTACAAAAATGATATTTTCGCCCCAGTTTTTTATTTTCCCAAGGGTAACAGAAGAAATAGGACAAATTGCACAATAACTCTTGGGGTCCAGAGTACGCTGATACCCCATATGTGGGGATAAACTACTGTTTGGACGCATGGCAGAGCTTAGAAGTGAAGGAGCACCGTTTGACTTTTTCAACGCAGAATTGGCTGGAATTGAGATCAGACGCCATGTCACATTTGGAGAGCCCCTGATGTGCCTAAACAGCGGAAACCCCCAATTCTAACTCCAACCCTAACCCCAACACACCCCTAACCCTAGTCCCAACCCTAACCACAAACCTAACCCTAACACACCCCTAATCCCAACCCTAACACTAATCCTAACTTTAGCGCCAACCCTAACCCTAACTTTAGCCGCAACCCTAACCTACCTAATGGGAAAATGGAAATAAATACATTTTTTTAATTTTATTATTTTTCCCTAACTAAGGGGGTGATAAAGGGGGGTTTGATTTACTATTTATAGCGGGTTTTTATGATTGGCAGCTGTCACGCTAAAAGACGCTTTTTATTGCAAAAATAGTTTTTTGCATCGCCACATTTTGAGAGCTATAATTTTTGCATATTTTGGCCCACAGAGTCATGTGAGGTCTTATTTTTTGCGGTACGAGTTGACGTTTTTATTTGTACCATTTTTGAGCAGGTGACATTTTTTGATCGCTTTTTATTTCGATTTTTGGGAGGTTAGAATGAACAAAAATCAGCAATTCATGAATTTCTTTTGGGGGAGGCGTTTTTATTGTTCCGCGTGTGGTAAAATTGATAAAGCAGTTTTATTCTTCGGGTCAGTACGATTATGGCGATACCTCATTTATATAATTTTTTTATGTTTTGGCGCTTTTATAGAATAAAAACAATTTTATATAAAAAATAATTATTTTGCATCGCTTTATTCTGCGAGCTATAACTTTTTTATTTTTTCGCTGATGATGCTGTATGGCGGCTCGTTTTTTGCGGGACAAGATGACGTTTTCAGCGGTACCATGTTTATTTATATCGGTCATTTTGATCGCGCGTTATTCCACTTTTTGTTCGGCGGTATGATGATAAAGCATTGATTTTTTGCTTCATTTTTTTTTTTTTTTTTAAGGGGTTCACTAAAGGGGTTAACTAGTGGGACAGTTTTATAGGGGGGGTCGTTACGGACGCGGCGATACCAAATATGTGTACTTTTATTGTTTTGGTTTTTTTATTTACAGGAAGAAATGAATTTATTGGGGAATATTTTTTTTTTTTTTTTAATTTATTTTGGATTTTTTTTTATAACATGTTTATTTTTATTTTTTTAACTTTTTTACTTTGTCCCAGGGTGGGACATCACTGTATTTTATCAAATCGCTGGTGTGACAGTGTGCACAGCACACTGTCACACCAGCGATCGCTCAGGCAGTGCAGCAGGCTTCTCAGTGCCTGCTCTCAGCAGGCACTGAGGAAGCCGCCTCCCTCCAGGACCCCGGCGCCATCTTGGATCCGGGTCCTGGGAGGGAGGAAGCCCTCAGAACAGCGCGATCACATCGCGCTGGTCTGAGGGTCTCAGGGGGGCGCGCAGGGAGCCTCCACCCTGCGCGATCCTCCCCTGTGCCCCCAGTACACCGCGATCATGTTTGATCGCGGTGTGTTAGGGGTTAATGTGCCGGGAGCGGTCCGTGACCGCTCCTGACACACAGTCACGGGTGTCAGCTGTGATAATCAGCTGACACCCGGCGGCGATTAGCTGCGCTCCCCTCTGAGCAGTGATCGCCTATGACGTACTATCCCGTCCATGGGCAGAATGGCACGGGTTTTATGGACGGGATAGTACGTCTAATGTCAGAGAGGGGTTAAAAATGGTACCAATAAAAACGTCAATTCGTACCGCAAAAAATAAGACCTCACATGACTCTGTGGGCCAAAATATGCAAAAATTATAGCTCTCAAAATGTGGTGATGCAAAAACTATTTTTTGCAATAAAAAGCGTCTTTTAGCGTGACAGCTGCCAATCATAAAAACCCGCTATAAATAGTAAATCAAACCCCACTTTTTCACCCCCTTAGTTAGGGAAAAATAATAAAATTAAAAAAATTTATTTATTTCTATTTTCCCATTAGGTTTAGGGTTGCGGCTAAAGTTAGGGTTGGCGCTAAAGTTAGGGTTAGGTTTGTGGTTAGGGTTGGGACTAGGGTTAGGGGTGTGTTGGGGTTAAGGTTGGAGTTAGAATTGGGGGGTTTCCGCTGTTTAGGCACATCAGGGGCTCTCCAAATGTGACACGGCGTCTAATCTCAATTCCTGCCAATTCTGCGTTGAAAATGTCAAACGGTGCTCCTTCACTTCTGAGCTCTGCCATGCGCCCAAACAGTAGTTTACGCCCACATATGGGGTATCAGCGTACTCTGGACCCCAAGAGTTATTGTGCAATTTGTCCTATTTCTTCTGTTACCCTTGGAAAAATAAAAAACTGGGGGCGAAAATATTTTTGTAAAAAAAAAAAAAATGATTTTTTTTTTGTTTTAAGGCTGTACATTATAAACGTCTGTGAAGCACTTGGGGCTTCATAGTACTCACCACACATCTAGATAAGTTCCTTGTGGGGTCTATTTTCCAAAATGGGGTCACTTGTGGGGGGTTTCCACTGTTTAGGCACATCAGGGGCTCTCCAAATGCGACATGACGCCCCCAGACCATTCCATCAAAGTCTGCAATCCAAAACGTCACTACTTCCCTTCCGAGCCCCAACGTGTACCCATACAGTAGTTTTCTCCCACATATTGGATATCAGCGTACTCAGGAGAAATTGGACCCCAAAAGTTGTTGTCCAATTTGCCCTGTTACCCTTGTGAAAATAAAATATCGGGGGCGAAAAAATCATTTTTGTAAAAAAAAAAAAAAAAAAAAAAAAAGGATTTTTTATTTTTACGGCTGTACGTTATAAACTTCTGTGAAGCACTTCGGCGTTCAAAGTGCTCACACACATCTAGATAAGTTCCTTGAGGGGTCTAGTTTCCAAAATGGTGTCATTTGTCGGGGGTTTCCACTGTTTAGGCAGATCAGGAGCTCTCCAAACACGCATCGCATCCAGCCAATTCTGCGTTGAAAAAGTCAAACGGCGCTCCTTCCCTTCCAAACTCTGCCATACACCCAAAGAGTGGTTTACCCCCACATATGGGTTATCAGCGTACTCAGGACAAATTGCACAATAACTTTTGGAGTCTTGTTACCCTTGGGAAAATAAAAATTGGGGTGAAAAGATCATTTTGGAAAAAATATGATTTTTTAATTTTACGGCTCTACGTTATAAACTTGTGTGAAGCACTTGGGGGTTCAAATTGCTCACCAAAGATCTAGATAAGTTCCTTAGGGGGGTCTAGTTTCCAAAATGGGGTCACTAGTGGGGGTTTCCACTGTTTAGGCACATCAGGGGCTCTTCAAATGCAACATGGCGTCCAATCTCAATTCCAGTCAATTTTGGTTGGAAAAAAGTCAAATGGTGCTCCTTCCATTTCGAGCTCTGCCATGCGTCCAAATAGTGGTTCCCCCCCACATATGGGGTATCAGCGTACTCAGGACAAATTGGACAACAACTTTTGTGGTCCAATTTCTCCTGTTACCCTTGGGAAAATAAAAAATTAGTGACTAAAAGATAATTTTTGTGGTAAAAAAATAGGATTTTTTATTTTCATGCCCGGGCATTATAAACTTGTGTGAAGCACTTGGGGGTTCAAAGTGCTCACCAAAGATCTAGATAAGTCCCTTAGGGCAGGGGTCGACAAAGTTGTTCAGAATCTAGGAGCCAGCCAAAAAATTTAGGAGCCAGAATTTTTTTTTTAACAAACTTGGTTTTTAATTTAACAAAAAAACATTACAAACATTTAACGTCTGAAGATAATAAATATTATATTTTGATATATTACCGTATATACTCGTGTATAAGCTGAGATTTTCAGCCCATTTTTTAGGGCTGAAAGTCCCCCTCTCGGCTTATAAGCGGGTCATATACGGGGGTCGGCGGGGGAGGAGGAGCGGGGGTGTCGGATCATACTCACCCCTCCGCCGGCGCGTCTCTGCAGCCCCCCTGCTTCTCCCACGATCTCCGGCTCCTTCCTGCAGCTGTCACATGGCACCGCTCATTAAAGTCATGAATATGCACATAATCATGACTTTAATGAGCGGTACCATGTGACCGCTGTAGGAAGGAAGCGCTGCGGAGAGCGCCGGGAGAAGAGGAGAGGCTGCAGAGACGCGCCGGCGGAGGGGTGAGTATAGCGATATTTACCTGTCCCGTCCCACCGCTGAGCGCTGCGTCCTCGTCTGACTCCTCTGGCTGTGAATGATTAGGCAGAGGGCGCGTTGACGTCGTTAGTGCGCGCCCCGCCCCCTGCCTGATCATTCACTGCCAGGAGTCAGACGAGGACGCAGCGTGCAGCGGTGGGACGGGACAGGTAAATATCTCAGGTGCCGGGGTCCTGAGCGAGCGGTGACACCGGCACCTCTCCCCCAAAGCGCGCCAGTGTCACCGCCTACTCAGGACACCGGCACATGGCCCCCAGCGACGAGAGGTGAGTATGTCATTTTTTTTCTGCAGCAGCATATGAGGCCTATACTATGGGGCATAATTGTGCAGCATATGGGGGCATAATCTGTGGAACATATGGGGCATAATCTGGAGCATATGGGGGCATAATCTGTGGAGCATATGGAGGCATAATATGGAGCATATGGGGGCATAAGCTGTGGAACATATGGGGCATAATCTGGAGCATATGAAGGCATAATCTGGAGCACATGGGGGCATAATCTGGAGCACATGGGGCATAATCTGGAGCACATGGGGGCATAATCTGGAGCACATATGGGGCATAATCTGGAGCAAATGGGGGCATAATATGGAGCATAATATGGAGCATATGGGGGCATAAGCTGTGGAACATATGGGGCATAATCTGGAGCATATGGAGGCATAATCTGGAGCATATGGGGGCATAATATGGAGCATATGGGGGCATAAACTGTGGAACATATGGGGCATAATCTGGAGCATATGGAGTCATAATCTGGAGCATATGCGGGCATAATATGGAGCATATGGGGCATAAACTGTGGAACATATGGGGCATAATCTGGAGCATATGGGGGCATAATCTGTGGAACATATGGGGGTATAATATGGAGCATATTGGGGCATAAACTGTGGAACATATGGGGCATAATCTGGAGCATATGGGGGCATAATCTGTGGAACATATGGGACACAATCTGGAGCATATGGGGGCATAATCTGTGGAACATATGGGGCATAATCTGGAGCATAGGGGGGCATAATATGGAGCATATGGGGCATAAGCTGTGGAACATATGGGGCATAATCTGGAGCATATGGGGGCATAATCTGAAGCATATGGGGGCATAAGCTGTGGAACATCATATGGGGGCATAGTTTCCCCAGTTTTTTGTGGCAAAATTAGGGGGGGGTCGGCTTATACATGAGTATATACGGTAGATTTTAGGCAACATTCTAGTTTTATAGGGGGGTCATTACGGACGCGGCGATACCAAATATGTGTACTTTAATTGTTTTGTTTCTTTTATTTACAGAAATAAATTAATTTATTAGGGAATATTTTTTTTTTATTATGATTTTTTTTAACACTTTTTTTTTTTTTTTTTACTTTTTTACTGTGTCCCAGGGTGGGACATCACTGTATATTATACATGGTATTATACAGTGTATAATACCAGATCGCTGGTGTGACTGTGCACAGCACTCTGTCACACCAGCGATCGCTCTGGCATCACTGCAGGCTTCTCAGTGCCTGAGGCACTGAGGAAGCCGCCTCCCTGCAGGACCCGGATGGACCCCGGCGCCATCTTGGATCTGGGGTCCTGCAGGGAGGAGGGACCCTCGGAACAGCGCGACACATCGCGCTGTTCTGAGGGTCTCAAGGGAGCGCGCAGGGAGCCCTCTCCCTGCGCGATCCTCCCCTGTGCCCCCCGGTACACCGCCATCATATCTGATCGCGGTGTGCCAGGGGTTAATGTGCCGGGAGCGGTCCGTGACTGCTCCTGGCACATAGTGCCGGGTGTCAGCTGTGATAATCAGCTGACACCCGGCTGCGCTCCCCCCGGGCGCCAGGCATGATTTTCTAGGCGCCACTGGCGACCTGGCGCCCGGGTTTGTCGAACCCTGGGTCAGGGGAACATTTTAATGAACGCCCCTCTTATATACCCTATTTTGTGGATTATAAGACGCATTGTAGAAAATGGAGAAACACGGGTATTACATACCTGGTAATGTGTATTTTCATGAGACATGACGGCACCACGAGAGAGGGGATCCGCCCATCAAGGACAGGAAACCTTCAAGATAAAAGGGGCGGCTCCTCTCTCCGCATCAGTTGTTTTACAGAGCACGAGAGGAACTCCGCATGTTAGTACACACATAAATAATACATTCTTTTGCAATTCTAATTACCCCAATCCAAGGGAGTGAAAAAATAATAAAAAATGCACCCAACTAGTGACGTGATCAAGGGCGGGAATATATGGGTGCCGTCATGTCTCATGAAAAAACACATTACCAGGTATGTAATACCCGTGTTTTTCCATCATACATGACGGCACCACGAGAGAATTACAGAGATTCGCATTCTGTTTTAGGGAGGGATCACTGCTTCCAACACTCTTCTCCCGAACGTGAGATCAGAGGTAGCAGATAAATCTAATCTATAGTGTCTGAAGAAAGTTGACGGAGAGGACCAAGTGGCCGCCTTACAGATTTGTTTGATCGTGGCATCTGCTTTCTCCGCCCAAGATGTCGACATGGCTCTTGTGGAGTGGGCCTTAAGTCCTTCAGGAACAGCCCTGCCTACACTACTATAAGCTAGCATAATGGCCTCTCTCACCCATCTAGCTATAGTTTGTCTAGAGGCTCCTAGGCCTTTTCTCGCCCCCTGAAAAGAAACAAGTAATGACCTGCTTTTCCTCCAAGTTTTCGTTCTTTCTAGATATTGTAGGATACATCTCCTAACATCTAAACAGTGTAGTTTCTCCTCTTTTGTGTTGCTAGGGTCAGGACAAAAAGATGGCAATATTATTTCCTGAGCTCTGTGGAATTTTGACACAACTTTAGGTAAATATGCAGGGTCTAGTCTTAATACTACTCTGTCATCTAGAATCCGAGTGTAAGGAGAGTCGGCTGACAATGCATGAAGGTCTCCAATCCTACGGGCTGATGTGAGCGCTATCAACAAAGTGGTTTTAAGAGTTAGAGCTTTATCGGATATTGTGTCTAGGGGCTCAAAGGGGCTACCCGTTAAGGCTGATAAAACCAGATTAAGGTCCCATGGTGGAGGAGCAGGGGATGGAACAGAATCCGCTCTACTACAGGCTCGAATGAACCTGGCTATCCACCTGTTGTTTGCTAAATCATGGTTAAACAAGGCTGCCAGGGCAGAGACATGAACTTTAACGGTGCTAACTTGTAGCCCTAGTTCTAAGCCCTTTTGTAGGAATTCTAATATAGCCACTATTGGGATCTCCCCTTCCAGTATTGGTGCTGAATTTGTTAAAAATTTCCTCCATATTCTGACATAAATCTTCGTAGTTACTGGTTTTCTACTGCGAAGTAGGGTAGATATTACTGCGGCTGAAAACCCCCTTTTTTCTAATAGTGACCTCTCAAATTCCAGGCTGTCAAATGCAGCCCGGATTTCTGAGGGTGACTGAAAGGACCCTGTGTCAGAAGGTCCTGGTCTTCCGGCAGTACCCATGGATCTGTTATGGACATTATCTTCAGCCAGTAGAACCAAGGCCTCTTTGGCCAAAAGGGAGCTATTAAGATCCCTGGCTTTGTCTCCCTGATCTTCTTCAGAACTAAAGGAATTAGACATACTGGGGGAAAGGCATACAGAAGTCCCGACGTCCAGCTTATCCTGAAGGCATCTACTGCTAAGGGTCTGTCTGCTGGATTCAGAGAGCAGAATTTTCACAGCTTCTTGTTGATCCTTGTGGCAAAAAGGTCTATGCTGGGTTTCCCCCACATATGTATTATCTGGTGAAAAATGGACTCTTTTAATGCCCACTCTCCCTGCTTCAGGTGGTTTCTGCTCAGGAAATCTGCTTTTTGGTTGTCTATGCCTCGAATATGTAGGGCCGATAATGAGCGGAAATGACGCTCTGCAAGAATCATAATTCTTTCTGTTATGTCCATCAGTGACCGGGAACGGGAGCCTCCTTGGTGGTTTATATAAGCGACTGCCGTCTGGTTGTCTGATAGAACTCGGACATGATGCCCCCATATATTTGGTAGTAGACCCTGCAATGCTCTTTCGACCGCCAAGAGTTCCCACTCGGTCGAAGATAGTTGTTTTTCTTCTTGTTTCCACGGTTCTTGGAGCCACATTGTATCCAGGTGAGCTCCCCACCCCCAAGGGCTGGCGTTGTTGTGACCACCTTGGAGACCGTGAACTTCCATGGGATCCCTCGCGGAGATGTATCTATTTTCAACCACCATTAGAGTGACTGAAGTACCGGGATTGGAAGTGTGATCTTCTGGTCCAGATGTCCCTGGAGGACTAGATCTTCCTGCAACACATTCCACTGGAATTTCCTTGTATGGAACTGGGCCCATTTTACTGCTGGTATACATGCAGTTAGTGATCCCAACACCGACATAGCTTTCCTTAGCGTAATTTGAGGTTTTCTTATTGTTGTTAATATCATCTGTTTTATTCTGAGTTCTTTTTCTTCTGGAAGACGACACTCCTGTGCTATTGAATCTATCGTTATTCCCAAGAAAACCTGGGTCATTGCTGGTTCCAGTTTGGACTTTTTGAGGTTGAGCTGCCACCCCAACCTCCGTAGGGTTTCTATAACGATAGTGACTTGATCTTGACAGTGCGAGAAATTCCTCCCCACTATCAGAAAATCGTCCAGATAGGGTATTATTAGCGTGTCTCTCTCTCTTAGATGTGCTGTGACCTCTGCCATCAATTTCATGAAGACACGTGGGGCTGTTGCTATACCGAAGGGCAGGGCTCTGTACTGCAGGTGATGTAATTGTGATTTTATTTTTACTACTACTCTGAGATATTTGCGGTCTGCTCGCCGGATTGGGACGTGATAATAAGCGTCCTTGAGGTAGAGGACCGCCATGTAGCATCGAGGAAAGAGGAGATTTACTGCTGTTCTTATCGTTTCCATTTTGAAAGATGGGATTACCAGAAACCTGTTGAGAGCCTTTAGATTTATGATCGTCCTCCAGGAGCTGTCTGTTTTTTTTTACTAGAAACAGAATAGAGTAAAAACCTTTTCTTTCCTCTTCCACTGGAACTTTCTCCAGGACGCGTTTTTGTATAAGAGATTATTTCTTATTCCAGACTTGTTTGTTTTTCTGACGAAGATTGTAGGGGAGTCAGCATATATTTGGTGGATGGTGATGGAATTTTAATCCCAGCCCTGATTCTACTATCTGTAAAATCCAGGTGCTGGACGAAATCCTCTCCCAGGCTGGAAGGAAGTGAGAGAGCCTCCCTCCCACCTGAGAAGGACAGTCACTGGAAAGGCTTTTTGTCTTCTTTGGAGGGCTTACCAAAGAAGAAGCCTCTCCCTCCTCTGGATCGTTTGTCTTGGAAGTTTCTGTCCCATTCTCTGTAGTGCTGTCTCCCAAACTTCCGATTCCTCTGAAAGGAGCGCCAAAAGGTCTGAAAGGGTTGCTTCGGAAAGTATTTCTTTTTATCAGTAGCCTTCTCCAATACTTCATCTAGCGCAGGGCCAAATAAGAAATTGCCTTCGTAGGGTAGGGAGCATAACTTCACTTTTGCCTGGATGTCACCTGGCCAGCACTTGAGCCATACCGCTCTGCGCCCTACATTAGCTAGCGCTGCAGATTTAGCTGCCAACCTTGCCGAATCCGCTGAGGCTTCGGCTAGGAAACTTGCTGCTGCTCTAATGGCCGGTATGGCCTCCAAGATGTTTTCTCTGGAGACTCTGTTCCACCTGATCCTCTAAATTGTCCACCCAGACTTTCAGGGATCTGGCCACACAGGTAGCTGCGATGGCTGGTCTTAACGCCCCTGCTGACGTCTCCCAGGCCGTCTTTAAGCAGACGTCTGTCTTCCTGTCCAGCGGCTCTCTCAACGTACCTAGGTCTTCAAAAGGCAGAGAGGATTTTCTGGCGATTTTTGACACCGCTACGTCTATTCTTGGGGCTCTATCCCAAGATGAAGATGCTTGCTCATCGAAAGGGTATTTTCTCTTCAGAGCTCTGGTGATGTGTGACTTTTTCTCTGGCCTCTCCCACTTCCTTCTAATAAGGTCCTTTAACTGATCGTTAATGGGAAAGGTTTTACGTTTTTTCTTCTGAAGCCCCACGAACATAAGTTCTTGAGGTGTTCGTTTAGGTTTCTCTTCTATCAATCCCATGGTAGAGCGGACTGTCTGTATTAGGTTATCCGTTGCCTCGATCGGGAAGATGTTTTCTTCCTCTGAGCTGCTATCTGTATTACGGGACCTGCTAGAGTCCCTTTCTGCCCCAGAGGAATCTTCCTGGGATATCCCTGAGATACTAGATCTATCTCTGGACTTGCCGTCCATATCCGCTGTATGGAAGGCTTTCATTGATTTACACACTTCCGCCTGAATTAGAGACTTCAGGCTTTCAGCAAAGGAGGGCGTTTCCTCCGCCAGGGTTTTGGTAATACAGTCCTGGCATAAATCCTTAGCCCAGGCTCTTTCTAGCGGGGTTTTACATAAGGGACATTCCCTATTTTTGGTCTTTGCCTTACTCTTTTTATAAACCCGTTATTTTCCTCAATTTGCATGTGAGAGAAAAAAGAGATATATGCAAGAAAGAGAAGAGAAAGAGAACAGACATTAGTGTACTGGACTTTCTCAAAGTTCACTCACCACTCGGACGCTGCAATAGACGGGTACCGGTTCCGGAGGCTGACTGGCTCCTTCCGATATTACAGATCCTTCTTTGCTGTGCCCCGTTCTTATGCTGTCCGAGCGGCTATTGCTGCGGCGTGTCTGGGTTTTTTCACCAGACAGGGACCGTCTCACATGTGCTTCCTGGTGTGAATCCAGGTGCCCCGGCGATAGACTCTCCATCCTGCAAAGCTTTTCCAGCTGTACAGTCACTTAGAGAATCTGGTCTCATGACGGTGATCCTTATGTGAGGCCGGTTTAAGTAATTTCTGCGCACGTGCGCCCCCCTTTTTTTTTTTCTATACCGCCCGCAAGCGCCCGTCGCGTGCGTACTGCGCGCGCGCGCCGGTTGCCACGTCCGGCGCGCGCTTCTACCGGCAGTTTCTCCTGCCGCAGCAGGAGAAACCCGGTCTCAGGGGCGCGCTCACCTGACCAGAACGCGCCCCCGTCACATCCGATGCGCAACTTCCGGTTGCGCGACTTCCGGTCCTCCTGCAGCGCTGTTTAGGAGGGTGCAGAAAAACATATGACCGCTCCATGCAGCGGTTCTTCCCAGGAAGCGTCCCCCTGGGCTCCACTGTGCCACCAACGAATAAGGTATCCGGGGGGGGAAGGAGGAGAGGGGGGCATATATACGTCTGGCACCGATGTGCTTTCAGGCTGCATAGCCACGTATCAACAGGGGGACACACTGAAAAAAGTGGTCCCAGAGGATTGCCCCCACCTACAGCCTAGCCCCAGAGGGAGCAGTAGGAAAAAATCATGCCTCGCTCAGGGGGGGCAGGGTATACCTGACCCCCGAGGCGACTTCCAGTACCTGGTGACGGATGCGATGGACCAACGCCCACCGGTAACCATCCGACCCAGGCCTAGGCATCCTCTTCCATCCGAGAGTCCTTTAATCTTGAGGGTCTCCCATCGAGGACAGGAAACCAACTGATGCTGAGAGAGGAGCCGCCCCTTTTATCTTGAAGGTTTCCTGTCCTTGATGGGCGGATCCCCTCTGTCGTGGTGCCGTCATGTATGATGGAAAAAAAAGGTTTTAATAAAACGGTGGTGCATCTTATAGTACGCTTTTACAGCAGTTTACTGGGCCAGAGTGTTCCTTGGTTTTCATTATGCTGTTTGATCCAAAAGTTCTCATGCAAACATCTGAGGCCTTCAGAGTAGCTGTAGTTATATATACAGGTGGACTCCGTTTACTAATTATGTGACTTCTATTGGTCACTCAGGATTTTATTTAGTGCTATCAGACTACTGGGGGCACCTCACAATTTTCAGATATATAATTTTAAAATAATTAGAAAACCATTTATCATTTCCATTATATCAACACCAAGTGAAAAGTTTTTGTGAAGCGTATAACATAAAATCCAAATAAAATAGATTTAAGTTTGTGGGTGTAATGTGAAAAAATGTGGAAAAGTTCACTGTGTATGAATACTTCTTCAAAGCACTGTATACAAATCTATATACATACACAAAATAATTTTACAGGGCTATTTATGTATACAAGTTTTGAAAAACAAAATTCTATATTTAAGCTATGAATTTAGAAATGTTAAAGTGCTAAAAGACAAAACTGATGAAGTCTAGTTTCCAAAGAGCAGACATCACTTAACCCCTTCACCTCCAAGGGTGGTTTGCATGTTAATGACGGGGCCAATTTTTACAATTCTGACCACTGTCTCTTTATGAGGTTATAACTCTGGAACGCTTAAACGGATTTTCGCGATTCTGAGACTGTTTTCTCGTGATATATTGTACTTCACATTAGTGGTAAAATTTCTTCGATATAACTTGCGTTTATTTTTGAAAAAAACGCAAACATAGCGAAAATTTAGAAATTTTCAAATTTTGAATTTTTATTCCCTTAAAACAGAGAAATATGTCACACAAAATAGTTAATAAATAACATTTCCCACATGTCTACTTTACATCAGCACAAATTTGGAACCAAAATTTTTTTTGTTAGGAAATTATAAGGGTTAAAAGTTGACCAGCAATTTCTCATTTTTACAACAAAATTTACAAAGCCATTTTTTTTTTTTAGGGACCACCTCACATTTGAAGTCACTTTGACGGGTCTATATGGCAGAAAATACCCAAAAGTGACACCATTCTAAAAACTGCACCCTCAACGTACTCAAAACCACATTCAAGAAGTTTATTAACCCTTCAGGTGCTTCACAGGAGCTGAAGCAACGTGGAAGGAAAAAATGAATATTTAACTTTTTAGTCACAAAAATGATAGTTTACAAACTTTTTTTTATTTTCACAAGGGTAAAAGGAGATAATGGATAAAGTTGTTGTGCAATTTCTCCTGAGTGCGCCAATACCCCATATGTGGGGGAAAACCACTGTCTGGGCGCACGGCAGAGCTCGTAAGGGAAGGAGCGCCGTTTGACTTTTCCAAACCAAAATTGGCTGGAATTGAAATTGGACGCCATGTTGCATTTGGAGAGCCTCTGATGTGTCTAAACAGTGGAAACCCCCCACAAGTAACACCATTTTGGAAACTAGACCCCCTATGGAACTTTTCTAGATCTGTTGTGAGCACTTTGAACCCTCAAGTGTTTCACAAAAGTTTATAATGCCTGGGTGAGAAAAAAAAACAAAAACAATTTTCCACAAAAATTATTTTTTAGTCCCAAATTTTAGATTTTTCCCAAGGAAATTGGACCAAAAAAGTTGTTGTACAATTTTTCCTGAGTATGCTGATACCCCATATGTGGGGGTGGGAAACTGTTTGGGCGCACGGCAGGGCTTGGAAAGGAAGTAATAACGTTTTGGAATGCAGACGTTGATGGGGGTCATGTTCTGTTTGGTCTAGGGGCGTCCTGTCGCGTTTGGAGAGCCCCTAATGCGCCTAAACAGTGGAAACCCCCAAAAGTGACACCATTTTGAAAACTTGACCCCCTAAGGAACTTATCTAGATCGGTGGTGAGCACTTTGAACCCCCAAGTGCTTCACACAAGTTTATAATGCCCAGGCATGAAAATAAAAAATCCTATTTTTTTCCCACAAAAATTATCTTTTAGTCACCAATTTTTTATTTTCCCAAGGGTAACAGGAGAAATTGGACCACAAAAGTTGTTGTCCAATTTGTCCTGAGTACGGCCCATTGGATACCCCATATGCCTGGGGTGGGAATCCCCCACGTGACCCCAAGTGACCCCATTTTGGAAACTAGACCCCCTAAGGAACTTATCTAGATCTTTGGTGAGCAATTTGAACCCCAAGTGCTTCACACAAGTTTATAACGTAGAGCCGTAAAATTAAAAAATCATTTTTTCCCACAAAATGATCTTTTCACCCCAATTTTTATTTTCCCAAGGGTAACAAGACCCCAAAACTTATTGTGCAATTTGTCCTGAGTACGCTGATACCCCATATGTGGGGGTAAACCACTGTTTGGGTGCATGGCAGAGTTCGGAAGGGAAGGAGCCGTTTGACTTTTTCAACTCAGAATTGGCTGCATGCCATGTCGTGTTTGGAGAGCCTCTGATGTGCCTAAACAGTGGAAATCTCCCAAAAGTGACTCCATTTTGGAATTTAGACCCCACAAGGAACTTATCTAGATGTGCGGTGAGCGCTATGAAGCCCAAAGTGCTTCACAGAAGTTTATAACGTACAGCCGTAAAAACAAAAAAAATCGGACACCAAGAGTTATTGTGCAATTTGTCCTGAGTACGCCAATACCCCATATGTGGGGGTAAACTACTGTTTGGACGCATGGCAGAGCTCAGAAGTGAAGGAGCACCGTTTGACTTTTTCAATGCAGAGTTGGCTGGAATTGAGATCAGACGCCATGTCACATTTGGAGAGCCCCTGATGTGCCTAAACAGTGGAAACCCCCCAATTCTAACTCCAACCCTAACCCACAACACACCCTAACCCTAGTCTCAACCCACAAACCTAACCCTAACACACCCCTAACCCCAACCCTAACCCCATAACTTTAGCCCCAACCCTAACTTTTGCCGCAACCCTAACGGGAAAATGGAAATAAATAAATTTTTTTAATTTTATTATTTTTCCCTAACTAAGGGGGTGATAAAGGGGGGTTTGATTTACTATTTATAGAGGGTTTTTATGATTGGCAGCTGTCACGCTAAAAGACGCTTTTTATTGCAAAAAATAGTTTTTGAATCACCACATTTTGAGAGCTATAATTTTTGCATATTTTGGCCCACAGAGTCATGTGAGGTCTTATTTTTTGCGGTACGAGTTGACGTTTTTATTGGTACCATTTTTGAGCACGTGACATTTTTTGATCGCTTTTTATTTCGATTTTTGGGAGGTTAGAATGAACAAAGATCAGCAATTCATGAATTTCTTTTGGAGAGGGCGTTTATACAGTTCCACACGTGGTAAAATGGATAAAGCAGTTTTATTCTTCGAGTTAGTATGATTACGGCGATACCTCATTTATATAATATTTTTTATGTTTTGGTGCTTTTATACAAAAACAATTTTATATAAAAAATAATTTTTGCATCGCTTTATTCTGCGAGCTATAACTTTATTTTTTCGCTGATGCTGTATGGTGGCTCGTTTTTTGTGGGACAAGAATATGTTATCAGCGGTACCTTGTTTATTTATATCGGTCATTTTGATTGCGTGTTATTCCACTTTTTGTTCGGCGGTATGATGATAAAGCAGTGATTTTTTGCTTTGTTATTTTTTTTTTTAAGGGGTTCACTAAAGGGGTTAACTAGTGGGACAGTTCTTTAGGGCGGGTCGTTACGGACGCGGCGATACCAAATATGTGTACTTTTATTGTTTTATTTTTTTATTTACAGGAAGAAATGAATTTATTAGGGAATATTTTTTTTTTCCCTTTATTTTGGATTTTTTTTTTACACTTGTGATTTTCATTATTTTAACTTTTTTACTTTGGCCCAGCATGGGACATCACTGTATAATGTCAGATCGCTGGTCTGACAGTGTGCACAGCACTCTGTCACACCAGCGATCTCACTGGCATTGCTGCGGGCTTCTCAGCGCCTGCTCTCAGCAGGCACTGAGGAAGCCGCCTCCCTGCAGGGCCCTGCGGCCATCTTGGATCCGGGGCCTTGCAGGGAGGAAGGCCTCAGAACAGCGCGTTCACATCGCGCTGTTCAGAGGGTCTCAGGGGAGCACGCAGGGAGCCCCCTCCCTGCGCGATGCTTCCCTGTGCCCCCGGTACACCGCGATCATGTTTGATCGCGGCGTGCCAGGGGTTAATGTGCCGGGACCGCTCCTGACACAGTGTCAGCTGTGATAACCAGGCCGGAGGGCGTCCGATCGCTGCGACGTACTATCCCGTCCATGGTCAGATTGTCCTGGGTTTCATTGACGGGATAGTACGTAGGATGGCAGAAAGAGGTTAAACAACTTTTTAAACTGCCCTATAATTGCAGAGATGTACAAGTAGTTCGGGAATGAAGCCAAGCGTATAACAAATGAGCATTTCACACCAACAATATTTAGGTTACAGGAGTTACCTCAAGTGCCCTTGTAGACTTTAAAACTGTGTCCTCACCGCATTTTCTGGAAGAAAAAAGGAAACCACAAATTAATAAAAACAACATATTGAAGGGCGCATGAATTCTTACATTAAAATTTAAAAGGTTTTTTTTCCCTTACTGAAAATTAAAAAATAAATAAATATTACCTACTCTTCCCGGTCAAGAGCCAGCTCTCTAACACTGCCATGATCTATTTGTCTACATAGGCCGGGGTCACACTTGCGAGAAACTCGCACAATTCTCTCGCATTAACACTTGGCACTGCCGCCGGCATTCGGACCGGAGCATGCAGCTACATAGAAATACATGCAGCCGCACACTCCGGGCCGGGTGTGGATACGAGAGACTCGTGCGAATTTCTGCAAAGTCTGACCCCGGCCATATGCTGCGTCACTGTGGACGTGACATCAACACTGCAAACAAGCTAAACAGAGACCAGGACAGCAGTGTAAAGCCGGAGGTGGACCCAAGGAGTGTAATACACTTTTTTAAGCTATCGGAGACAACTTCCCATGTCTACTTTACATCAGCACAATAGTGGAAACAATTTTTTTTTTTTATTAGGAAGTTTGAAGGGTTAAAAGTTGACCAGCGATTTCTAATTTTTTCAACAAAATTTGCAAAACAAACTAATTATTTTTAAATAATTACAGCGATACTCCACATGTGGTAAAAAACTACTTTTGAGGGACAGTGCAAAAGCTCAAACGGGAAGAAGCGCCATATTGGAGTTCAGATTTTGCTGTAATGGTTCGAGGGTGCCACGTCACATTGGCAGAGCCCCTGAGGTGCCAGAAGAGGAGAAATCCCCGATATATGGCCTCATTTTACAAACTACACTCCTCAATGAATTCATCTAGGGGTGCAATGATCATATTGACACCCCATATGCCTCACACTATTGGGTGGTGAAGAAAAAAAATTACAATTTTACCACTAAAATGTTGTTTCCGCCCCAGGTTTTAATTTTTTTTTTTAAGGGTCAATAGGAAAAAATGGACCTCAGTTTGTTGCAAAAATTGGTGCGCAAATACCATACGTGTAATCGGGAAATACTTTTCAGGCACAGTGCAAAGCTCAGAAGGGAAGGAGTGCCATATTATAGTGCAGATTTCACTGCTATGGTTTTGGGGTGCCATGATCCACTAGGAGAGTCCCTGAGATACCAAAACACAAGAACTGCTCGTAAGTGACCTCATTTTACAGATAAAAAAAAATATCTCAATGAATTAATCTAGGATGCTGTGATCATATTGACACCACAGGTATGTCACAGAGTTCTATACCATTGGACAGTAAAGAAAAATTACATTTTTACCACAAAAAAAAAAAATTTAGCCCCAGATTTTACATTTTCACAAGGAGAAATGGGTAAAAATGTCACCACAATTTCTAGTGAATGTGGAAATACTCAATATATGGCTGTACAGCACTGCTTAGCCATATGGCGAGACTCAGGAGGGAAGGAACACTATTTGCCTCCTGGAGCATAGGTTTTCCCAGAATAGTTTGCAGACTTTATATACACAGCCCCAATGTGCTAGAAGAGCAGAATTCCCCCTCAAGTGACCCCATTTTGGAAATTATACCCATTTGGGAATTTATCTACAGTGGTAGTGACAATTTTGACTCTGGGTGTTTTCCAGAAACAAGAAACAGTGGATGTTACTGACTAAATTGCACACTGCCATTGTAGTGACCAGTATGGTGTACCCAGCTTGTGCTTCTGGAGACACGCACCCATAAATTAGGCGGGTTCGCATCACTACAGAAATACCAAACATGTGGACGCTAAATGTTGCTGAGGCACGCTGGGGCTCAGAAGGGAGAGGGGCATTTGGAAACGCAGAATTTGCTGGATTTTTTTTTTTGGGGGGGGGGGGTTTGAGGAGCCATAGTGCTTTTCCAGAGCCTTTCTTCTACCAGTAACGTGGCAGCCCCCCTGCATGTCCATTGACATATGATGGACCCGAATAGAGACTTGCTTTTTTTGTGGACTGATTTGAAGCTTTTATTGGAAACATTTTACATAACGTTTGGGATCACATTTATCTGGACCTCTTCGATGAGCACTTAATTTGGGGTTTCCATCTAAGGCTGGGGTCACACTTGCGAGTGCAATGCGAGTCTCTCGCATCAAAACCCAACACTGCCGCCGGCAATCGGACTGGACCGTTCAGCTGCATAAAAATATATGCAGCCACACACTCCAGCTCCAAGTGCCAGCAGAGTTGCTCTGGACTCAGTATGGCTTCTGTTCAGCGGTGCCCTCCTTTTCAGTAGGGAACAAAACGGTGGCAGACCACTCTTATGCACCCCTAAAAAGACGGACACTGCCGGATCACAGACTGCCAGTGTCCACAGTGCCTCCATCGGCCCCCTCATAGGGAATCTGGAGCCGGGGGTTCTGTCTGAATCACGTATTTCAGAGATTTACATGGAAACTCCGGTGTAAGCACTCAGCGCAGAAGGCAGATAAATGTGAGCGAAGCCTTACTGCGATCTTTGGGAGGCAGAATGAACAAATCAACAGCAGGTGAAGAATTGGTTTTATTTATTTTTCTTGTGCGGTATAAGCGATAAGGCGACTAAATTCTTCAGGTCGGTGCGATTACAGCGATACCAAATTTGTATTTTTTTATGTTTGGCTGCTTTCTCACACTAAAAGATGCTTTTTATTGCAAAAAAACAGTTTTTGTATTTCCAAATTTAGATCGCTATAATTTTTCCAGATTTCGACTAACAGTGATGTGAGGGCTTGTTTTTGCGGGACGAGTTAACATTTTTATTGGTACAGTTTTCGGTCACATGACATTTTTTGATCGCACTATTCTAGAATGACAAAAAACAGCAATTCGGGAATTTTTTTTTTTTCTAAAAATAGAGGTTATCAGTACAGTATTTTTTAATGTTTTTACAATTTATTTTCACTTTTTTACATTGTCTCACCATGGAACCATAACCATTAGTGCCACACTGATTAGCCCCCGAGATCGTGCTGTGCGCATGGTGCGAGGGACTTGCCATAGCCTGGTGAGCTGGATGTCATCTTGACGACATCACCACAGCAATGATCGGGCCCCTGCGATGAAGATAGGAGTGAAGAGGGGGCTCCCTCCCTCTGCATGACTAACCCCCTAAATACTGCAATCGCAGCATTTATCAAAGTGTCGTGAGCAATGTGGGCACTGCTCCTGCACTGAGTGCCAGGTGTCAGCTAACACCCAACGGAGATCGCGCGTGCACAGTCACTGTGAGCGTAAAATCATCTGGATGTACTCCGTTCATTCGAGGTTGGCAGCCCCCTCCCCCCCAAGACATATTGACTGCGTCTAAGGTCGTGAATGGGTTAATACTGGATTAGTAATAGAGGTGTCTGATAAAAGCCTCTCAATCACTAAAGTCCCATCACACTAAGCGAAATCGCTGAAGCGTCACCGATTTTGTGACGCAACAGCGACCTAGCCAGCGATCTCGCTTAGTGTGACACGCAGTGACGACCAGCCCCCCTGCTGGGCATCGCTGATCGTAATTGAATGTCCTGGGCCAACTTTTCATCATTGGTCTCCCGCTGGCCAGCGCGCATCGCTGAGTGTGACAGCGGGAGACCAACGATCAGCGAGCTGGCATCCATTGTACATATTGGGTAACTAAGCAACGCGCGGCACCTAGTTACCCGATATGTACCCTGGTTACCGGCTCCCAGCTTCTGCTTTAGAGCGCTGAGAGCCGGTATCTAGGGTACATATCGGGTAACTAGGTGCCGCGCGGTGCTTAGTTACCCGATGTGTACATTGGATACCAGCGTGCTCGCTGGTCCTGATCGCTGGTGACTCTGCCCACGTGACAGCTCACCAGCGATCAGCTAACGATGTCCTAGCGATCCCATCCACGTCGTATCGTTGGTGGGATCGCTGGGACATTGAAGAGTGTGACGGGACCCTAACTCCAGGACTTAATGCCAGTTGTGATTTTTGAAAAATCATAACTGACATCAACTCTAATACACTTACCCGGCTTGCCAACGCACAAGGGCAGTCAGGAAAAGCAGGACAAAATGCCATAATTGGGGCATCTAATGGATGTGCCAATGAAGGTGGGTTAGCACAAAGGGGTAAGAATATGTGCACACTTAGGTTTTAGAGGAGAAACACTCCAAATCCTGATACAGGTAAAACTTTGGATTATATGTTAACGTGGCAATTTTTTTGTGTGTGGAAATGCCTATGTGCATTTGTAGTAGAATCCGTGGTACAAATCAGAGGCCAACTCTGACGTTAATTATACCGAAATACAGTGAACTGCCATGGGTTTGTTGCCAGATTAAGTAACAAAATCTAAACGGAAACACAACATCTATGCAATCTAGTAGCACAGCCAAAGTGCTGGAGGTGTACTAACTAGTTGGATGACCATTTTCAAACGCAAAATTCCAGAACCGATTAACTAGAACACGTATATTGTTGTTGTGTCGGATTACTGTGGGGCTCGTTTTTGAAGTACCGTATATGAAAAATTGTAATACAAAAAATGTCAGTTTCCTGTGGTGATGCAACTGACAGCAAGGCAGTACGTGACACTAGAATCAAGGTCTCTGTCCCTACATTATGCTGCTGCCAGATTACAAAGTAAATACCTGCTTATGGTTTCCCTTTAAGAATGTAGTTTAATACACCAGTCTTAATGGGCATGCAACAATTAGATGTCTCAAATTCATTAACCCCTTAATGAAATTGGTGCATCAGTGGCATGTGGCTCCATGCACCTTTCCAGAAATGACACTCCAGTCAGGGGAACATTTCTGGCGTAAACATCAGTACTGTTGAGGAAACTGACAGGCAGCTTTGGTGACGCTGCGTCAAACTGGCGTGAAAAGAAAAAGTTAATTTTTTGAAACTATTCAAAATATTTTGCGCCAGTGTTCTGGTGTAAAACTTTGATGTACCAGCCCCAAAGGGTCTACATTAGAGATCCTTCCCCATCAGTGAAGAACGTGCTTCTGACCATCATCAACAGCTTCACCAGGGAAAATCTCTGATATCTCTTCAATCATTCCTACAATTTCTTCTGGAAATAGTTTCTAGTCAAGAACCTAGTAGCACGTTCCTGTTAGACAAAGTAAATCATGGCATACAGAAACACTTTACACATTTAGGCTGCCAGCATCCTTCAAAAAGCCGCAACAGTGATTTATTTCATTACAGAGATGGGTAACTAAGTCGACAAATTTAAGCAATACCAGGACCAAGTAAAGTTCAAGGTGAATGGGATATGACCGTTTTAGAAACTATCAATGAGAGCTTCCACTCGCAAAAACAAATACAAAAAATTAAATATCACCACAATAATACACAAGTGCAGGGGTTTACACAAGGCTAGACAAAACCTATTCCAGCTCTAGAAAATATCCAGTTTTTACCCTTAAGCATTTGTTGGCCAGGCGCTTCCAACATGTGACATCTGTATGGTCACCGACAGGCACTCCTACCAATAGTGGATAACCGCCATAGTGTTTGCAAGAATAATAGCAGAGAGACTTTGCAGGTGAAACAGCAGTTTCCCTGAAACATTAAGTGACTGCAGTGTAAAGTTGCAGCTTTACCTCCCCATGCATGTGCATCCTTAACAGTGCATTTTCTGATTGTATGTTTAACCCCTTAGTGACAGAGCCAATTTGCAGCTTAATGACCGGGCCAATTTTTACAATTCTGACCACTGTCACTTTATGAAGTTACTAGCTGTAGTACCCGGCTTCGCCCGGGTTAATTAATAACTGCTGTTAGCTGTAACAAAATAGACTATGTTAACAAAAATTTATTCTGCACATAAAAATCACACACCAAATAGACAAATTATTAAAAAGCAAAAACTAAAGTAACAGAACCATTTCACAACAGATATTCAACAGCATAGATATTCCACACAGATTAATTAAATAGCCCAAGTGATGTGAAGTCATTTATCTTCTACTCCTTATTCGAGAGCCTTTTGATAAACGACAGCTCATGTGACTGACATCTGTCTTATTTCCCTATATGGCAAATTTATAACAAATTGGTCTTGTAGTTTGGCTGGTTATTAATCAGATATTTATTTTTAAAAGATAAAAATACCAGACATGTGTGTTTTTAATGCGCGCAATTTTGAACACGTGGGGTTAAAATGTCGACTCAAAACACAGCCTATGATGCTCCCGGGGTCGAAACGTGCGGGTGTGCAAAATTTCATGCCCGTAAATGCAGATTCCTATGCCGGACATAGACACAAGTATTCAGCTTTCTCCCCATTATGTAGATAGGGCCAAAATAGTTTGGCGATTTGGAACGTGCGGGGGTTAAAATTTCCATTCAACACATAGCCTATGATGCTTCTGGGGTTGAGATGTGCGGGCATGCAAAATTTCATGCCCGTAAGTACAACGGTGCAGATTCCTATCCCGGGCCAAAATTATTTGCCGATTTGGAATGCGCGGGGTTAAAATTTCGACTCAAAACCTAGCCTATGACGCTCCCGGGGTCGAGACGTGCGGGTGTGCAAAATTTCATGCCCGTAAATGCAGATTCCTATGCCGGACATACACACAAGCATTCAGCTTTCTCCCCATTATGTAGATAGGGCCAAAATTGTTTGGCGATTTGGAACGCGCGGGGTTAAAATTTCGATTCAAAACATAGCCTAGGACGCTTTCGGGGTCGAGACGTGCGGGCGTGCAAAATTTCATGCCCGTAAGTGCGACGGTGCGGATTCCAATCCCGGACAAACATACCCACATACATACACACATACATACATTCAGCTTTATATATTAGATAACTCTGGAACACTTTAACGAATCCAGCTGATTCTGAGAATGTTTTTTCATGAAATATTGTACTTCACGTTAGTGGTAAAAAAATTTTTTATATGACTTGCGTTTATTTATGAAAAAACGGAAATATGGCAAAAATTGTAAGATTTTAGAAATTTTTAAACTTTAATTTTTTATGCCCTTAACCCCCAAGGGTGGTTTACACGTTAATGACCGGGCCAATTTTTACAATTCTGACCACTGTCTCTTTATGAGGTTATAACTCTGGAACGCTTCAACGGATCTTTGCGATTCTGAGACTGTTTTCTCGTGACATATTGTACTTCATGATAGTGGTAAAAAATTTTCAATATAACTTGTGGTTATTTATGAAAAAAATGGAAATATGGCGAAAATTTAGAAAATTTTGCTAATTTCACATTTTAAATTTTTATTCCCCTGAAACAGAGAAATATGTCACACAAAATAGTTACTAATTAACATTTCCCACATGTCTACTTTACATAAGCACAATTTTGAAACCAATTTTTTTTTTGTTACGAAGTTATAAGAGTTAAAAGTTGACCAGCGATTTCTCATTTTTACAACAAATTGTACAGAACCATTTTTTTTAGGGACCACCTCACATTTGAAGTCACTTTGAGGGGTCAATATGGAAGAAAATACCCAAAAGTGACACCATTCTAAAAACTGCACCCCTCAAGGTACTCAAAACCACATTCAAGAAGTTTATTAACCCTTCAGGTGCTTCACAGGAGCTGAAGCAACTTGGAAGGAAAAAATGAACATTTAACATTTTAGTCACAAAAATGATCTTTTACAAACAATATTTTTATTTTAACAAAGGTAAAAGGAGAAAATGGACAGAAAAAGTTGTTGTCCAATTTGTCCTGAGTGCGCTGATACTCCATATGTGGGGAGGAACCACTGTTTGAGCGCACGTCAGAGCTTGGAAGGGAAGGAGCGCCATTTGACTTTTTCAAACCAAAATTGGCTGGAATCGAGATTGGACGCCATGTCGCATTTGGATAGCCCCTGATGTACCTAAACAGTGGAAATTCCCCACAAGTGACCCCATTTTAGAAACTAGACCCCCTAAGGAACTTATCTAGATCTGTGATGAGCACTTTGACCCCCCCAAGTGCTTCACACAAGTTTATAACGTAGAGTCGTAAAATTAAAAAATCATTTTTTCCACAAAAATGATCTTTTCACACCAATTTTTATTTTCCCAAGGGTAACAACACCTCAAAAGTTATTGTGCAATTTGTCCTTAGTACTCTGATACCCCATATGTGGGGGTAAACCACTGTTTGGGTGCATGGCAGAGCTCGGAAGGGAAGGAGAGCAGTTTGATTTTTTCAACGCAGAATTGGCTGTATGCCATGTCGCGTTTGGAGAGCCCCTGATGTGCCTAAACAGTGGAAACCCCCCACAAGTGACACCATTTTGGAAACTAAACCCCTTAAGGAACTTATTTAGATCTGTTGGGAGCACGTTCAACCCCCAAATGTTTCACTAAAGTTTATAATGCCTGGGTGTGAAAAACAAAAAATAAATTTTCCACAAAAAATGATTTTTTAATCCACAATTTTCCACTTTTTGATTTTTCACAAAGAAATTGCACCCCAAAAGTTGTAGTCCAAATTGTCCTGAGTAAGCTGATACCCCATATGTGGGGGGGAAAATACTGTTTGGGGGCACGGCAGAGCTCGGAAAGGAAGTAATGACATTTTGGAATGCAGACTTTGATGGGGTGTCATGTTCAGAGTCCCAGATGTGCCTTAACAGTGGAAACCCCAAGTGACCCCATTTTGGAGACTAGACCCCCTAAGGAACTTATCTAGATCTGTGGTGAGCACTTTGAACCCCCAAGTACTTCACACAAGTTTATAATGCCCGGGCGTGAAAATAAAAAAATCATGTTTTTTCACAAACATGATCTTTTAGTCCCCAGTTTTTTATGTTCCCAAGGGTAACAGGAGAAATTGGAGACAAAAAGTTGTTTTCCAATTTGTCCTGAGTACACCGATACCCTATATGTGGGAGAAAACTACTGTATGGGCACACGTCGGGGCTCGGAAGTGAAGTAGTGATGTTTTGCATTGCAGACTTTGATGGAATGGTCTGCGTGTCATGTTGCGTTTGGAGAGCCCCTGATGTGCCTTAACAGTGGAAACCCCCCACAAGTGACCCCATTTTGGAAACTAGACCCACATAGGAACTTATCTAGATGTGTCGTGAGAACTTTGAACCCCCAAGTGCTTCACACAAGTTTATAACGTAGAGCCATAAAAATAATAAATCATTTTCCACAAAAATTATATTTTCGCCCCCAATTTTTATTTTTCCAAGGGTAACAGAAGAAATTGGACCCCAAGAGTTATTGTGCAATTTGTCCTGAGTATGCTGATACACCATATGTGGGGGTAAACTACTGTTTGGACGCATGGCAGAGCTCAGAAGGGAAGGAGCACCGTTTGACTTTTTCAACGCCAAATTGGCTGGAATTGAGATCAGACGCCATGTCACATTTGGAGAGCCCTGATGTGCCTAAACAGTGGAAACCCCCCAATTCTAACTCCAACCCTAACCCCAACACACCCCTAACACTAATCCCAACCCTAACCACAAACCTAACCCTAACCCACCCGTAACCCTAGTCCCAACCCTAACCCTAACTTTAGCCCCAACCCTAATGGGAAAATGGAAATAAATGCATTTTTTTATTATTCCCTAACTAAGGGGGTGATAAAGGAGGGTTTGATTTACTATTTATAGCGAGTTTTTATGATTGGCAGCTGTCACACGCTAAAAGACGCTTTTTATTGCAAAAAGTAGTTTTTGCATCATCACATTTTGAGAGCTATAATGTTTCTATATTTTGGCCCACAGAGTCATGTGAGGTCTTATTTTTTGCGGGACGAGGTAACGTTTTTATTGGTACCATTTTTGGGCACATGACATTTTTTGATCGCTTTTTATTATGATTTTTGGGAGGCAGAATGAACAAAAACCAGCAATTCATGAATTTCTTTTGGGGGAGGGGCGTTTATAGCTTTCTGCGTGTGGTAAAATTGATAATGCCGTTTTATTCTTCAGGTCAGTACGATTACCGCAATACCTCATTTATATCATTTTTATGTTTTGGCGCTTTCATACAATAAAAACGATTACCGTATATACTCGTGTATAAGCCGACCCGTGTATAAGCCGACTCCCCTAATTTTGCCACAAAAAACTGGGAAAACTTATTGACTCGTGTATAAGCCAGGTGTATAAATTGCCCTCCTGCTCTGTGCTGCCCCCGTCCTGCTCCTTGCTCCCCCATCCAGCTCTGTGCTCCCCCATTCTCCTCTGTACTCCACCCCTCCTGCTCCGTCCTCCGCTGTGCTCCCCCATTCCTTCTCCGTCCTCCTGTGCCCCCCTCCTCCGTGCTCCTCTGTGCCCTCCATCCTCCCCCCGTCCTGCTCTGTGCTCATTGTCCTCCTCCATGCTTCCCCCGTCCTCCGTTCTCCCCCCCGTCCTCCTCCATGCTTTCCCCGTCCACCGTTCTCCCCCCCATCCTGCTCCATGCTTCCCCCGTACTCCGTTCTCCCCCCATCCTCCTCCATGCTTCCCCCGTCCACCGTTCTCCCCCCGTCCTGCTCCATGCTTCCCCCGTCCTCCATGCTTCCCCCGTCCACCGTTCTCCCCCCCCCCGTCCTGCTCCGTGCTCCTTGTCCTCTCCTCCATCATACTCACCCCTCCCCGTGCCATCGCTGAACGTCCCTGCAATCCTGCGTTCTCCCCGGCTTCCTGCAGCTCTTCAGCGCTGACGTAATACCGCTCATTAAGGCCATGAATATGGACGCCACGCCTATGGGAGTAGCGTCGCGTCCATATTACATGACCTTAATGAGCGGGTATTACGTCACCGCTCAGCGCTGGAGAGCTGCAGGAAGCCGGGGAGAACGCAGGATTGCAGGGACGTTCAGCGATGGCACGGGGAGGGGTGAGTATGATGTCCCAGCCCCCTCCCCCGCTGGTTTCTGCCCTATGACTCGTGTATAAGCCGAGGGGGCATTTTCAGCACGAAAAAAGGTGCTGAAAATCTCGGCTTATACACGAGTATATACGGTATATATAAAAAATACGGATTTTGGTAAGACCTTACCTGTAAAATCCTTTTCAGCGAAGGAAGGAAGGAAGGGAGACACATTCATTACCAGTGGGTAGGCGGAGCCCACACAGGATAGAACACCTCAGATTACAAAAGAGTGTTGACCGGCCCCTCCAGCTTGGGCTCCTCCTACTCCAGCTCTCCAGTCCGTACACAAGCTAAGGAAGAGCAAAAATCACCAGCGGAGCAACATAACCCCTTCTGAAGAACTTCAGAGAAACAACAAAAAGATAGGTTATGTATATAACAGAAAAAAACACACAGTCCCAGGTACTACTGACTGAACCTGACTACTGCGATGAGCTGGCAATGCTGGAAAAGAGCCTTAGCGCGCCGACCTCAGCCCAGATAATCGCTATCAGAGAAGGGTCACGCCGCATCTGAAAACACAACACCACACTTCTGCCATGGGAGGGATCTGTGTCTCCCTTCCTTCCTTCGCTGAAAAGGATTTTACAGGTAAGGTCTTACCAAAATCCGTATTTCAGCAGCAGATGGAAGGAAGGGAGACACATTCATTACCAGTGGGACGTCCCAAAGCAGTCCAGAAATTAAGGGTGGGCAAAAAACCAACAGAGGCAGATTTCCAACAACTTAAATAAATGCGCAACTAGCGCTAAACACAAGTTCACAAGAACTTTAAACTACAGCCGCCTGCAGGACCCTACGTCCTAAGGCCGCATCAGCGGAAGCACTGACGTCCACCTTATAAAATTTCGTAAATGTGTGGACGGAACGCCAGGTCGCCGCCCGGCAGAGCTGAGCGAGCTGCCGAGGCCCCTTGATGAAAGGCCCACGATGAACCCACAGCCCTCGTGGAGTGAGCTCGAGTCTTAATCGGGCAAGGTTCGCCCTTAAGTCGGTAAGCCTCTAAAATGGCCGACCGAATCCAACGAGCTATAGAATCCTTGGAAGCTCGTTGCCCACGTCGATGACCTGCTGGAATCACAAACAGAGAATCCGACTTCCGAAAACTTTGAGTAATAGACAAATAGAACTTCAAAGCCCGCACTAAATCCAATGTGTGCAAGGCCCGTTCCTTCGCATTCCTCGGCTCCGGACAAAGCGAGGGCAACACAATATCCTGATTAACATGAAATTGTGACACCACCTTAGGTAGAAAGTCGCCCCGAGTGCGAAGCACTACGCGATCCGGGTGAAACTCCAGAAAAGGAGGCGAACAAGAAAGAGCCGCCAACTCAGAAACCCTTCTCAAAGAAGTGACCGCCACTAGGAAGGCAACCTTCCAAGAGAGCAAGGAAAGGCTAACTGAGTCCATAGGCTCAAAAGGCCCATGTTGAAGAGCCTCCAAGACAAGATTGAGCCGCCAAGGAGACACAAGCGCCTTCCGCGGCGGAAACTGACGGGTTACCCCGCGAAAAAAGGAACGTACGTCCCTACGCGAGGCGATAGCCTTCCGAAACAGCAAGGACAGAGCAGAAACCTGCCCCTTCAGAGTGCTAACTGCCAAACCCTTGTCCAGGCCGTACTGCAAAAAGGCCAACAAATTGGGAATGGAAAAAATCCTCGGGTTCCTAGAAGAACCCGAACACCACGAAAAGAAGGCTTCCCAAGTCTTGTGATAAATCCTAGTAGTAGCCGGACCTCTGGCAGCTCGCAGAGTGGTAATGACTTCGGCTGAAAAACCTTGAAGGATCAAGATTTCGGTCTCAAGAGCCACGCCATCAAACGCAGAGACTTCAGGTCCGGGTGACAAACGGGCCCTTGGGTTATCAGGTCCGGGCGAAGAGGAAGTGGAAGTGGAGGCGCTGCCAGAAGCGACACCAGCGTCGAGAACCACGTCCTCCTTGGCCAATCTGGGGCTATCAACATAGCCGGGACTCTCTCCAGTCTGATCCGACGCAACACCAGAGGAAGGATATCGGCGGAAACACATAGATTAGCTCGAATTGGTCCCACGGAGCCACCAGAGCATCCACCGCCACAGCCTTCGGGTCCTTGTACCTGGACATGAACGTCGGTAACTTGGCATTGAACCTGGATGCCATCAAATCCACTTGGGGAGTCCCCCAACGGGAGCACAGCAGTGCAAAAATTTCCGGATGAAGACTCCATTCTCCGGGATCCATCTTTTCGCGACTGAGGAAGTCCGCTGTGATATTCTGAACTCCTGGAATGTGAATCGCAGAGATGGCTGGCACCCTGGCCTCGGCCCATACCAGGATCCGAGACACCTCCATCATGAGCCTGAAGCTCCTCGTCCCACCTTGATGGTTGATATACGCGACCGCCGTCGCGTTGTCTGTCTGCACTCGGACCGGTAGACCGCTTAAAAGGACTGTCCAGTGTTGGAGGCAAAGGAAAATTGCCCTCAATTCCAGGATGTTGATCGGCAGGACAGACTCTTCCGACGACCATACTCCCTGAGTCCAGAGATCGTTCCAGACACCCCCCCCAGCCCGTCAGGCTGGCATCGGTGGTTATGATCGACCACCTTGGAGGGAGAAAAGACTTCCCCAGGGATAACACTTCCGGACGTAACCACCATCCTAGAGACTCTCGCACCCTGTGGGAGATGATGACACTGCAATTCAGTGAAAACTGTGATCGATCCCAACGGTTCAAAATGAGCATTTGGAGAGCCCTGGAATGAAATTGGGCAAACGGAACTGCCTCCATCGACGCCACCATCAAACCCAGAAGGCGCATACACCTTCAAAGGGACATTGCTGTCGACGACTTCATAACCTGTACATGTCGAAGAAGACTCGCTTGCTTGTCTGGAGGCAGAGACACCACTGCTCGTACCATGTCGAAATGCATTCCCAAAAACAGGATTGACTGTGACGGTTCCAGAGACGAGTTCTCCCAATTGACCAGCCACCCGAAGTCCTCCAGGAGCTGAAGGGATAGATTGCGAGCCGTCACCGCCTCCTCCTTTGAGGACGCCACAATCAAAAGGTCGTCCAGATAGGGAAGAATCGTAACCCCCTGTCTTTGAAGAATCGCCATGAGAGGTGCCAGAATTTTTGTAAAAACTCTGGGTGCTGAGGCCAACCTGAATGGCAGGGCCACAAACTGGTAATGGTCCTGACCTATGGCAAAACGAAGGAAGCGTTGGTGGGCCCTTCCGACGGGAACATGCAAATAAGCGTCGCAAATGTCGATTGACACCAAAAAATCGTTCTGCGACAGGGCCGCCACAACGGAGCGAAGTGACTCCATGCGGAATTTCCGGGTGCGGACATGCCGATTCAATCTTTTGAGATCCAGAATGGGGCGAAATTTGTCCTCCTTTTTGGGGACCACAAAGAGGTTGGAATAAAACCCTCCTCCCCGGTCCTCCGGCGGAACCGGTACCACCACACCCTTTTGCAGAAGGGAATCGACCTCCCGCAGTAGAGCGGCAAATAGCTCGGGCTCTGACGGAATGCGGGATTGGCAAAAACTGTCTGGGGGTCGAGAAAGAAACTCTATGAAGTAGCCTGCCGACACAACCCGCGTCACCCAGGCGTCCGACACGCGGGAAGCCCAAGTCGGTTCCAACTGGAGCAGGCGACCCCCCACTCGAGAGCCTCGAGTGGGGCCCTGGCGTCAGTCCGCCTTAGCGAGCTTTTTGTCAGCTTCCCGCTTGTCTTGACGGAAGCTCTGTTTCCAGGGAGTGCGGGATTTCTGAGAGTTCTTTTTTCCTGAGAAAGAGGGATGACCCGATCCCCAAGAAGGCTGACCGAACCGTCCCCTGGACCGAAAGGACCGCCGACTGCTACCGGCACTAGGCCTGCCAGACGCAGAAGTCACAGCTCTTCGCTGCGATAAAGCCGTTTCTGTTGCCTTTGCCTTGGCAATCAGCTCCGTGAGGTCAGATCCAAATAGCTGACCACCCTTGTAAGCTAAAGATAGCAAACCTTGCTTGGAAACCGCGTCCCCGGTCCACTGTCTAAGCCACAGTGCTCTTCTGACTGTGACCGCCGAGGATTGTGCCCTGGACAGCAGTGACGCAGTATCCAAACCTGCATCACTGGCATATCGGGCTGCATCCTCCAACAACTTGAAAAGCTCATCTACCTCGGATAGTGGGGATCCATCTTGCCACGCCGTCCGCAGACGGTCTAACCAGCTCAGGGAAGCTTTACAAGCACACATGGACCCCAGTACTGCTCTAAATCCATGACCCGCGGCCTCGTAGATGGATTTCGCTGCCATTTCCGTCTTTCTGTCCAGCGGATCCTGCAGACTCGCCTTCCCTTTAACAGGAAGTAGTGAGGATTTGCTAAGCTGGGATAAAGGGACATCCACTTCAGGAGAAGGAATCCAATTATCAATCAACTCCGTCGTACACGGATACAGCGTCTCAAAAAACCGTGTCCCCTGAAAACGTTTATCTGGACACAGGAAAGATGTATATCTTCGTACCGTGTTAGCCAGTAGATAGAAAAATATTTAGACTTGAGAGTCCTCAGTGGTTGATACCTTTTAATGGCTAACTGAAAAGATGGTAACAAATTGCAAGCTTTCGAGACTACTCAGGTCTCTTCATCAGGCAAAGACTAAAACAAAAACTGAAGAATCACATATTTATACACAAGAGGACACAGGAATAATGCAATAGGTAAGACATGTGACGTGAAGCAGAACTGTCATTATGGCAGAGGGATGAACATAAATATTGGAACAGTTCATAGAACAGTTCTATGAACTGTTCCAATATTTATGTTCATCCCTCTGCCATAATGACAGTTCTGCTTCACGTCACATGTCTTACCTATTGCATTATTCCTGTGTCCTCTTGTGTATAAATATGTGATTCTTCAGTTTTTGTTTTAGTCTTTGCCTGATGAAGAGACCTGAGTAGTCTCGAAAGCTTGCAATTTGTTACCATCTTTTCAGTTAGCCATTAAAAGGTATCAACCACTGAGGACTCTCAAGTCTAAATATTTTTCTATCTGGACACAGGCGTTCCTTCTCCACTGCCCCATTAAGCTCATCCAGAGATGGTAATGTTGATCGCGACCTATGCGACTCCTGAAACATCCGGGCCGACTTACCAGGACGTCTAGTTACCTCCTCCGGTAACTGTAACGCCTCCCTCATGGCTCCAATAAAAGCCTCTGTACGGCCCAAAAGAGAGGCAGAGTGTCCCTGCCGATCCTCCTTATCTGAATCGGACATCTCCCCATCTGAGCTTGAAGGGGAACCTTAGATGCCCGAGATCTCCGAGTCGCTATGCGGGAAGGAAGGCACTGGCCTGTGTCGCTTCCTGCCATGAGAGGATCTAGCTGACACCCAATAATCTAGAAGGTCAGACAGGCCATCAATAGAACGAGTGAGGGCCTCTATTTTGACATCACTGAAACCTCCGACCGCTGCGCTTGACGCCGTCGAGGTCTGCGTGTCAGATACGCGAGACTGATCCTGTAGCGGATCTGGGTGACGGTCCGCACCTCCTGGACCCTGATCTCACATGCCCTCACACAGTATATGGCAGGTTAAACCTGTCAGTAACTAGAAACAGTGTGGTTTCTTAAAGGCAAAACGAACGCTGAAGGGTTAAAGTTCTTAAAGAGAGAGCCACCCCAGCTGTCCCCCAATTAAGGGTTAACCGCCTGAGAAGGGGTTAATGTCGCAGACTCCCCACAACCCTTGTTTAATGAAAAAGGTGTGCGAGCCCCAGGTGCCTCTTATGAGGTAGCAGCTGCAGGACAGTGCCTCAAGGGTATGCCACACTAAACAAGAACGCCAACGAGATCGCTAACATATTGCGCTGATTTGTACATCGCAATGACCGCTAAAGTCGCTAAGGAGATCGCTAACCACTTATGCGTCGTCAATGAGATCGCCCACTGTGGCAGCTACTAGCGACATTAAAACGATCACAAAAACGATCGCATTAGTATGCGTCGTTATCGTGATCGTTAGCGGGAGCGTTCAGTGTAACAGTCCTGCGCTGTGGGGGTGAGGGGGTCAAGCTTCTGCCCTGACAGGTAGAAGCGACTCACCCAGCTGGCCGCGGTGCAGTGTCCTTGTTCCTTTCGGTCGGTCGGGGGAGCGGAGAGTGAGGAGCCCGAGGAGGCCGTCAGTAATGGCCGCCGCGCTAGAGGAGAGAAGCCGGAAGAGAAAAGGCAGGGTAAAGCGCGCGCTCAGAGCGCTTCCTGCCCGCGAAAAAACGGGAAAGCGCGAAGCCACGCCCCCCGCCGGTTTAAAAAAAAAAAGCGCGCGACTCACTCCGCTCTCCGCTCCCATGTCCTGCAGGCATCCACCTGCGGACAAAAGTACACAATCACCACACTGAATACATGTAGCAGCGGCTGCCGCAGCAGCCGCTGAAGCACTCAAACACATTAAAATGTTGAGTACTCACCCAGCTGAGCGCCACAGGGACCCCCAGGGATTTGTGGCGCTGTGCCCGCAGCTTCCCCCCAGGGCGGGGAACGCAGTGACCCCAGAAGCGCGGTTTGCGTCCCCGCCAGGGAAGCAATCCTCATCCCCCAGGGCCGGCAGGGTTCTGCAGGGACCTCCTTAAAGGGTAATACAGATCCGCCAAGGGAGAGGTGGGGGTCCAGCAGCGCTGAGACCCCTGAGACCTCTAGACCACGGGGGTCCAAGTCTCTGTCCGATTAAAATAAAAAAAATTTCTGAGGAGCTGCTCCAGCAGCGACTATCCTCTGTGATCTCAAATTTTAGACTGGAGAGCTGGAGTAGGAGGAGCCCAAGCTGGAGGGGCCGGTCAACACTCTTTTGTAATCTGAGGTGTTCTATCCTGTGTGGGCTCCGCCTACCCACTGGTAATGAATGTGTCTCCCTTCCTTCCATCTGCTGCTGAAATAATTATTTTTGCATCGCTTTATTCTGCAAGCTATAACTTTTATTGTTTCGCTGATGATGCTGTATGGTGGCTTTTTTTTGCGGCCAAGATGACGTTTTCAGCGGTACCAAGTTTGTTTATATCAGTCTTTTTGATCGCGTGTTATTCCACTTTTTGTTCGGCGGTATGATGATAAATCATTGTTTTTTAGCCGTTTTTTTAAAGGGGTTCACTAAAGGGGTTAACTAATGGGACAGTTTTATAGTACAGGTCGTTACGGACGCAGCGATACTAAATATGTGTACTTTTATTGTTGGGTGTTTTTTTTTTTACATTAAAGAAATTAATTTATTGGGAATATTTTTTTTTTCCATTTAGGAATTTTTTTTTACAAATATTTATTTTTACTTTTTTTACATTTTTACTTTGTACCTGGGTGGGACATCACTGCGTAGGGTCAGATCGCTGGTGTGACAGTATGCACAGCACTCTGTCACACCAGCGATCGCACAGGCACTGCTGCAGGCTTCCTCAGCGCCTGCTCTCAGCAGGCGCTGAGGAAGCCAACTCCATGCAGGACCCGGCGGCCATCTTGGATCCGGGGTCCTGCAGTGAGGAGAGTCCCTCGGAACAGCGCGACACATCGCGCTGTTCTGAGGGTTTCAGGGGAGCGCGCAGGGAGCCCCCTTCCTGCGCAATGCTTCCCTGTGCCCCCGCTACACCGCAATCATGTTTGATCGTGGTGTGCCAGGGGTTAATGTGCCGGGAGCGGTCCGTGACCGCGCCTCGCATGTACTGCCGGGTGTCAGCTGTGATAATCAGCTGACACCCGGCCGCGATCAGAAGCTCCCCCAGGGAGCGCAGCTGATCGCATGTGACGTACTATTCCGTCCCTGGAAATTAAGTACCAGGTCACATGGACGGAATAGTACGTCCCATGAGATTAAGGGGTTAAATCAGAGATTGGTCATACAAATTTCTTAATAAGTAACATTTCCCACATGTCTACTTTGCATCAGCACAATTTTGGAAACAAATTTTTTTTTTTTTTTTAACGAAGTTATAAGGGTTAAAAGTTTACCAGCCATTTCTCATTTTTAAATTTGGTCCCTAAAATTTAAAAATGAAAATGGCTGGTAAACTTTTAACCCTTATAACTTCGTAAAAAAAAAAAAAAAAAATTTGTTTCCAAAATTGTGCTGATGCAAAGTAGACATGTGGGAAAAGTGACTATATGATAGAAAATACCCAAAAGTGACACCATTCTAAAAACTGCACCCCTCAAGGTGCTCAAAACCACATTAAAGAAGTTTATTAACCCTTTACGTGCTTCACAGGAACTGAAGCAATCTGGAAGGAAAAAATTAACATTTAACTTGTTTTGCAAAAAATTTACATTAGAACCAATTTTTTTTATTTTCACAAGTGTTAAAAGAAAAAATGAACCACAAAATTTGCTGTGCAATTTCTCCTGAATACGCCGATACCCCATATGTGGGGGTAAACCTCTTTTTGGGCGCACGGCAGAGGTCGCAGGGAAGGAGCACCGTTTGACATTTTCAATGCAGAATTGGCTGGACGCCCTGTCACGTTTGGAGGAGAGCCCCTATGTGCCTAAGCAGAGAAAACCACCAACAAGCGACCCCATTTTGGAAACTAGACCCTTAAGGAACTTATCTAGATGTGTGCTGAGCACTTTGAACCCCCAAGTGCTTCACAGAAGTTTACAACGTAGAGCCGTGAAAATAAAAAAAATCATTTTTTTCCTCAAATTATTTTTTAGCCCGTTATTTTTTATTTTCCCAAGGGTAACAGGAGAAACTGGATCACAAAAGTTATTGTGCAATTTTTCCCGAGTACGCTGATATCCCATATGTGGGGCGCATAGCAGAGCTTGGAAGGGAAGGAGCGCCATTTTGTAATGCAGACTTTGATGGAATGTTCTGCGGGCGTCATGTTGTGTTTGCAGAGCCCTTGATGTGCCTAAACAGTGGAAACCCCCTGCAAAAGTGAAACCATTTTTGGAAACTAGACCCCCAAAGAGCTTATCTAGATGTGTGGTGAGCACTTTGAACCCCCAAGTGCTTCACAAAAGTTTGTAAACGCAGAGCCGTGAAGAAAAAAAATTTTTTTTTCCTCAAAAATGTTATTTTAGCCAGCTATTTTTTATTTTCCCAAGGGTAACAGGAGAAATTAGAACCCCAAAATTGGTGTGCAATTTGTCCTGAGTACGCTGATACTCCATATGCTGGGGTAAACCACTGTTTTGGCGCGCGGCAGGGCTCGGAAGGGAGGGAGCACCATTTGACTTTTTGAATGCCATGTCGTGTTTGGAGACTCCCTGATGTGCCTAAATAGTGGAAACCCCTCAATTCTAGCTCCAACCCTAACCCTAACACACCCCTAACCCTAATCCCGACCCTAATCCCAACCCCAATTGTAACCCTAACCCTAATTCCAATCTTGACCCTAATTATAACCCTAGCGGAAAAATGAAAATAAATATATTCTCTTTATTTTATTATATTTCCCTAACTAAAGGAGTGATAAACGGGGGGTTTATTTACTATTTTTTTTAAATTCTGATCACTGTGATAGCGTTTATTACAGTGATCAAAATGTTCTTGCACTAAAATGAATGAATCTGCCGGCCAGGAAGAAAACGTGGTGAGCTGTGGGAGGATGGGGGGAGCACCGGGAGGTCCGGGGTACAGATAGGGGGACACTATTTCTCTCCCCTCTGATGGGCGATCACATCAGAGGAGAGAGAAAGAAAAAGCAGAATCGCGGCTTCTTTTTTTTTGCAGTCGCCGTTATATGGTTAATAACAGCGATCGCAAAAGCGGGGTCGGTAAAAACCGACCCAAATCATGTTCTCTGGGGTCTCGGCTACCCCCGGTAGCCGCCGAGACCCCGGAGAAAATCCGACTGGGGGGGCGCTATATACTTACTCCACAGCGCGTGAATTAACGGCGCTGTGGTTTAAGTACCCTTAACCACTGCCGTTAAAAGACGTATCGGCGGTCGTTAAGGTGTTAAGGGGGTGTTCCGTATACACGAGGCAGAGACGAGGAGTTCAGGGATTGGCTGCTGCAATTTCAATGTGACGTCAGCGGTACAGCAAAATGCCAGACATAGGGAGCAGAAGGAGGAGACTCGTTGGAAAAAGCCCCGAAAAGAATGAAAAGCTGTTTGTTGGATAGGGATTGTAAATACAAGCAATTTTGCAATTTACTGTGTTGTAAAATACGGTTTACAGCTCGTTGCCTAGGAGACCGACCTCCGCTAGCAGAGAGAAGAACATACACACTGCTTACAAGCGGTTTTCTATTAAGCTTGCAAAAGCGGTTTCGAGGCTTGGCAGAACACGCAGTTACCTCCTAATCTCATCCAGTTTCAGCACAGTGCTTACAAGCTAGACAGAGATGGTTGATTTCCTTGTCAAAGAGCTGTAATGAAAACTGTTCATATCTCAGGAACAGGTGCAAAATCTGAACAAGCAGTAAATAGTTATTGCTTGTATAGACCAGTTTTTATGCAGACAACACATATATACAAAGATTGGAGTAATCAATAAAGTCTTTACTTATAACACAAAAAAAATTGTTGTAGACATTGCTTTCAAACACACAATTATCATCACCATACAAATGCATCTAAAAGGAATATGAATAATAAAAACTAAATACAAAAAAATCATGCTGTAAAATGGAGCTTGCATCAAGATGAAATACAGACAACTCATATTGAGGCCCTTATAAGAATGCAAAGGGAGACAATCACTTGCAGTTTACATTGAAGACTATGATTTGGGTAGTCAGTAGGTGGTCACATGATGCAATAATGAAGCTGATAATGTAGCTTCGAAGACCAGCTGATACTGTGTGTGTGTAACCAGCCTTTAGGTGCTATACTGTAAACAGATAGTCATCCCCTTGTCAGCTGTACACCTCCAGCTTTCCATGACAAGTATGCATGTTTATTTCAGTAGAAACCTGCTAATCTATAGGGCAGTGTCAGGCTATTCCATTGACATGTTGTGATATAAATTTGCACAGCCAGCTTTAAAAAGAGTTGTCCAGTCTAAGGCCAAGTTCACCATTTACATCAGTATCTGTAAGCCAAAACCGGAGTGGGTGAAAAATACAGAAGTGGTGATGCGTTTCTATGATACTTTTCCTCAGATTTTTGGACGCCTGGTTTTGGCTTACAAATCCTTATGTAAAATACTGACCAAATACTGAACGTGGCCTAGGAAGAAAAGTCTGCCGACACTAACTGCAAAATCACGTTCCTGTACAGTGTGGGTGGTCATGTGACCACAAGTATACGATTGCCATTCTTGTGGTTACATACTGACTAGACCAGGGGTAGGGAACCTATCGCTCGGGAGCCAGATCTGGCTCTCAGAAAAATCTTTAAAGGGAACCTGTCAGCTCGTTTTCACGCAATAAGGACCCCGTTACACATAGCGACGCTCCAGCGATCCAAACAACTATACGAAGGATCGCTGGTACGTCGCTACATGGTCACTAGTAAGTTGTCAAACAGGCAGATCTACTCAACGACGCAGAAACGATATGGCGATCCGTATAACGACCTCAACGATTCTGACAAAGACAAAGCAAAATCACGCCTGCGTCACTGAGTTCTGAGTCACCAACGAGGTCGCTTGTCGTTTTTATGGTGTCAAACACAGCGATGCATGCTGGCCAGCGGGATACCAACGATCAAAAAATGGCCTAGGACATTCCAGCATGATCAGCGATATCGCAGCGGGGTGCCAGTCGCCGCTATGTGTCAGACGCAGCAAGATCGCTGGCGAGGTCGCGGTTGCGTCACAAAACTTGTGACGTTTCAGTGATCTCGCTAAAGGGTATGCCACACTAAACGAGATCGCTAGCGAGATCGCGCAAGCGACAGATTTTATGACGCAGTAGCGACATCGTTAGCGACGTCGCTGTGTGTGACATGTAGCGGCGATGTGGCCCCCGCTGCGATGTCGCTGATCGTGCACGAACGGTTTGGGCCGTATTTTGATCGTTGGCGTCCCGCTGGTGAGCCTGAATCGCTGTGTTTGACACCTTTTGTGAACGATGTGCGACCTCGTTGACGACGCATATGTCAGCGGCGCAGGCGGGACTGGGTTTTCTTTAGTAACGCCCTTCAGCTCCGATTGGTGACCACAACATCACCTCAGCAATAATAACTGCGCCCCCATCCATTGTTTCCAGAGCGCTTTGTGGATGACTCCAACGTTCTATGCTTTGTGCGTTGTTGCGAGGATAGTAACGTGTGTCTGAGTTTTGCGATCCTGTTTGAGTCGCTACAGTGTCCCTTTGTGCATTGTTGCGAGGAGTGTGGGTTTTGTGATCCTGTCTAAGTCGCTAGAGCGCTTCATCTTTGCCATTTGGATCTTCTGGATATTTGAATTCATGGTACATATTGTTTATGATGTTGTGTGATGCGTTTTTTTGTTACACCTTTTTTTTTTGTCTGCTTTATTTATTTTACACCCGCCACCATTTTAGGCTTTTGTAAACTGTTTTTTAAATGTTAACTGAAAAGTTAACAATAAACAATTTTTTTTTATTTTTTATATTTTTTATTTTAGATTTTATTTTGTTTAAACGCTTTAGTAATAGTAATTAACTTTTCTCTTCTTTACCGTACAGGTTGCACATAATGAACCTGACCACCGCGGAGCGTGTGATTGTGGCAGTTGCATTAGTGATGGAGGCAGATCGACAAGAAGAGGCACGGGTGGAAGAGAGGCGCTCCAAACAAAAGCGTTCGCATGTGGACCAGGGAATGGCTGGAGCAGAGGTCCAAATTCACCCACATGCATCTAGTGAGGGAGTTGCAGGAGAAGAATCCGCAGGATTTCCGAAATTATCTACGGATGTCGGAGGATTCACTCAAGCTCCTACTGGAATGTGTGAGGCCACTCATTGAACGGCACGATACACGGATGCGTGCAGCTGTTTCAGCAGAGGAACGTTTGGCAGTAACGCTGCGATATCTGGCAACCGGACGTTCAATGAAAGACTTGCAATTTTCTGCTGCAGTTTCTCAATCGCTGCTTGGCGTACTAATTCCAGAGACATGCAACGCCATCGTCCGCAGTTTACGGAGCTACATGCCTTTTCCCAAATCAGTGGCGGAATGGCAAATTATTGCCTTTGATTTTGAACGGATTTGGCAGTTCCCAAACTGTGGTGGTGCCTTGGATGGCAAACACGTGCGGATCACGCAACCAGCCAAAAGCGGATCCTATTTCTATAATTACAAGGGCTATTTCAGCATTATCCTCATGGCCCTTGTTAATGCCAATTATGAATTTATTAACGTTGATGTTGGCATTAATGGAAGGGTTTCTGACGGTGGCGTTTTGGAGCACACAACTTTTTGTGAACGGTTGTTGAATAATAAACTTAACTTGCCAACCAACATGGACACCACCGCCAACTTTAACTTTGCTTTTGTGGGCGATGAAGCCTTCCCCCTTCATGCGCATCTTGTTAAACCGTACCCACAAAAGACTTTGACTGGGGAAAGGCGTATTTTTAATTACAGACTGTCTAGGGCACGGCGCATTGTGGAGAATGCCTTCGGCATAATGGCCAACCGCTTCAGGGTTTTTCACACTCCAATCAACATGAAGCTGGAATCGATAGACTCTGTGGTGTTGGCCTGTTGTGTGCTGCACAATTTTCTACGAAAACGCGATGCTAGTACTTACAGTTCGCCAGGCTTCATGGACTCGGACAGCAATGGTGACGTGGTGCTTGGAGAATGGCGTGACAATGATCCCGCAATTGCAGGCCTTCAACCTGTCAATCAAGGCCGGAGCAAGGACGATGCGAAGGCCGGCTGAGACAAGTACTGCCATTACTTTAACGGGCCTGGTGCAGTGAGTTGGCAGCAGCAGATATAGTTTGCTTTTGAAAATCTGAGTTTTTCCTTTTTTTAACTTTCTTTTAATAAAAAATGTTTATTTTTAAAATGCCTTCGTGTTCTTTCAATTATTATACCAATATGGGAGAAGGGCTAATGATGGGTGATATGTGGGGAGGGAGTAATGGGGATGGCAAAGAGACATGTTACCAGCAGCTGTAGTTTTTAAAATATTTTCTAACGTATTTTGTTGTCTATATTTTTTTTTAACATTGTTAAAATTTAATACAAATCTTAATTATCTACTGAATTGTGGTCTTTTATTCTTATGTTTGTTATTGATGTATACAATATTGCACACGGGGTCATGGGAGTACCAGCAGTCATAGGAGTTCCAGCATTGGTTAAAAATTAAAAAGAAAAAAAATATCAAAAATTAACAACATTTATTTTAAAGGCCTATGGTCACACTAGCGCTAAAACCTTATAATGAAAAATAATATCAAATAATACACCACAGCTGCGTATATAAACTTTTAAATATATGATAGAATTTTTTAGTCATATATATATATATTTTTTTTTTTTTAGCATATAAGTATTAAAAAAACTATTTAATTTTTAAAATAGTGATAACAATATAAATAATTCGTTAGAGGTTAAGGTCTACATTAACCAGGGAACCCTTTGTGTCGCACTTGGTTATCTGCATGGTGCTCCTCCCAAACACAGACATGAGACGCCATTGCGATCGCAAAGTGACGATTCTCACAGCATTGTGCCCCAGCTATGCAGACATGAGACGCCATTGCGATCGCAAAGTGACGATTCTCACAGCGTGGTGCCCCAGCTACGCACAGACATGAGACGGGGCAGGAGCGCCAAGCTGGGAACTATCATCAAGTGATCGCAACAGCGTCTCATATCTGTGCGTGGCTGGGGCGCTTGGCTGCTACCGGTCATTTTGCGATCGCAATAGCGTCTCATAAATGTGCGTGGCTGGGGCGCATGGCTGCTGCGGTCACTTTTCGGTCACAATAGCGTCTCGCGTCGCAATTGCGAACACACGTACGCGGTGACGTCATGACGCTGGCGCCTTCATGCGGCGTTGTTTGAGACAATGGCGGCGATAGATAAGCAACGTTGTGCCCCGTGGGGTGACGCCGAAGTGCGCTACCTAATCCACAAAAGTGACCGGTGGGATTATAAGTGCAGGCTACGTGTGGCGCATCCAATGCGCCACAAGAAATTGGTCCTGCGGAAAATTAGAAGGGGACTAATGAGATACTTTGGGGTGGAGTGGACCCCTACCCAGATCCGAAAAAAGACGGCGGACCTACAATACTGCTCCAGCGAGAGGGTTGCCAGGATCCGGGCCCAGTTCCGCAGGCATCTGAGTGAGTATTGATGAGGGTATCTGGAGAGGTTATGTTTTGTGGGTTTATCTACCTATATCAATGCACCCGCAGTGACGGGAGTACCAATAGTGAGGGGGTTACAGGCAGTGATGGGGTTACAGGCAGGGATGGGAGTACCAGTAGTGAGGGGCTTACAGGCATTGATGGAAGTACTGGCAGTGACGGAAGTACCAGCAGTGATGGGGCAGGCAGTGATGGGAGTATCAGTAGTGAGGGGGTTACAGGCATTGATGGAAGTACTGGCAGTGACGGGAGTACCAGCAGTGATGGGGCAGGCAGTGATGGGAGTATCAGTAGTGAGGGGGTTACAGGCATTGATGGAAGTACTGGCAGTGATGGGGTTAGTTGAAGGATTATTTGACTGAATTGTATTTTTTATTTACAGCACCACCTTCACCAGCTCCAGCTGCACCACCTTCCCCAGCTACCCCTCCACCTGCATCACCTTACCTACATACCCCTTCACCTGCAGCAACCCCTCCTCCAGATTTGGGGTCATCCAGCCCTTCACCAGGATATGGCTTCTATGGCTTCTCTCCAGTGTCACCCCGTGACATGGATGCAGGCTCGCCTTCAGGTAATTTACGCACATAATATAAGCTTCAGACAAGTTTGAGAACTTTGTTAGGTCTTATGTGTAATGGTTGTTGTGATATTATAATTTTTTTTCTGTGTTTCCCTAGCCGGCAGTGCAACAGGTTCTGGGTGGGCGGTCAGCGGGTCCTCTGGTGAACCGCAGTCTGACGAAAACCGTAAGTGTTAACAAACATGTAACATGTACATGTTGATGTTGCAACAGAATTTCCTGGTTAACTGTTACCATTACCTACACAGAAATCTCCACTGCCCAGGACCTGTTGGTGTCACACCGTCGGCTGATGGCATCCATGAACAGCGCAATGGCAGCAATGAACAGCGCCATGGCAGCACTGCATGACCACGGGGTGATGCTGGAGAGGGTTGTGGCTGGACTCCGGGGCTCTCAGTAATTGTTTTTTTTATTATTTGTATTATTGTATTGTTTTTTTGTTTTTTATTTTTTTGGCTGGCCTCCAAACGGGGGTGCAGTCATAATTTTTTTTTTTGTATTATTGTATTGTTTTTTTTTTACTTTTGTTTTATTTCTTACAAAAAAATATATATGACAACAATATACCATATATACTCGAATATAAACCAAGATTTTCAGCCCATTTTTTAGGGCTGAAAGTCCCCCTCTCGGCTTATATTCAAGTCATATACCAGGGGTCGGCGGGGGAGGGGGAGTGCAGCTGTCCTATATACTTACCCCTCCGCCGGCGCGGTCTCTGCAGCCCCCCTGCTTCTCCCACGGTCCCGGCGCCAGTGTTCAGCGGTCAGCTGGTACCACTCATTAAAGTCATGAATATGCAGATATTCATGACTTTAATGAGCGGTAACACGTGATCGCTGAACACTGGCGCCGGGACCGTGGGAGAAGAGCAGGGCAGAGACCGCGCGGGCGGAGGGGTAAGTATAAGCGATATTTACCTGTCCCGTTACGCTGTGTCCTTGAGCCCTCTTGCTGCGATGTTCAGGCAGAGGGCGCGATGACGTCATTAGTGAGCGCCGCGCCCTCTGCCTGATCATTGACTGCTGGAGGACCCGGAAGACAGCGGCGTGCACCGGGTGACAGGTAAATATCTCAGGTGCCGGGGCCCTGAGCGAGCGGTGACACCGGCACCTGTCCCCCATAGCGTGCCGGTGTCCCCGCCTGCTCAGGACACCGGCACCTGGCCCCCAGCAATGAGAGGTGAGTATGTCATTTTTTTTTTTTTTTTCGGTTGCAGCAGCGGCAGCAATTGAGGCCTATACTATGGAGCATCTATGGGGGCATAATCTATGGGGGCACAATCTATGGAGCATATATGGGGGCACAATCTATGGAGCATATATGGGGGCATAATCTATGGATCATATATGGGGGCACAATCTATGGGGGGCAAAATCTATGGATCATATATGGGGGCATAATCTATGGGATCACAATATATGGAGCATCAATGGGGGCACAATCTATGGGGGCATAATCTATGGAGCATCTGTGGGACACAATGTATGGATCATCTATGGGGGCACAGTCTATGGATCATCTATGGGGCACAATCTATGGAGCATCTATGGGGGCATAATACATGGGCAGCATATAGGGCATAATCTCATTTTCCACCCTAGGCTTATACTCGAGTCAGTAAGTTTTCCCAGTTTACTGTGGCAAAATTAGGGGGGTCGGCTTATACTCGGGTCGGCTTATACTCGAGTATATACGGTATATGATATATTTTAAGTTTATATACGCAGCTGTGGTGTATTATTTTTTATTATAAGGTTTTAGCGCTAGTGTGACCAGGGCCTTTTAAAGAAATGTTGTTAATTTTTGAAATTTTTTTCATTTCATTTTTTTACCAATGCTGGAACTCCTATGACTGCTGGTACTCCCATGACCCCGTGTGTGACAAGTAGAAACAAGTAGATGGAATAAAAAAAACAAAATTTTAAATAGTTGTCAACAAAATTGTTCACATTAATAAGAACAAAAGAACACAATTCACTAGATAAATAAGATTTTTATTAAAAAAAAGTAATAATGTAAAAAAATTATAGACTACAAAAAACTTTAGAAAATATTTTAAAAACTACAACTGCTGGTAACATGGATCGTTGCAATTACCACGTTGCCTCGGCGGTGTATAAAAATAAGGTGGAGCAACAATGTTTTGGTTTGGCAGCTTTATCCCAATTGGGTTCGGCACAGGATTGTTGGGCCATGAGTACTCCGGGTACTGCGGTCTGGCCGTGACAACATAACTTATCAAGGTTTCCTCAAACATGAGTCTCTCTGCATGAACCCGCTGTATAGGATCCAGTGTTGGGAGCTTCTCATTAACGTAGTATGCAAACCCAGTTATTTTTGGTTGTTCTTTTTCTGCCATTAGCACTTTTTTGGCTATTTCAATCAGTTCTGGAGTAGCCGAGGTGGGAGCCTTCCTTTTTCTGCCAGAAAATGTAAGTCGGCTCCGCACAGATGAGGATGGTGGCTCAACTACTTCGTTCTCTTGGACCAACGCCATGCTGTCTTCTTCAGTCGGAGGTGTGGAGACAGCCTCTTCTGTGTCCTGCATGAACAAAAAACAAATGTTAAATCACAAAGAAAAAGAAATTTATCTTCACACTATAACACCCAAATACAGCAAAAATGTGAAAACGACACTTGTAAATGGATAGGCCTCAACCTTTGAGCTAGATAAATTATCAATACATGAAGGGATTAATTCAGCCTTTTTATCTACATTTCACAATTATATTTTTATTTTCAAGTCCACTTTGGCATGTACATTAAAATGTGTTTTAATACAAAGGTACTTACATGTACGACAGGGGAGTCCGGCTGGATCACCGGGTCTGGTTCCAACATGGAAGTTGCTTGTCTGGGTACTTCTTGGTCCCTTGTGAAAGAAAACAGCTCAAAGTACCACAATTTGGGGACATACACATCTTCGGCCCCAGACTTGGTAGAATTTTGGACTTTGTTTAATTCTTTTTTGTAAACAGTGCGGAGGGCCTGAATACGTTTTTTTTTTAACGATGACTCATCCGCTGGTTCCTCGGGATAACGGTTCTTGCACAGCTCCACCAGTTTTTGGTACGTCTCCTTTTTTAGCCTGTTGCAGTAATCAGCTGACTTTATTTTCCACAGGCAAGGCATCGAGCGGTACATCTCGATGAATTCCCGCAGAAAGTCTTGCTTATCGGCCATCTGTAATAAAAAAAGGATTATGTGAGAACGGCAGAATGGTTAAATAAAATGCTTACATAGCCTACAACATAGAACACAGCAGGGATCATAAAATGGTGGTTGTGGGCGCAGCAGGAGAAAACAATGGCAGACCTAAATAAAAGTCATAGATGGACAACTACGGTAAAAACAGCAGGGATCATAAAATGGTGGTTGTGGGCACAGCAGGACAAAACAATGGCAGACCAAACTAAAAATCATAGATGGACAACTACGGTAAAAATAGCAGGGATCATAAAATGGTGGTGGTGGGCTCGCCAGAACAAAACAATGGCAAACAAAAAACAATGGCAAAAAAAAAAACAATTGATGGATGACAACGGTTAACAGCTGGGATCTGTAAAATTAAATTTAAAAAAAATTAAAATTAAATGTGACAAAAAAAAAATACCTACCTTACAAGACTTGTTTGTGATCCTGAATAAAAAAAAAACGCGGGAAACGCAATAGCGCCACAAACTGGATCGCAGAAAAATTTTATATAAATAACGGCACAGACTGGATCGCAGCAAATGCACTAGAGTCATAGACTGGATTGTAGAAAAAAAAAATCAATAACGGCACAGACTGGATCGCAGCAAACGCAATAGTGGCACAGAATGGATCGCAGTAGCTGCAAAGAAAGCTAGCAGGACGCACTGGAACGATGCTGGAGATTTGAATGAACCGCTTCTGCTCGAGAGCAATGGAAAGGAACACTGATACGTCGTCTTTTATGACGCGGTCATCCAATCACAAAGCAAGAGAGCTGTGACAAACAGTCACGACATATATAGTGACCACCAATCTGTGCTGAGGGGCGTGGAAAAGGTTGCGCTCAATCACGCCTATCGAGGTTGTGATCTTTTACAATACATGCTGTGTGGCACGTCCTAACAACCGCCGAAGTCGTTATACAGATTGCTGATGCGTCGTTGATGAGATCTTCCTGTTTGGAAGCTACTAGCGACCTTAAAGCGATCACACCAACGATCTCGTTAGCTTGCGTCGTTGTCGTGATCGCTAGTGTGATCGCTTAGTGTGGCAGTACCTTAACTGTGAAGTACCCTTAAGCTGCGGCCACAGCCTTTCGGGGCTTATCTCCAGCATTCTGTAATGCTGTAGATAAGCCCTTGATCTAAAGGTACTGCCACACTTAGTGATCTCGTTAGCGATCTCAATAACGACGCAAGCTAATGAGATCGTTTTTGTGATTGTTTTAATGTCTCTAGTAGCTGCCACACTTAGTGATCTCGTTAACGACTCAAAAGCGGTTAGCGATCTCATTAACGACTTTAACGGTCATTGCGATGTAAAAAACAGCGCACATCGCTCACAAAAGGTGCCAGACACAGCGATATAGGCTCACCAGCGGGACGCCAACGATCTAAATACGGTCCAGAACTCTAGTGAACGATCAGCGAGATCACAGCAGGGGCCACGTCGTTGCTACATGCCACACACGTTAGCGTCACGAACGAGATTGCTAAATAGTGACGTATTTTAGCGATCTCGTTAGCGACGCTGTTTAGTGTGGCATACCCTTAACCTGAAAGAGAAGACAAGTTTTATTATACAGGTCCTTCTCAAAAAATTAGCATATAGTGCTAAATTTCATTATTTTACATAATGTAATGATTACAATTAAACTTTCATATATTTTAGATTCATTACACACCAACTGAAATTTGTCAGGTCTTTTATTGTTTTAATACTGATGATTTTGGCATACAACTCCTGATAACCCAAAAAACCTGTCTCAAAAAATTAGCATATCAAGAAAAGGTTCTCTAAACGACCTATTACCCTAATCTTCTGAATCAACTAATTAACTCTAAACACATGCAAAAGATTCCTGAGGCTTTTAAAAACTCCCTGCCTGGTTCATTACTCAAAACCCCCATCATGGGTAAGACTAGCGACCTTACTGATGTCAAGAAGGCCATCATTGACACCCTCAAGCAAGAGGGTAAGACCCAGAAAGAAATTTCTCAACAAATAGGCTGTTCCCAGAGTGCTGTATCAAGGCACCTCAATGGGAAGTCTGTTGGAAGGAAACAATGTGGCAGAAAACGCTGTACAACGAGAAGAGGTGACCGGACCCTGAGGAAGATTGTGGAGAAGGACCGATTCCAGACCTTGGGGGACCTGAGGAAGCAGTGGACTGAGTCTGGTGTAGAAACATCCAGAGCCACCGTGCACAGGCGTGTGCAGGAAATGGGCTACAGGTGCCGCATTCCCCAGGTAAAGCCACTTTTGAACCATAAACAGCGGCAGAAGCGCCTGACCTGGGCTACAGAGAAGCAGCACTGGACTGTTGCTAAGTGGTCCCAAGTACTTTTTTCTGATGAAAGCAAATTTTGCATGTCATTCGGAAATCAAGGTGCCAGAGTCTGGAGGAAGACTGGGGAGAAGGAATTGGAAATGCCAAAATGCCTGAAGTCCAGTGTCAAGTACCCACAGTCAGTGATGGTGTGGGGTGCCATGTCAGCTGCTGGTGTTGGTCCACTGTGTTTCATCAAGGGCAGGGTCAATGCAGCTAGCTATCAGGAGATTTTGGAGCACTTCATGCTTCCATCGGCTGAAATGCTTTATGGAGATGAAGATTTCATTTTTCAGCACGACCTGGCACCTGCTCACAGTGCCAAAACCACTGGTAAATGGTTTACTGACCATGGTATTACTGTGCTCAATTGGCCTGCCAACTCTCCTGACCTGAACCCCATAGAGAATCTGTGGGATATTGTGAAGAGAAAGTTGAGAGACGCAAGACCCAACACTCTGGATGAGCTTAAGGCCGCTATCGAAGCATCCTGGGCCTCCATAACACCTCAGCAGTGTCACAGGCTGATTGCCTCCATGCCAAACCGCATTGAAGCAGTCATTTCTGCAAAAGGATTCCCGACCAAGTATTGAGTGCATAACTGAACTTTATTATTTGATGTTTTTTTTGTTTGTTTTTAAAAAACACTTTTATTTTATTGGATGGTTGAAATATGTTAATTTTTTGAGACAGGTTTTTTGGGTTATCAGGAGTTGTATGCCAAAATCATCAGTATTAAAACAATAAAAGACCTGACAAATTTCAGTTGGTGTGTAATGAATCTAAAATATATGAAAGTTTAATTGTAATCATTACATTATGGAAAATAATGAAATTTAGCACTATATGCTAATTTTTTGAGAAGGACCTGTACTCATCCAGGGCGGTCCGGGTCCGATGGGTGCCGCAAGTCTGGGTCCGGCGCCTCCCATCTTTTTGAGACACCGCCTTCCTGCTAGCTTTATCGCTCCGGGGCCATAGCGCTTCTGCGCAGGCGTACTGATCTGTTCTGTTGAGGGCAGAGCAAAGTACTGCAGTGCACAGGCACCAGGAAAGGTCAGAGCGGCCCATCAACAGGGCAGATCAGTAAGCCTGCGCAGAAGCGCGACACGAAGCAAGCAGGATGACGACACTGCATGAAGATGGGAGGTGCCGGACCCGGACCTGCGACACCCAACAGACCGGACAGCCCCCGGGTGAGTATAATAAAACTTGTTTTTTTCTCTTTCAGGTTAGATCGGGGGCTTAGCTACAGCATTCTGTAATGCTGTAGCTAAGCCCCGAAAGGCGGTGGCCGCAGCTTATTGCAGAAAAACGAGCTGACAGGTTCCCTTTAACAAAAAAAAAAAATGAAGGACACCGCTGATTTCCAAAATGTGTAGGATATGTTAGGTCCTTACAGCGCCTCGCACCTGCAGCAGTCACGTGGGCTACACGTGACTACTGACGTCACGCAGGTCCTGCAATCTCCGCTCACCATCCTACCACAGGACTCAGCCGAAGCACCTGAACATCCATGCCTGCCCGGTAGAGCAACACGGAGCGCCTGTCACCGGCCGGGACAGCTCAAGAGAGGAGGATTTATTCAAGTCTTTCACTGAGCTCGCTAAAGAAAAAAAAAAAAAAAAAAAAAGTACCAATGGATAAGCTTATTTCGGTGTGTACTAATGGTGCTCCGTGCATGGTGGGGAAAACCAAATATTTCATAGCACTTTTTCGTGAGCATGAAAAGAGACCTATCCTAAGTTTTCACTGCATCCTACATCAGGAGGTGCTTTGTGCTCAGATGTGTGGCGAGCAGCTTGGTGAGGTGATGTCGCTGGTCATTCAGGTGGTCAAATTTATTGTTGCCCGAGCTTTAAATGATCGGCAGTTTAAAACACTGATGGATGTAGCCGGAATAATTATCCTGGTCTGCTTCTGCACAGCAATGTGCGTTGGTTGTCAAGAGGGAAGGTGCTCAGGCGTTTCGCGGCTTGTCTGAGCGAAATCCGGACTTTTCTTGAAATGAAAAACGTTGCGCATCCCGAGTTAGCTAACACTGAGTGGCTCCTGAAGTTCTACTATCTCGTGGACATGACTGAACATCTGCACCAGCTCAGTGTGAAAATGCAAGGCATTGGAAATACAGTCTTATCCCTTCAACCAGCAGCGCAGCTCAATGTGAAAATGCAAGGCGTTGGAAATACAGTCTTATCCCTTCAACCAGCAGTGTTTGCATTTGAAAACAAGCTAAAACTCTTCAATGCCAACATTGAAACAGGTCGTTTACTACACTTTAAAAACTGGGAGAGTTTAAACATTCATGCACAGCAAATGACAATGCTCAACATCTTGATCTTCAGCAGCTAGCGGGCTTCACATCTAATCACCTGCAGTCATTCAAAGCGCGCTTTGGAGAATTACATGAGCTCACTCGTCTTTTTAAGTTCCTCACCCATCCACACGATTGTGCAGTGGACAGAACCAACCTGATTTACATCCCCGGTGTCTCCGTCAGAGATTTTGAGCTACAACCTACTGACATGAAGGCCTCAGACATGTGGGTGAATAAGTTCAAGTCACTGAATGAAGATTTGGAAAGACTTGCAGGACAGTAAGCAGAGTTGACAAGCAAACAAGTGGGGAGAAATTATAAAACTTCAACCCGTGGACCAGCTTATTGTCAAAACTTGGAACGCGCTTCCCGTCACATACCACACACTGCAGTCTGAGTATTGCTGTACTGACAATGTTTGCTCACATGCATACGTAGAGCCAGTCTCACATTAAGAACATTAAGACCAACCTACAATCACGTTGAACGGATGGAAGTCTCAACGCCTGCATGAAGCTTAACCTCACCACGTATCAACCAGACTACAAAGCCATCAGCAAAACCATGCAGCAGCACCAGAAGTCACATTAATGGTAAGAAGAACTTCATTCATCATTGGTTAACAAGCGCATAACAACATTATTAAAAAGAATTCAGAAACTTATTGTACTTTAAAAGTGTTGGTCTTACATAAAATGCACACATTTACTTGTATTTAGTTTTAAACATATTGCATAGCTCTCACGGAATTACATTTTAAAAATAAATGGTGTTCATGGCTCTCTCAGCCAAAAAGACCCCTGGACTAGACTTCTTCATAAAACATTGAGAATCAGGAGAGTCTAGCAAGCAGGTGACCCCCACATACATAAATCACACAAGTGGCGACTAAATAGCCCGCTTGCAAGAGCAATACAGGGAAATCATGACAGCGTGCGCACTATTATTTGTTCACCATTGCTCTTGTAAAACATTGTACATATTACTTATGGTTATAATGTTTCAGTAACAAATCAGAAGCAAAATTATACAATGTGAAGGTCATTAAAACAGAACTTTCAGAACTTTACTTTCAACAAACTGCATTAATCAGCAATATAAAGAACTTTTTAAAGCATCTTATCAGAGAAACCTGCTCCTTTTCCCCTCTTTATCAGACACTTCAATGCCTCCTGAACTTGTCAGCCACTGTGAAAAATCAGATCAAGTCTGTCTTGCTCAGAGGACCCAAACTGCAGATGTCATGTGACACAGCTCTTTACTTTCTATGCAGAGGGAAGGGGTAAGAGCAGTGAACAATGTGCAGAGAGCTCAGTAACAAGTGTTGAGCTCACATCAGAGCTTGATCTAGATCACCACAGCTCAGCTCTGCTGTATAATGTCTTCCATGTTGCTGCTCATTTTAAAAGGGGTGGTCTGGTCAAAAATCGATAAATCTGTAGTCACTCTGTGAGACTGCACAATTATGAATTCCCCCAGAGCACGCACTGTGCGCTTTAAGGATTCGCTGGTTTTTGAGCCAAGACTGGAGGGTATGTATGAATTATACAAAATTCCGGCCAGTGGACACAGCCTCACTTCCATACATCTATATGGAGCAAGGCCACATTACTCACAGCTGACACCCGGCACTTTAACCTATGGCACACTGCGATCAAATGTGATTGCAGCGTTCCGGTGGCATAGGGAAGCATCGCGCACGGAGGGGGCTCCCTGCGAGCTTCCCTGAGACCCTCAGAGCAACGCGATGTGATCGCGTTATTCCGAGGGCCTCCTCCCTGCAGGCCCCTGGATCCAAGATGGCCACGGGGTCCTTCCGGGTCCTGCAGGGAGGTGGCTTATCAGTGCTTGCTGAGAGCAGGCACTGGCAAGCCTCCTGCACTGCCTGTCAGATCGCTGATCTGACAGTGCTCTGCAAACTATCTGACACTATATAGTGATGTCCCACCCTGGGACAATGTAAAAAAAATAAAATAAACAGGTGTAAACACATTCTGTAAATGTAAATAAATAGAAGTACACATTTTGTATCGCCGCGTCCGTAACGACCCGCCCTATAATACTGTCCCACTAGTTATCCACTTTAGTGAACCCCTTAAAAAAAAAACAAAAAAAAAACACAAGGCCAAAAAACAATGCTTTACCATCATACCGCCGAACAAAAAGCGGAACACGCGATCAAAAAGACGGATTTAAATTAACATGGTACAGCTGAAAATGTCATCTTGCTCCCCAAAAAATGAGCTGCCATACATACATCAGCGAAAAAATAAAAAAAAGTTATAGCTATCAGAATAAAGCGATGCAAAAATAATTATTTTTTTTATATAAAATTGTTTTTATTGTATAAAAGCACCAAAACATAAAAAAAAAAAAAAGATACAAATATGGTACCGCTGTAATCGTGCTGACCCGAAGAATAAAACTACTTTATCAGTTTTACCACAAGAGGAACGGTGTAAACGAACCCCCACTCCCCCAAAAGAAATTCATGAATTGCTGGTTTTTCTTCATTCTGCCTCCCAAAAATCGTAATAAAAAGAAATCAAAAAATGTCATGTGCCCAAAAATGGTACCAATAAAAACGTCAACTCGTCCCTCAAAAAATAAGACCTCACATGATTGTGGGACAAAGTATGGAAAAAATAATAGCTCTCAAAAGGTGGTGATGCAAAAACTATTTTTTTGCAATAAAAAGCATCTTTAAGGCTATGTGCACACGTTCAGGAATCTTTGAAGAAATTTCCTGAGAAAAACCGGACTTTTCCCAGGAAATCCGGATGCGTTTTTATCGCGATTTTTTCCTGAACATTCTAGGTCAATAATATAGTGGGAAATACGCAAATTTACCGCAAAATTAATGAACATGCTGCATTTTTTACACGGAAAAAAACGTACCATATGCACAAAAATTGCATAATGCATTCTAATCAAAGGATACTTAATGCATGCGCTTAGGCGTTTTTGCAGTGGAAAACCGCCGCAAAAGCGTGAAAAAAACTAGAAAAATCCTGAACGTGTGCACACAGCCTAAGCATGTGACAGCTGCCAATCATAAAAACCCAATATAAAAACCCGCTATAAATAGTAAATTAACCCCCCTTTATCACCCTCTTAGAAAAATAATAGAATAAAAAAAATGCATTTATTTCCATATTTCTGTTAGGGTTGGGATTAGGGTTAGATTTGTGGTTAGGGTTATGGTTAGTGTTGGGATTAGGGGTGTGTTGGGGTTAGGGTTGGAGAGAATTGGGGGATTTCCACTGTTTAGGCACATCAGGCTCACCAAGGACATGCCCCGCAAACATCCATCAAACTGCATAAAACGTACACTACTTCCTTCCGAACCCTGATGTTGCCATACAGTACTGATTTCCCACATATGGCCATCACTTACTCAGACAAATGTGACAACAACTTGTGGTCAATTTCTCCTGTTGGGTACACTGGACAAAAATGGGACAAAACTTGTGGGTCCAATTTCTCTTTACCCTGGAAAAAATTGGACAAAGTAATTTTTGGAAAATATGATTTTTTATTTTCACGCTCAGGCGTTATAAACTTTAGTGAAACAACTGGGGTTTCAAAGTTCTCACCACACATCTAGACAAGTTCCTTGGGGGGTCTAGCTTCCAAAAAGTTGTCATTTGTGGGGAGTTTCCACTGTTTAGGCATATCAGGGACTCAGGACAAATTGAACAACTTTGGGGGTCCAATTTCTCCTGTTACCCTTGGGAAAATCAAAAATTGGGGCGAGATCATTTTTGTGGAAAAATTACGATTTTTTATTTTTACAGCTCTACGTTATAAACTTCTGTGAAGCACTTGGGGGTTTAAAGTGCTCACCACACATCTAGATAAGTTCCTTGGGGGGGTCTACTTTCCAAATTGGTGTCACTTGTGGGGGGAGTTTCCACTGTTTAGGCAGATCAGGGGATCTTCAAATGCAACATGGCGTCCTTTCTAAATTCCAGCCAATTTTGCATTGAAAAGTCAAACGGCGCTCCTTCCCTTTCGAGCTATGCTATGCGACCAAACAGTGGTTCCCCCCCACATATGGGGTATCAGCGTACACAGGACAAATTGACAACAACTTTTGCTGTCCAATTTGTCCTGTTACCCTTGGTAAAATAAAAAAAAAATTGGATCTGAAGTAAATATTTTGTGAAAAAAAGTTAAATGTTAATTTTTTTTTAACCATTCCAAAAATTCCTGTGAAGCACCTGAAGGGTTAATAAACTTCTTGAAGGTGGTTTTGAGCACCTTGAGGGGCGCAGTTTTTAGAATGGTGTCACTTTTGGGTATTTCCTATTATATAGACCCCTCAAAGTGACTTCAAATGTGAGGTGGTCCCTAAAAAAAAGAAAAAGGTGTAAAAATGAGAAATCGCTGGTCAACTTTTAACCCCTTAACGACCAAGCCATTTTGTAGGTTAAAGACCAGGCCAATTTTACATTTCTGACCACTGTCTCTATGTGCTTATAACTCTGGAACGCTTCAACGGATCTTCGCGATTCTGAGATTGTTTTCTCGTGACATATTGTACTTCATGATAGTGGAAAATTTTGAAAATTTTTCAATTTTCAAACTTTTAATTTTTATGCCATTAAATCAGAGAGATATGTCACAAAAAATAGTTAATAAAAACATTTCCTACATGTCTACTTTACATCGCACAATTTTGGAACAAAATTTTTTTTTTTGTTAGGAAGTTAAGTGTTAAAAGTTGACCAGCAATTTCTCATTTTTCCAACAAAATTTACAAAACCATTTTTTTTTAGGGACCACCTCACATTTGAAGTGAATTTGCAGGGTCAATATGACAGAAAATACCCAAAAGTGACACCATTCTAAAAACTGCACCCCTCAAGGTGTTCAAAGCCACATTCAAGAAGTTTATTAACTCTTTAGGTACTTAACAAGAATTGAAGCAATGTGGACGGAAAAAAATGAACATTTAACTTTTTTTCCCAAAATTTTTCTTTCGACACAATTTTTTAAATTTTGTCAAGGGTATCAGGAGAAAATGAACCACAATATTTGTTGTACAATTTCTCCTGAGTACACCGATAGCCCATGTGTGGGGGAAAACCAATCTTTAGGCGCACGGCAGTGCTCAGAAGGGAAGGAGCATCATTTGAGATTTTGAATGTCAAATTGGCTTGAATCGAGAGGGGACACCATGTCGCGTTTGGAGAGTCCTTGATGTACCTAAACAGTGGAAACCCCCCATAAGTGACCCCATTTTGGAAACTAGACCCCCCAAGGAACTTATCTAAATGTGTTGTGAGAGCTTTGAACCCCCAAGGGCTTCACAGAAGGTTATAACGTAGAGCCGTAAAATTAAAAAATCATTTTTTCCACAAAAATGATCTTTTCATCCCAATTTTTATTCTCCAAAGGATAAAAGGACCCCAAAAGTTATTGTGCAATTTGTCCTGAGTACGCTGATACTCCAGTTATTACCTCTATCTAGTTATTACCTCAAAGCGACAGTGGTCAGAATTGTAAAATTTGGCCTGGTCAGGAAGGTGAAAACAGGCTTCAGAGTGAAGTAGTTAAATTCTGTTTTTCTTTTGTATCAAATACTTGTTTCATGCAAAAAAATTCAAATGAATTCTTTTAAAAAGTCATACAATGTGATTTTCTGGATTTTTTTTAGATTCTGTCTCACAGCTAGAGCAATATAATTACAGACCTCACGATTCTTTGTAGGTGGAAAACTTGCAAAATCAGTAGTGTATGAAGTATTTATTTTTCCCACTGTATTTACACACAAAGATATTTATTATGTAATATATTTCATAATAAAAAGAGCACAAGTCTCAAATTAGAGAACACCAAAGGGAGAAATCAGTACTTGATTGCACAGACTATGCTGATATTGACATGAACGGAAAATAGATGAAACTTCACGCTAGAGTAACTACAGTAAGGCGAGAGGACAGAGTGACAAATCTTTTACTTGCTAATGAAAGCACATATAAAAGGGTTATCGGGAGAATAGGTAATCCCCTATCCACAGAACAGGTAGTAACTTCCTGACAGTAGGGGTCCAATTTCTGAGAACCACATCATTTGAATGACAAATAATTTTTCTCACAGACAAATGCAGTACATCATGGTTAGCCATTAAAAGGTATCAACCACTGAGAACTCTCAAATCTTAATATTTTTTCCCAGACGGGAAATTTTCATCCATTTTACAAAATAGAGAGGCAGATTGGATGTCAAACAACTGCTCCATTTAATCTCACAAGTAAATGCCAAAGAAAGCCAAGTGCAGTGCTCAGCAATCCCATAGGGAATGTATGGAACGGTGGTCAGGCATGCACTTTGCAGCTCCATTATAACAGACGCAATAGTTCCAAGTTCTGTGCAGGTGCCAGCTTTTGGACATATAACAATTAAAGGGGCTAACCTGGACTTTGTACCTAAACAATAACAGGCAGGTATTTGCTACCGGTCGTCTCCGGCGCCATTCTCCAATGGCACAGACCATTCCTGCCAGCGATTCAGCTGCTTCTGCTGATGTCATGTCTACAGAGAAGTGCTGTCGATGGGGCAGGACTGATGAGGTCATTCGGATTTACAGCCAATCCTCACTGCTTAACCAGGGGAGCCAGCTGTCAATCAATATGACTTTGGCAGAGCGAAAAAGAAGCCACTGGCTAAGTATATGTGACTTCAGCAGAGGCAGCTGAATCTCTGGCAGGCGTGGTCTCTGATGGCGAACAACAGCGCTGGACACAACAGGCAGGTAAGTAGTAACTACCTGCCTGTTATTGTTCACTGAAATACCACACGAAACACAGCCATGTAGTTTCAACGAAACATCTTTATTAATACAAAATATCATAGAAAATGACACGATTAAAAATGGAAACAGGACAAAATGGCACAAGGAAAATGTGATCCAATATGGCAGTAGTCACAAACAAGTGGAAGAATTAGGCCTGACAACGGAATCTGCTCTCAAGACATGTATATATGATGATAGAATTAATAATTCTACCAACCCAAGGTATATGGATAAAGACAAAGAGTCAGAATATAATAGGCATATCACACAAAACTTTTTTAATGTTGTAATTTTAAAGTCCTGGATATTTTAGTTACAATCAATCTTGTGGATTGACAATAAAAGGTTCGTCCAGTGAAAACAAGTATAGCATATGGCCAGCAATACAACTAGATCTTGATAGTCCTAGGATTTTGTTTTGACAAATTATTTTAGACACACTTTTTGCAACAATCCACAGTGATTTATTCAAAACAGAAAAACGCATTAGGATGCAGAAAACCATGAAATAAAAAAGCAATATTGAAAAATTGTCAAATAAGTCTGAAGAATAGCAGTAGGCAGCACTTTGGATGAAGCGTATATTGGCATCTCTGCAACAGAAATTAACATGCTGTGGCTCGGGTGAGCATTAAATAGAAGCACAATAGGCATGGGATTTCTATAAATCCCATCCACTGTGCTTGTAATATACAAGGCAACGTTTTGAACACAGCACAAATGTGACGCGTCCAAAACAGTGATGTTCCCAATGTAATGGAATGGAATGTACCCCAAGAGCTTGTTTTTAGCAGGACCAGTTGTAGTTTTGAATGACACAATTTATTTACAATATAGAGTAACGGAAATTGGTGAAGAAAAAAATAAACAAAAAAAAAAAAAAAAAAGGCAACAACATGCAATTCGAACATTGTTTATAGGGTTTTATTTTCACGGCATAAACTGTGCTGTGAAAATTACCTAAACTAATAATTCTCCAGGTCAGTACAATTAATGTGATACCAAATATGTATAGTAAATTACGGTATGTTTTGTTTTACTATTTTAGAGACATAAAAAAAAATCTGAACTTTGTAGTGGGTAGAAAAAAAAAATTATTTATTTGTGTTAGTTTTTGGGACAACTTTTTATATCACCACTGATTGAGCTGTATGAGAACTTGTTTTTGTATTTGTCCATTTTGAAGTACATACAATGTTTTGATCACTTATAAAATTGAATTTCTTGTGGTGTTGTGACAACTAAAAAGATGCAATTCTCAAATTTTTAGGGTTTTTTGCTCTTTACAGTTGGGTAGTTAAATTTTGATAAATCAGACACTACTGTAATACCAAATGTAATTTTTTTTACATTTCTTTATATTTAACTTGGAAAAAGGGGCGTGATTTAAATTTTTTCTCTATTAAATGCAAACTCTCTTTTTCACTTCTTAAGTTCTTTTAGGCTCCATTCCCATGCTTTTGGTGCGTTTTTGACATTGCGTATTTTTCCAGCGTCAAAAAAGTAACATCTTACAGTTCCAGCATAAGTGGATGGGATTTATAGAAATCTCGTGCTCACTTCACTTTTCTACTCAGTGTAAACTGTCCTGTGGTGCGCGTTTCATATCCGTATAATGTCAAATTTCTCTTTGATAACGCTGAGTTTTCTGTGTGGAATTTCCCCGTAGTTTTGCACTAGATACAGTAAATCCATTTGTAAAAATTTGTAAAAAACGCACATGCGATTTCAGTGCGTTTTCGCGGCTGAAACACATTAAAAATGCATGTAATCCGCACTTAAGTATATGAATTAAATGTGGTCATAGCCATATACCAGGAGGTATAAAAATTAAAGCAGCTTCATTCAAAGCATGACACACCAAGAAGAGACAAAAAAATAAGGTAGAGAAAAAAAAAAACAGCAAATGCAATGAAAAGCCACAAGTATCAAAATTTAAATAGGTGCAGAAATTCTGCAGCATCAAAAACTCACCAAAAGCTTATTGTGTGAACGTCACCTTAGGTTATGTTCATGCGTTGTAGTTTTGCAGCTTTTTTTTATGCCAATTTTAAGCTGCTTACAAAAAGCAGGTTTTGTTACATTTTTGTCTGGATACATTTGTCTTGTGCATGCTAATAAAGTTTAGTGCTTAAAAAAAAAAAGATTTAACTTCATTAGGTTTTGGCACCAAAAACGCCGCAAAATCTGATAGCTGCGTTTTTTTGCAGTGTTATTTGCACTACCCATTGCTTTCAATGACTGAAAAACGCTGAAAACACAATGAAGTGGTATGCTGCATTTTGCAAAAATGCAGCTCTTTGACAAAAGTCAGGAAAAAAAACAAGGTACGTGAATGAAATATTTGAAATCTCTTAGACTGCTGGAACTATAAAACGTAGCTAAAAATTTGAATTAAAAAAAAAAAAAAACATGAACATAGCCTTAAGGTGCCTGAACTTGCAATAATTTTATTACCGTACTTCTACTATTTACAGCAATACAATAGTATTGCAGTATATGGAGAAAATCAGCATCTTCGATGACAGCAAACCTACAGCTGAAGAAGAGTCACTCCAGCAGGCCCCTGACTATCACAGCAACCAGTTAGTTCCAGAGATCACTTGGCGGGGGAGGTAATGAGAGATCAAAAGTACGCTGGGGCCGTACTGCGCTGCACAACTGACTGACAGCAGCATTTCATTAGTTAACAGTGGCAAACTGTGGTTATTTAGGCCTCTTTCACACTTCCGTTGTGTGACGTCCGCCCATCCGTGAAAATGGCGGATCCGTCAGAAAAGTAAAAAAACGGATGCAAAATTGGAGAGAGAGAGAGAGAGAGAGAGAGAGAAGAGAGAGAGAGAGAGAGAGAGAGAGAGGAGAGAGAGAGAGAGAGAGAGAGAGAGAGAGAGAGAGAGAGAGAGAGAGAGAGGAGAGAGAGAGTGCATTTTACTATGGTTTTCAATAGAGGCAACGGATCCGCAGGCGGATTCCGTCACAAACGGATGCTGGCGGATCCGCCGCCCATAGGCGGCCATTGTACAAAGTGGCGGATGCGGCGGATCCGCCGTTGTCCGCCATTTTGGCGGTCAAAAAAAACGTTGCATTGGACGTTTTTTTGAAATGACGGACGCCAATTTTTTGGCGGATCCGTCCAAAAACGGACCTAACGGACGACCATCCGTCAAAATCCGTCACTAATGCAAGTCTATGGGAAAAAAACGGATCCGCCAAAAAAAATTGACGGATCCGTTTTTTTTACATTTTGACGGATTTTGACTGACGTCGCACAACTGAAGTGTGAAAGAGGCCTTAGCCAGCATTTCGACTGTGTGGTAGGGCTAAGCTCCAAAGACTGCATCAAAAACCCTGACACGCTACATGATATAGTAATCCTTTTGTATGCCATAAAACTATCACAAATTAAAACAAACAACACCACCTCTGCCTTTATTTATTTTAAACACCTTTCAAAAGAAATACATCATTTGTCAACATAGTCTCCCTGCATTTCAATACACTTTGTCCATCTGTCAACAAGCTTTTGTATTCCCTCATTAAAGCACCACTCCAGTGGTTTTTTTATTGCACCGCTGGAGTGGTGCTTTAAATGTAATTCCCCCTGCCACCTTCATCGTTTTGCTCCCATTGCTGTCTGGCAAAAAGTGACCTGCCGCAGCTAAAGTGTTTTCATCAAGCACACCGGAGGTCACTTTTCGGCTATGTGCACACGTTGCGGAATTGCCATGGAAATTTCCACGGCAATTCCGCATATTATAGGTATGCGTATTCCCGCTAAAAACTAGCGTTTTGCAAGCGTAATTAGCTTGCAGAATGCTAGCGTTTTTCAAGCGATCTGACAGATTGGTCAAACGAGTCAAACAAGTGTTTGATAAGTGTGACCAACTTTTTACTATTGATGCCGCCTATGTCGCATCAATAGTAAAAAGATCTAATGTAAAAATAATAAAAAAAATAATAATGATATTCTCACCTTCCGTCCCCCGCAGCTTTCCCGCCTCAGCGACGCTCCCGGCCATTCCCGTTCCCAGGCGTCCTTTGCGACAATCACCCCGATGACGTACCATCACGCGAGACCGCTACGTCATCTGGGTGATCTCGCAAAGGACTCCTGGGAACGGGAGCATCGCTGAGAGGCAGGAAAGCTGCGTGGGACGCCGGAAGGTGAGAATATCATTATTTTTTATTTTAATTATTGTTTTTACATGGATATGGTACCCAGGGCCTGGAGGAGAGTCTCCTCTCCTCCAGACCCTGGGTACCATCCGCACATGAACCGCTTACTTTCCGCATGGTGGACACAGCCACATGCGGAAAGTAATCGGTTCAATGCATTCCTATGGCCGCGGAATCGCCGCGGTTCCGCAAAAAAGAATGAGCATGCTGCGGATTCTTCCGCGATGCGATTCCGCTGCGGAAAACCCGCAGCATGTGCACAGCATTGCGGAATTCCATAGGCCTTAATGAGTTGTATTGTGTAAGCAGCGAAACCGCTAGGAATCCGCAACGTGTGCACAGGCCCTTCAATACAAGTGTAGGAGAACCTTGTTCTGGCTCTCACGTTGAGAGCTTGTGACGTGGCTTCTGACTTCCGGCCAGTAAGACGTTGCACTCACAAGATGGCGTTGCAGGAATGGCGCAGTGCCGAAAAAAAGACGCCAGAGGGCGAGTATATGACTGGGGGCAGGGGGCTTACATTTAAAGCACCACTGTAGCGCAGAAAAAATAAACGGAGTGGTGATTTAAATAATATTTTAGGCTAAGTTACAAGAAACGCATGCACCGCTGCCTTGACCTCTTCAGATGTGAATCTTCATCCCTGCAGGCCTGATTTGCCACATAATCCACTGTCACGAGTCTATCCAATAGAATCAGTTCACATACACGCTCAATGCTCTTATCAGTCGTGGACAAGCCTTAGGGTCCCGTTTCACTTAGCGACGCACCAGCGATCCCGACAACAATACGACCTGGTAAGGATCGCTGGTGCATCGCTAAATGGTCGCTAGTAAGCTGCGAAACAGGCAGATCTCTTTAGCGACGCAGCAATGATCCGGCCATCCGTATAACGACTTCGGCGGTCATTGGTACCTTGTTACACGGCAGCTTTTCTGACGATTCCAGCCTGCGTCCCTGAGTTCTGCATTGCCAACGAGGTCGCTCGTGGAGATCAAACACAGCGATGCGCGCTGGCCAGCGGGACACCAACGATGAAGAAATGGCTCAGGACATTTGAGGACGATAAGCGATATCCAGCAGGAGGGCCAGTCGCCGCTGCATGTCACATGTAACGAGATCGCTGGCTAGGTCGCTGCTGCGTCACAAAAATCGGAGACGCTTCAGCGATGTCGCTATGCGAGACGAGGGCTTTAGGCTCCTTCATGGCTGCCCTTACTTGAACTTCTCTCCATTCATACACATTTCTTCGTGATAAAACACTTTTTCCATTCTGTGCACAAAGCCTTTAATAAATATCGGCAACAGATACAGAAGTATCAGAGCACAAAAATCGAATTACTGCACTCAACTCTTCTTAGATGTAAGACAAGTGGGGCAGCCACTGTTTTCTCACCGCAGTCACAATAGGCGTTTTTTCAGCAGGTTTTCCTTGCTTTTTTACTTGCGTTTTTTTTTGCTGCAGTATTGGCATGCTGATGAAGTTTAGTGTTGAAAAAAAAAGTCCTATTCTATAGAATCAGGTTTTGGAACAAAAAATCTCTTTGGGAGAGGGAAATGAGCTGCAAAACGATCATTCATTGGGTAAAATGATCTTTGTGCAGCACAAAATATTCTCCTTGCACAGCCGAGAACCGTGGCAGTCTGTGTACTGAGCAATTAGTATAGACCATTCAGTGTTAATGGATTGCTTTGGTAGGCTGTGTTAAAAGTTTTCTGATTAAAAGTCATATTGTGCCGCCCGTAAGTCCATATGTCATCGGACTTGGCAATGCCGCCCCATCTATCTTGACCATGATCATTTAGTCCAACCACAGAAAAGAGCTGTCATTTTAATCCTCAGCCCATCTGATCTGTTCCCTGCACTGAAAATTGTAAAATGTGTCTGGCCTAGCAACCTCTGCAATTTAATTGCAAAATACCACTAAAATAAAAAAGACAAAAATGTAAAAGCAGTATAACATTCAATTTCCAATGAAAAAAAGGCCAGTCTGATGGAAGAGTCCCTTAAATAAAGGTTAGGCCATAAATGTTTGGGGGGGTATGTGCCCATGATCAGTAATTGCTGCGTCAAACCCACAGTGGCCAGCTGTGACGGCATAGTGGCTATGATTTCAAGATATCTCATGTCCACTATGTGTCCACAGACGCCTGCTGATCACCCGCGGAGACTGACATGTGGCGCATCTCTCCAGAACGCAGCATGTCTAGTTCAGGAATAGAATGCATTGAACAAGGTGAATCCCCACGGTTCAGTGAACACATGTGGATTCACAATAGACGGCAGCGCTTTGGACATAGTGAACATGCGCTGCATTCAAAGCGCTGCTAGATCCAGATAGTGGGCACCCGGCCTGACTAGTGGCGTCATTGTTCCGATCAGTTTCCATAGGTCAAACTCCCACAAACTAAACACTGATGGCCTCACCTAATCATACAACCAGTTTAACGAAGTGTATTGGGGTTCTTGTACTTTCTACACCAAGCATCGCACTGTAGATAGTCAAACAATACTGAAATAGCCGACAATGCTCTTACCCCAAGTGTGCGATTAGAGCCTAAGAATATGTGCACACAATGTTATTTTGAGGCGAACCCGCTCTGACATCCTACAGAAAAATCGGTTAAAGAACAAACGTATGCAATGCATAGTAGCTCGCTGTTCACACGATCAGGCCTTTGAGAGTATTTTAATCACCCTTCAAGTATCATCTTCCACTCTGTGTTGTAGTACAAAGTATAGAATGATCTCAATGGGAAGGCAAAAAAAACAACACCCAGGATTCTTTTACAACATTTTGCCAGGAATTATTGCTTGAAAAAACGTTAGTGGTTTCTTTATTTTTGAAGGGAGTTTAGACAATTAAAAAAAAAAAGCTATTTTTTATCTTAAAGAGTTTTATTTTTTGTTATTTTCTTAAGCGCTCCAGGTTTGTCCACCTGGAAAAGCCATGGTGTGCACATACCCTTACAGACACGCGGGTGACAGCAGAAGGTGCAAAAATATTACCTGCCCCTCCTGGGGGATCGCACACGGACAATACGCTGTCAGAAGCCAAGTAATATGGAGGACCCTCCTGCTGGCGATTGTGAACGCTGGCTCTGGCTGGAATGTCTGGCTTACTGTGGCCATTATTAGATTTTGGGTGGAAATCCACATTGCCAGCCGTGGGGACTACCTGCAGCATACAGCAGCCATTCCTATAGGTGACAGCTCTGCATCTCCCATGACAGCCTGTGCACAGCACTGCAGAGTACCTGACAGGAGAACATGCCGCAGCCTGCAACGCCTGACACAGTGAGGGGCGCCATGTGTGGCCCAGCGCACACCTCGGCTCAGGTGAGGAGCCTGCCACACACAAGTGTCAGTGACAGGCCCAGGCCGGGGCCTACAGCTCCATGACCGCCCACCGTCCCCACCTCCGCTCAGGCCTGGGCCCAACAACCTGCTCAGCAGTCCCCGCTCACCTCACAGCCTTCTCCTCAGCCGCCAGCTCGGATAAGGGGCCCGCGACACCTCTCCGTCAGCCTCCTAGCGAAGCCAACTCGCTCCAGCGGGGGGGGAGGGGGACAAGCGTCGTCTCTGCTGCCCCGGCCCGGCAATCTCACCGCCACCTCCCCCCCTCAGCCGCACTGCAAAGTCCCGGCCTCAAAATTGTGTCGGGCCCAGTCCAGAATGTCCCGCGCTCCGCCAGCGGAACCAAGCGCCTCTGACGTCACAGGTCCCGGAACGTAACGGTCCCTCCTCTAGCTGCAGTTCTGTCTATGACTCCTCTGCTTCCAGGCAGGAGACGAAACCAAAATACTAGCAGGGCGAAATATGGCGGACGAGAGCCCAGCGAAATCCCGCGAGAGGATGCTGTGCTGACGAGACGGTCTCAGCTGGAGACGCTGCAGGCTGTGTGTGACTGACTGCTCCAACCTGCACTGCTATACGTGTGTCAGCGAGGGAGCAGGGAAACAGGCTGCCTCTAGTCACTGACCGATAGAAGCACTGAGAGCAGGCTGCCTCTAGTCACTGACCGATAGAAGCACTGAGAGCAGGCTGCCTCTAGTCACTGACCGACAGAGCACTGAGAGCAGGCTGCCTCTAGTCACTGACCGATAGAGGCACTGAGAGCAGGCTGCCTCTAGTCACTGACCGACAGAGGCACTGAGAGCAGGCTGCCTCTAGTCACTGACCGATAGAAGGCACTGAGAGCAGGCTGCCTCTAGTCACTGACCGATAGAGCACTGAGAGCAGGCTGCCTCTAGTCACTGACCGATAGAGAGCACTGAGAGCAGGCTGCCTCTAGTCACTGACCGACAGAAGCACTGAGAGCAGGCTGCCTCTAGTCACTGACCGACAGAGGCACTGAGAGCAGGCTGCCTCTAGTCACTGACCGACAGAAGCACTGAGAGCAGGCTGCCTCTAGTCACTGACCGACAGAGGCACTGAGAGCAGGCTGCTCTCAGTCACTGACCGACAGAGGCACTGAGAGCAGGCTGCCTCTAGTCACTGACCGATAGAAGCACTGAGAGCAGGCTGCCTCTAGTCACTGACCGACAGAGGCACTGAGAGCAGGCTGCCTCTAGTCACTGACCGACAGAGCACTGAGAGCAGGCTGCCTCTAGTCACTGACCGACAGAGGCACTGAGAGCAGGCTGCCTCTAGTCACTGACCGATAGAAGGGACTGAGAGCAGGCTGCCTCTAGTCACTGACCGAAGATGCACTGAGAAGCAGGCTGCCTCTAGTCACTGACCGACAGAGGCACTGAGAGCAGGCTGCCTCTAGTCACTGACCGACAGAGGCACTGAGAGCAGGCTGCCTCTAGTCACTGACCGACAGAGGCACTGAGAGCAGGCTGCCTCTAGTCACTGACCGACAGAGGCACTGAGAGCAGGCTGCCTCTAGTCACTGACCGATAGAGAGCACTGAGAGCAGGCTGCCTCTAGTCACTGACCGATAGGCACTGAGAGCAGGCTGCCTCTAGTCACTGACCGACAGAGGCACTGAGAGCAGGCTGCCTCTAGTCACTGACCGACAGAGGCACTGAGAGCAGGCTGCCTCTAGTCACTGACCGATAGAAGCACTGAGAGCAGGCTGCCTCTAGTCACTGACCGACAGAGGCACTGAGAGCAGGCTGCCTCTAGTCACTGACCGATAGAAGCACTGAGAGCAGGCTGCCTCTAGTCACTGACCGACAGAGGCACTGAGAAACAGGCTGCCTCTAGTCACTGACCGACAGAGGCACTGAGAGCAGGCTGCCTCTAGTCACTGACCGACAGAGGCACTGAGAGCAGGCTGCCTCTAGTCACTGACCGACAGAGGCACTGAGAGCAGGCTGCCTCTAGTCACTGACCGATAGAAGCACTGAGAGCAGGCTGCCTCTAGTCACTGACCGACAGAGCACTGAGAGCAGGCTGCCTCTAGTCACTGACCGATAGAAGCACTGAGAGCAGGCTGCCTCTAGTCACTGACCGATAGAGCACTGAGAGCAGGCTGCCTCTAGTCACTGACCGATAGAGCACTGAGAGCAGGCTGCCTCTAGTCACTGACCGACAGAGGCACTGAGAGCAGGCTGCCTTAGTCACTGACCGACAGAGGCACTGAGAGCAGGCTGCCTCTAGTCACTGACCGACAGAGGCACTGAGAGCAGGCTGCCTCTAGTCACTGACCGACAGAGGCACTGAGAGCAGGCTGCCTCTAGTCACTGACCGATAGAAGCACTGAGAGCAGGCTGCCTCTAGTCACTGACCGACAGAGGCACTGAGAGCAGGCTGCCTCTAGTCACTGACCGACAGAGGCACTGAGAGCAGGCTGCCTCTAGTCACTGACCGACAGAGGCACTGAGAGCAGGCTGCCTCTAGTCACTGACCGACAGAGGCACTGAGAGCAGGCTGCCTCTAGTCACTGACCGATAGAAGCACTGAGAGCAGGCTGCCTCTAGTCACTGACCGACAGAGGCACTGAGAGCAGGCTGCCTCTAGTCACTGACCGATAGAAGCACTGAGAGCAGGCTGCCTCTAGTCACTGACCGATAGAAGCACTGAGAGCAGGCTGCCTCTAGTCACTGACCGATAGAAGCACTGAGAGCAGGCTGCCTCTAGTCACTGACCGACAGAGGCACTGAGAGCAGGCTGCCTCTAGTCACTGACCGACAGAGGCACTGAGAGCAGGCTGCCTCTAGTCACTGACCGTAAGAGCACTGAGAGCAGGCTGCCTCTAGTCACTGACCGACAGAGGCACTGAGAGCAGGCTGCCTCTAGTCACTGACCGACAGAGGCACTGAGAGCAGGCTGCCTCTAGTCACTGACCGATAGAGGCACTGAGAGCAGGCTGCCTCTAGTCACTGACCGATAGAGCACTGAGAGCAGGCTGCCTCTAGTCACTGACCGATAGAACACTGAGAGCAGGCTGCCTCTAGTCACTGACCGACAGAGGCACTGAGAGCAGGCTGCCTCTAGTCACTGACCGACAGAGGCACTGAGAGCAGGCTGCCTCTAGTCACTGACCGATAGAGGCACTGAGAGCAGGCTGCCTCTAGTCACTGACCGACAGAGGCACTGAGAGCAGGCTGCCTCTAGTCACTGACCGACTAGAAGCACTGAGAGCAGGCTGCCTCTAGTCACTGACCGACAGAGGCACTGAGAGCAGGCTGCCTCTAGTCACTGACCGACAGAGGCACTGAGAGCAGGCTGCCTCTAGTCACTGACCGATAGAAGCACTGAGAGCAGGCTGCCTCTAGTCACTGACCGACAGAGGCACTGAGAGCAGGCTGCCTCTAGTCACTGACCGACAGAGGCACTGAGAGCAGGCTGCC
>JARQOD010000005.1:375032829-375067661 GCA_033576555.1 Oophaga sylvatica
ACATTTTCAGGGATTTTGTGGATAAATTTCTGATTGTTTATTTGGATGATATCTTGATTTTTTCCAATGATGGGACTCTCATGTAAAACATGTTGGACTGTGTTCCAGATTTTGAGAGAGAATGCTCTGTATGAATGAAGGGATCAAAGTGTCTTTTTGGCGTTCAGAGATCTCATTTCTGGTTTCATTTGTCCCCATCTGTATTGAAATGGACCGGTCAAAGTTCAGGCTGTGATTGGGTCCAACCTACTTCTTTAAGGCTCTTCAAAGATTCTGGGTTTTGCCAATTTTTATCGTAAATTTATTGGTAATTTCTCTGTTATTGTAAACCCATTAATGATTTGACCAAGAAGGGTTCTGATGTGGTGATTGGCCTCCTGAGGCAGTCTCTGCATTTCGGAACTTAAGCAGAGATTCACTTCTGCTCCTGTTCTACGGCAGCCTGATGTTTCTTTCCATTTCAGGTGGAGGTTGATGCCTCTGAATTGGGGCAGGTGCGTTTTGTCCCAAAGGTCCAGAGACCTCTAAAAGTAACCCTTGTGCCTTTTTCTCTCGAAAATTCTTCCCCACTGAACGTAATTATGACGTGGGTAATCGGGAGTTATTAGCCATGAAGTGGGCTTTTGAAGAGTGGAGACATTGGCTGGAGGGAGCCCAAACTCAGGTGGTGGTCCTTACTGACCATAAGAATTAGTTTATCTGGAATCTGCCAAGCGACTTAAATCCTGAACGGCCAGGTGGGCCTTGTTTTTCCACGTTTTAATTTTGTGGTTTCATTTCTTCCTGGCACTAAAAATTTTAAGGCGGACGTCCTCTCGAGGAGTTTCCTGGCGGACTCTCCTGGTTATCTGATCCTTCTGTTATTTTGAAAGAGGGTGTAGTTCTTTCCGCCATCTCGCCCAATTTGAGACTGGCTCTGGAGGGGTGCCAGGAGGGATAAGCCCGGCGCTGCCTGTTGGGAAATTGTTTGTCCCGGACCGGGAAAAAGGTGTAATGTCTGAGATTCATTGTCGCGTTGGCCGGTCATCCCGGAATTTTTGGTACCCAGGGACTTGGTTGGTCGGTCCTTTTGGTGGCCTACCTTGTCTCGTGATGTCAGGGAGTTTGTGCAGTCCTGCGGGACTTGCTCTCGCTCCAAGCCTTGCTCTCGTTCTAGTGGTTTGTTGATGCCATTACCGGTGCCCAAGAGACCATGGACCCATATCCTATGGATTTAATTTCCGACCCCTTTTCTCAGAGAATGACCGTCATCTGGGTGATTTGCGATAGGTTTTCCAAGATGATACATCTTGTGCCATTGCCTAAGTTGCCTTCCTCCCTGAATTGGTGCCTTTGTTCCTTCAGCACGTGGTTGTTTACCGGCATTCCTGAGAACATTGTGTCTGACAGGGGAGTCCAGTTTGTTTCCAGATTTTGGAGGACCTTTTGTTCTAAAAATTGGTGTTCAATTGTCTTTCTCCCTGCGTTTCATCTCAGACCAATGGTCAAACGAGAGAACAAACAGACATGTGGAGACTTATCTAAGAGCTTTATGCTGCGGATCAGGATGACTGGGTCTCTTTTTTGCCTTTGGCTGAGTTTGCTCTTAATAATAGGGCTAGCTCTGCCACTTGATGTTCCATTTTTCTGTAATTCTGGGTTTCACCTCGATTTTCTTTGGACAGACGGAGGCTTCTGTTGCCCAGGTGTTGACTCTGTTGTGGAGTGTATTGCAACAGATTTGGGACCAGGTAGTGGAGAGGTTGTCCCTCTCTCAGGAGAGGGCCCAGGGTTTGCTAACCGGCATAGGACTGATGGTCCTCGGTTTAAAGTGGGGGACTTGGTTGGTTGTCCTCAAGAAATATTCCTATGAGAGTGGCATCTCCTAAATTTAAGCCTAGTTCATTGGACCTTATAAGATCATGGAGATTCTTAACCCTGTTTCTTTTCGTTTGCTTCTTCCAGGGACATTTAAGATCCATAACGTGTTCCACAAGTCCTTGTTGAAGGTTTTGTTGAGCCAGTGGTTCCTACTACTGTGCCTCCTGACCCTGTTTTGGTTTGAGGGCAATCTGGAGTATGTGGTTGAGAAATATTGAATTCTGTTTTTTCTAGACGGAAACTCCATTATTTTGGTTAATGGAGAGGTTATGGTCAGGAAGACAATTCTTGGGTGTTTGCTTCGGACATCCATGCAGGAGACTCATCCGTGCGTATCTAGAACTCATCCTGACAGACCTGGTTGCTCAAATGAGGGTTCGGTGACCCCCTCCTCAAGGGGGGGGTACTGTTGTGATAGGCTGGAAATGAGTTCTGAGCAGAAGCTCCCTCTGGTGGTTACAAACTACTGGAGTCCAGTGAAGATTGTGAGGATTGGGAATCAGGTGTTATGACTGGTCTTATATAAGGGTGTCACCTTCCCATCAGGGTTGCGGTGATCAATTGTTCTGGTCTCAATCCTTGATTCCTGTTTCCTTGGTAGCCTGCTGTGTCGTGTCTGAATCTCCTGCTAACAGATAAGACATTTTCTTCTTTTTGTTTTTGTGCTTGATTTTTGCATTTTGTCCTGCACTTCTGTGGGGGCCTTCAGGGCCCTCTGGGGCTTTTGCCTCTCAGTTCAGTTCAGCCACTGATTTTGTACTTTTGCTTTTTCCAGTTTTTTCAGTGGCTGCTGTTTTGTTTTTGGTTACACCAGAGAATAATTTAGGTGGTAGAGGTCGTGTGATCTCAGGTGTTTTTGAAATTAGTGGTGTTGGTGCTTCAGGGTTTTTTGGGATTGCAGTAAGTGCCCTTCTATCCTTTTTATTTAGTAGTTTGGGCCCCAACGTTTGCTCATACTATTTTCTGTCTGTGTCAGTATTTCTTCTTGCTCTAACCGCCATTACATGTTTGGGGGTTTCTATGTTCTTTGGGGATCTGCTCCGGGGCGATAGCTTTCCTCTTTCTATCTTCAGGTGTAGTTAGTTTCTCAGGCGTGACGAGGCGTCTAGGACCAACGTAAGGAACGCTCCACGGCTGCCTCTAGTTGTGGTGGTTAGTCAGGGTACTGCATTCAAGTTTCCAACTGCTCTGGTGTATTACCTTTTTTGCCTGCTCTCCTCAGCTACCAAATAATAAAGAGCAGGCTGCCTTAGTCACTGACCGATAGAAGCACTGAGAGCAGGCTGCCTCTAGTCACTGACTGATAGAGGCACTGAGAGCAGGTTGCGTCTACTCACTGACCGATAGCAGAGGCACTGAGAGCAGTCAGCCTCTAGTCACTGCCAATAGAGGCACTAAGAGCAGGGCTTTTAGTCACTGACAGAGGCACTGAGAGCGGCTGCCTCTAGTTACTGACTGATAGAGGCACTGAGAGCAGGCTGCTCTAGTCCTGACAGATAGAGACACTGAGAGCAGGCTGCCTCTAGTCACTGACAGCTAGTAGCGGTACTGAAGCTGGCTGCCTCTAGTCACTGACCGACAGAGGCACTGAGAGCAGGCTGCCACTAGTCACTGAACGTAGCACAAGCACTGAGAGCAGGCTGCCTGTAGTCACTGACCGATAACAGAATCACTGAGCGCAGGCTGCCTCTAATCACTGACGTAGAGGCACTGAGAGCAGGCTGCGTCTAGTCAATCACCGATAGAGGCTCTGAAAGCAGGCTGCTCCAGTCACTGACTGATAGAGGCACTGAGAGCAGGCTGCCTCTAGTCACTGACAGCTTGTAGCGGTACTGAGAGCAGGCTGCCTCTAGTCCTGACCGATAGCATAAGCACTGAGAGCAGGCTGCCTCTAGTCACTGACCGATAGAGGCACTGAGAGCAGGCTGCTCTAGCCACTGACTCATAAAGGCACTGAGAGCAGGCTGCCTCTAGTCACTGACTGATAGAGGCACTGAGAGCAGGTTGCGTCTACTCACTGACCGATAGCAGAGGCACTGAGAGCAGTCAGCCTCTAGTCACTGACCAATAGAGGCACTAAGAGCAGGCTGCTTCTAGTCACTGAAGATAGAGGCACTGAGAGCAGTCTGCCTCTAGTTACTGACTGATAGAGGCACTGAGAGCAGGCTGCCTCTAGTCACTGACAGATAGAGACACTGAGAGCAGGCTGCCTCTAGTCACTGACAGCTAGTAGCGGTACTGCAAGCTGGCTGCCTCTAGTCACTGACCGACAGAGGCACTGAGAGCAGGCTGCCACTAGTCACTGAACGATAGCACAAGCACTGAGAGCAGGCTGCCTGTAGTCTCTGACCGATAACAGAATCACTGAGCGCAGGCTGCCTCTAATCACTGACCGATAGAGGCACTGAGAGCAGGCTGCGTCTATTCAATCACCGATAGAGGCTCTGAAAGCAGGCTGCCTTAGTCACTGACGATAGCATAAGCACTGAGAGCAGGCTGCCTCTAGTCACTGACCGATAGAGGCACTGAGAGCAGGCTGCCTCTAGCCACTGACTGATAAAGGCACTGAGAGCAGGCTGCCTCTAGTTACTGACTGATAGAGGCACTGAGAGCAGGCTGCCTCTAGTCACTGACAGCTAGTAGCGGTACTGCAAGCTGGCTGCCTCTAGTCACTGACTGATAGAGGCACTGAGAGCAGGTTGCGTTACTCACTAACCGATAGCAGAGGCACTGAGAGCAGGCTGCTTCTAGTCACTGACAGAGGCACTGAGAGCAGGCTGCCTATAAGTTACTGACTGATAGAGGCACTGAGAGCAGGCTGCCTCTAGTCACTGACCGATAGAGGCACTGAGAGCAGGCTGCCTCTAGTCACTGACAGCTAGTAGCGGTACTGCAAGCTGGCTGCCTCTAGTCACTGACCGACAGAGGCATGAGAGCAGGCTGCCAACTAGTCATGAACGATAGCACAAGCACTGAGAGCAGGCTGCCTGTAGTCATGACCGATAACAGAATCACTGAGCGCAGGCTCCCTCTAGTCACTGACAGCTAGTAGCGGTACTGCAAGCTGGCTGCCTCTAGTCACTGACCGACAGGCACTGAGAGCAGGCTGCCACTAGTCACTGAACGATAGCACAAGCACTGAGAGCAGGCTGCCTCTAGTCACTGACCGACAGAGGCACTGAGAGCAGGCTGCCACTAGTCACTGAACGATAGCACAAGCACTGAGAGCAGGCTGCCTCTAGTCATGACAGTTGTAGCGGTACTGAGAGCAGGATGCCTCTATCACTGACCGATAGCATAAGCACTGACAGCAGGCTGCCTCTAGTCACTGACCGATAGAGGCACTGAGAGCAGGCTGCCTTAGTCACTGACAAATAGAGGCACTGAGAGCAGGCTGCCTCTAGTCACTGACTGATAGAGGCACTGAGAGCAGGCTGCCTCTAGTCACTGACCAATAGAGGCACTGAGAGCAGGCTGCCTCTAGTCACTGACCAATAGAGCACTGAGAGCAGGCTGCCTCTAAATCACTGACCGATAGAGGCACTAAGAGCAGGCTGCCTTAGTCACTGACCAATAGAGGCACTGATAGCAGGCTGCCTCTAAATCACTGACCGATAGAGGCACTAAGAGCAGGCTGCCTCTAGTCACTGACAGCTAGTAGTGGTACTGAGAGCAGGCTGCCTCTAGTCACTGACCGATAGAGGCACTGAGAGCAGGCTGCCTCTAGTTACTGACAGCTAGTAGTGGTACTGAGAGCAGGCTGCTCTAGTCACTGACCGATAGAGGCACTGAGAGCAGGCTGCCTCTAGTTACTGACTGATATTATGACATGTGTCTGTATTGCACTCCATTTTTTACCACTACGTATTACCTCCTTCTACAGTCTGTAATGAGGAAGGCCGAATGTGGCCGAAACATTTTCTTTTGACTACTATGACCACATTAAATATTTAAAATCTCATCTGAAGCTGAGTGCCAATTTCTATTTTTCTCTGACATACGGTGTGGGAGCTTACTTGAGCACCTTCTTTTGGTAGTGCGTACGGTGTTTCCTCTATACATCCTGCTGGTAGCAGACTCGGCTACCTGCCTCAATCAACAAACTATCAACGTTCTAGAGGGCCTGGGTTGGCAAGTGAACTGAGAGAAATCCCACCTACTTCCAGGGACCCAGAAGGTGTTCTTAGAAGTCCTCCTCGATTCCCATCGCAGGATGTCTTCCCTGCCACATGTGAAACAGGAAGAGATCAGAAGAGGATCCATGAGTTACAGAGGAAGAGGACAATCTCATCAGATATGCCATGAGGATCCTAGGTTTGATGACATCCTGCATTCCAAGCGTACATTGGAGTCAGGCTCATTCAAGGCAGCTTCAAAAGTTCGGTCCTTACGTCCTGGAACAGGCATCACTCAGGCCTGGACAGGAAGATGAGAATCCTGGCCATTCTAAGGCATTCCCTGTCATGGTGGACATCCAGAGACAATCTCTGAAGAGGAGTGCCAAGGATTCTTTCTTGCTACGTCCGTATTACCACCGACACAAGTTTGAAGGGATGGGGCACAGAGGTGGAGGGCCGTTTCCTGCAGGGTACATGGTGTCCGGAAGACCAATTACAGTATGGGAGACTCTGCAATGTTGTCGAGATACGGTCAGAGATTGTCATGTTAAAGTCCTGTCGGACAACATCACAGCAGTTTCCTTTCTGCGATGCCAAGGAGGCCAGACCTGGCAGAAAGTATATTTAAGTGGGCAGAAAGAAACGTTCGGTCCATTTCCGGGTGCACTTGAAGGGTTTCGAGAATACAACAGCAGATTTTCTCAGCAGAAAAAAAGCTTTGGTCCTCCAAGTGAGAACTGAACCCGGAAGTATTCCACCAGCTGACCCGGAGATGGGGAACACCGCATATAGATCTGTTTGCGACCCGGAAGAACCCGAAGGTAGCAAGATTCTTCTCCATAAACCCAGGGGACAACCCGAAGGTATAGATGCCCTATCTCAGAGTTGGAAAGAAGGTCTTCTGTATGCATTTCCCCATTCCCTCTCATGCCGAGGATCCTGAAGAAAATCAGAGAAGAACAGGCCACAGTGATATTGGTAGCTTCCTTCTGTCCCAAGAGGAGTTGGTTTCCAGTGTTGCTCCGCATGACTTTGAAAGATCCAGTTCCCCTTCCAGACAGACGCGACCAGCTGTCTCAGGGTCCCGTCTGGCACCAAGGCCCTGTCTTCTGCGCCTTACGGCCTGGATCCTGAGTGGAAAATCCTGAGCTCCACGGGGTTGTCAAACAAGTTGATAACTACTATGCAGGCGAGTAGGAACCAGTGACATCAGCGATCTATTCCAAAATTTGGAAGAGGTTTGTTCTTACGTGGGGAATCTACTTCGAGCACAACCCGCACAGACATTCCCAGAATATTGGACTTCCTCCAGAGAGGATTTGAGATGGGCCTAAGGCCTAGTACGCTAAAGGTACAGACTCTGCCCTTAGTTCCTTTATGGACTTTCCTTAAGCTGACCACCCTTGAGTAGCAAGGTCTCTCGAGCCATTACCCGGTTAAGACCCCAGTCAGACAGACCATTCGTCGTTGGGACCTAAACCTTGTGTTAGGTACGTTGTGCAGTCCTCCTATGAGCCCCAGAAGAATCCAGCATCAACTTTCTTTGTACGAAGACGGCATTCCTGGTGGCAGTCACCTGGGTGAATCATTTGGGTGAATTACAGGCACTGTCAGACAGGGATCCCTATTTGCAAATCCTAAAAGATTGGTTAATATTTAGGCTTCACCCATCCTTTTTGCCGAAGGTAGTGTCAGAGACAAATTTGAGTCAAGAGATCGTCCTCCATCTTTTTGTCAACTCTCAAAAAATGAGAAAGAGAGGCTGTTTTACACACTAGACGTGAGAAGGGCAGTGATGAGCTATGTAGAAGTCACAGCTATTTTGGAGGCAGGATTCAAATCTATTCATACAATATGCAGGAAAAAATAAGGGTAAGAAAGCCTCGAAATTAACTTTGTCTAGGTGGATCACGTCAACCATAGCATCAACGTATGAGTCGGAGAAAAAAGATCCCCCACTTAAAATTTAAGCCCATCCACAATGGCGATTTCTGTATCCTGGGCCAAAAGAGCAGGGGCTTCCATTGACCAGATTTGCAGGGAAGCAACTTGGTCTACTCTAACGACCTTTTGTAAAGCTACAAGTTAGATGTGATGTCAGGTCAACAATTGGTTTACAGACGAAAGGTCCTGCAAGCAGTGGTCCTACCCTAGAATGCTATTTATTTGGTATTTCTCCTGTCATGCTGTCATGAGGGACGTCCTGGGAAAATAGAAATTAGACCTACCGGTAGTTATATTTCCAGGAGTCCATCATGAGAGCACCATTACATTCCCTCCCTTGAATTCTGAAACTGGCGTGAGTTAACATTTGTATGTAAGAGTTCAATAAATAGAGTTGCATCCATCCTGGTGTAGTGATTGGTAAAAGACACTGGGGTGAGGCGGAAGGGGGGCTTTTAACCTCTTGTGTGTTTCCTGTCCCTAGAGGATAAATAGGACTACCTCCTGCTGTGCTGTGATGATGGACTCCTGGAAATACAAATACTGGTAGGTCTAATTTCTATTTTCACTCATGTCGGTTTTACATCAGCACCCTTTGTAAAATGTTCTTTTAATTTGTTAGGATTTTAGAAGGTTTTAAGTCCTTCCTGACATGCGCTGTATGTATACTGCTCTGTGAGAGCTGCGTTCTCGTAAAGAAAGGTATATACAGCGCCATGATCGCGCGGGATCACGCTGAGCGCTGCCACGATCAAATGCAGGTGTCAACTCTAATGAGAGCTGACACCCTGCTAGTATCGATCACTGGCGTTTAACCCCTGAGATGCTGCTGTCAATAGTGATAGTGACACCGCGGGGCATCACCGAGGGAGGGAGCGATGCGATCGCGTCTTGCCGATGATTTCTATTGTGATTCCGGGCCTAAATATGGCTTCAGAGTCACCCAGGGATGGTGGCCGGTAAGCTCATGCTCAGAGCATGAGCTGACACGCCTCCCTGCATGTCAGACGCTGATCTAATGCTCCGCAATGCAGAAGCATTGCAGAGTATTAAGTCAGCGATCTGTCAGTGTGAAGTTGATGTCCCATCCTGGGACAATGTAAATAAGTTAAAAAAAACAAAAGGTAATAAAAATTGTAAAAATATTTTTTAAAACTCACAAAATAAAGAACAAAAAAAAAGAAAAAATATTCATCCAAAAAATAAATTTATCTATGTAAAAAAGAAAAAAGGTTCACATATTTGGGATCGTCGTATCTGGAATGACCTGACCTATAAAACTGTCCCACTAGGTAACCTTTTCAGTGAAAACTGTTAAAATAAAAAAACAGACAAAAAACGCTGCTTTATCATCACACTGCCGTACAAAAGGTGGAATAAATAGGAAACTAAATCTGAACTGAAAAAGTAAGTTGATGTGTATGCAAAATGTAAATGCATATTAACACATAACCATTACACAGAAAACAGGCACAAAAAAGCAAATATCCTAAAATAAAATAAAAATTTTTTTTTGCAAAAAATGCATGAAGGTAGTAATAATAATAAGGGTATTTAGTAAACATAATTTTGATCAAAAGAATGTACAAGCCATCCCGCCACGTCAAGGCAACCCTTTGTGGGACAGTCCTACTCTAATATTAAAAACCTTTCCACTTGTCAAGTGACACAAATGTGAACAAGGCAGAGGGACTGAACCCACCAGTTGAAGCTCAGGCCAGACAGGATGGATTTTCTCAACTCAGAAACAGGGTGGTCACACCCTTATATGCACAGAATGCACTCTGGACTACATAGGAAACTAAATCTGAACTGAAAAAGTAAGTTGATGTGTATGCAAAATGTAAATGCATATTAACACATAACCATTACACAGAAAACAGGCACAAAAAAAGCAAATATCCTAAAATAAAATAAAAAAATTTTTTTGCAAAAAATGCATGAAGGTAGTAATAATAAGGGTATTTAGTAAACATAATTTTGATCAAAAGAATGTACAAGCCATCCCGCCACGTCAAGGCAACCCTTTGTGGGACAGTCCTACTCTAATATTAAAAACCTTTCCACTTGTCAAGTGACACAAATGTGAACAAGGCAGAGGGACTGAACCCACCAGTTGAAGCTCAGGCCAGACAGGATGGATTTTCTCAACTCAGAAACAGGGTGGTCACACCCTTATATGCACAGAATGCACTCTGGACTACATAGGAAACTAAATCTGAACTGAAAAAGTAAGTTGATGTGTATGCAAATCAAAAAGACAAATGTAAATAAAAATTGTAACTCTGAAAACGTCATCTTGTCCGCAAAGAACAAGCTGCCATACAGCTCCATCAGCGGGAAAATAAAAAAGTTATAGCCCTCAGAATAAAGCGATGCAAAAATAATTCTTTTTTCTATAAAATAGTATTTATTGTGTAAAATTGCCAAAACACAAAAAAATCTAAATGTGATATCCCTGTAATCGTACTGACCCGAAGAATAAACCTACCTTATCCATTTTACCACACGTCGAACAGTATAAAAATAAAAAATAAGTAAATAAATCTTGAATTGTTGGGTTTTGGTCATTCTGCCTCCCAAAGATCGGAATAAAAAGCGATCACAAAATGTCATGTGCCCGAAAATGGTACCAATAGAAACGTTTACTCGTCCCACAAAAAACAAGCCCATACATGACTGTTAGCTATAATTTTTCCATATTTCAGCCATCAAAATATGGCGATGCAAAAACTAGATTTTGCAATAAAGCACATTTTTTTAGTAAAAAATAATAGACTATATAAAATATGGTATCGCTGTAATCGCACCGACCTGAAGAATAAAGTCGTCTAATCGCTTATACGCACGAGAAACAGCGAAAAAAGGGTCTCTGTATATGGAGCCCGCAAACTATTCAAACAAAATCTGCGCTCCAGGAGGAAAATAGTGCTTCGTGCCTCCCAAGTCTCACTGTATGGCTAAGCAGTACTGTAGAGCCACATATGGGGTATTTCTACATTCAGCAGAAATTGTAGGACACATTTTGGTGCCATTTTTACCCATTTCCCAGTTGTGAAAATGTAAAATCTGGGCTAAAACAACATTTTGGTGGTAAAAATGTAATTATTTTTTCTTCACTAGCCAATTGTATAAAATTCTGTAACACACTTGTGGTGTCAATATGATCACTGCACCCGTAGATGAATTCATTGAAAAGTATAGTTTGTAAAATAGGGTCAATTTGTGGGGAGGTTCTGCTGTTCTGGCACCTCAAAGGCTCTACCAATGTAACATGGCACCCTCAAACCAGTCTAGCAAAATCTGAACTCCAATATGGAGCTTCTTCCCTTCTCAGCTGTGCACTGTGCCTGAAAAGTAATTTTCTACCACAAATGGGGTACTGGTGTACTCAGGTGACTTTGCACAATAAATTTTGGTGTCCATTTTCTCTTGTTATTTTGGTGAAAATAAAAAAATTGAGGCTAAAAAACATTTTTGTGGGGAAAATGTGATTTTTTTTTTTTTTTCCACCGCTCAACGTTATAAACTTCTATGAAGAACCTAGGGGTTCAAGGTACTCATCACACATTTAGATATGTTCCTTGAAGGGTCTAGTTTCTAAAATTGGGTCACTTGTTGGGGGTTTCAACTCTAGGCACATCAGGGTCTCTACAAATGCGACATGGTGTCCGCTAATGATTCCAGCAAATTTTGTAATGGCACTCCTCTTCCATGCCCTGATGTGCACCCAAACAGTAGTTTTCCTCCACATATTGGGTATCTGCATACTCAAGAGAAATTTCACAACAAATTGTATGGTGCAATTTCTCCTGTTACCCTTTTGAAAATGCAAAATTTGGGGCTAGAAAACATTTTTGTGTGAAAAATGTGATTTTTTTTTTTTATTTTCACGGCTCAACCTTATAAACTTCTGTGAAGCACTTGTGGGGGTTCAAAGTGCTCAATACGCATCTAGGTAAGTTCCCTGAGGGGTCTAGTTTCTAAATGCTGTCACTTGTTTGCGGTTTCCACTGTTAAGGCAGATCAGGAGCTCTCCAAACATGAAAAGGTGTCCACTAATTGTGCCAGCAGATTTTACATAGAAAACGTCAAATGACACTCCTTCCCTTCCAAGCTCTGCCATGCGACAAAACATTAGTTTTCCCTCACTTATGGTGTATTGGTGTACTTGCAAACATAAAAAAAATTGTGTCTAAAGTAAAAAATTTTGTGAAAAAAAGTTAAATGTACATTTTGTTTCTTCCACATTGCATTAATTCCTGTGAAGCACCTGAAGGTTTAATAAACTTATTGAATGTGGTTTTGAAGAGTGCAGTTTTAGAATGGTGTCACTTTTGAGTATTTTCTATCATATAGACCGCTCAAACTCACTTCAAATGTGATGTGGTCCCTAAAAAAAAAGTTTTTGTAAATTTTGTTGGAAAAAAGAAAATTGCTGGTCAACTTTTAACTTTTATAACTTCCTAACAAAAATTTACAACTCTCATGAAGTACAATATGTCATGAGAAAACATTCTAAGAATCAGTGGATCCATTGAAGTGTTCCAGAGTTATTACCACATATAGTGACACTGGTCACAATTGTAAAATTTGGCCTGATCGGGGAGGTGAAAACTGGCTTTGGGATGAAGGGGTTAAAAATATAACAGTAATTTTTTTCAAGGAAATTTACAAAACTTATTTTTATAGAGACCTGTTCAGTTTTGAAGTGATTTTGGGTGTCCTATATATTGGAAACCCCAAAATATACCATTTTAAAAACCACACCCCTCAACATATTCAAAATTGCTTTCAAGTAGTTCATTAATATCCATCAAGTGCTTTTCAGGAATTAATGCAAAGTGGCATGAGAGGAATGAGAAAGTTTTTTACCTCCTAAATTTTGATGACTGCTGAACAGGCCGCTATAGCTGGCAAACTCTAAGGCCAATTTTTGCCCGTGAACTGCCATGGCAACTATCAGGACCGCACAATCAAGATGGGGTTAAAGAGGGAGCCTCCACACTCTGTTAGCCATCTTGATGCCATAGTCACTACTGACAGCAACATCTAATTGCTTAAACAGCCATAGTTGGTGCCAACACTAATCGTGACTGATGCGCAGCAAGTTGTCAGCTATAGTGTACAGCTGACAGCTACAAGATTGTCACCCATCTGAGGGATGCTAGTATTTTGTATCGCAGGTCAGTAAAAAGATGTATTGGTCACTAAGGCTGGTGTCAGACACAACGTATAAAAATACGGACCGTATTGTACGGACGTAATACGCAGAAAAGTTCCCTAAAACAGTGTTCCGTATGTCATCCGTTGTCAAGGTGTGGCTGCGTATTTTGCGTGTGTAAGCATCTGTATGGCATCCGTATTGCGTTATTTTCTCGCGACCTTGCAAAATGGACAATATACGGTTTTTAGGCGTGCAAATCATTTAAACCATTATCAGCAACCCTATTTATTGGCTCTGCATCAGGTGGCAGCCCCCAATCTGGCCATTTTGGTGCTGTGCTTGTGTTGGAGTACTGCTGGTTGTTTGGCAAAATGTCTGACACACTTCAGTTCACCCCAACTGACCGAGTTCTGTACAACTGGGTTTTGTCCCGCCGCTTTGGGCAGCCATACCCAGTGATACTTGATCCGCGGAGGAGGAGAAGAATGTGGGTTCATCCGCATTTGTGGCAACGCCTCACTAAAGGCCATTTTCACCGCCTTTATGCATCTCTTCGGATTCATCCTGACAAGTTTTTTCTATATTGTCGGATGAGCATTGCCACCTTTGATATTTTGTTGGAGATCGTGCGCCCAGGGATCACCTACCAGGACACCAGGATGCGCAAATCTATCTCTGCAGAGGAGCTGCTTCTCCTTATGTTACGGTATGTATTCCTCAGCTACATACTGTATGTTGATGATGTGTTTTCCCACAACTTTTCTTTGGCACTTAGCCCTTTGCTTAATTATCTTTTTAATATATCCCAAATATCAGCTTTAAGTAACAATACTATGATATTTATGTCAAATTCACATAGACCTTGACTTGTGTATATTTATTGTTTGGCTTATTTGTAATTAACACACTGTTCTGGTGATCTATATTGAATTTGTGAAACCTTTTGCCTGGTGTAATGTTTGATCTCTCTACATTTGTTTAATTGTAGGTTCCTGACAACTGGCATTTCATATGCCGCACTCTATCTGGAGTTTTTGATAGGGAGATCAACCATATCTGGCATAGTTCGTGATACATGTTCCCAAATCTGGATCAGACTTCATCAGGTGGTCATGCCTGAGCCCAAGATGGAAGACTGGATGAGGATTGCCAGAGGATTTGAGGAGCAATGACAATTTCCCAATTGTATTGGAGCCCTGGATGGGAAGCACATCCGTGTGCGTAAGCCGCTGAACTCAGGGTCCCAATTCTATAATTATAAATAATATTTTTTCTGTAGTGTTGTTGGCTCTGGTTGACAGTAACTACAGGTTTATAATTGTAGACATTGGGGCCTATGGAAGAACTGGAGACACTCGAGTCTTCAATTCTTCCACTATGGGTCGTGGCTGCGTAATAACCAGTTGGACCTACCACCACCACCACGTCAGCTTCCTGGCTCCAATCTTGAACCTGTGCCGTATGTTGTAGTTGGGGATGAGGCCTTTCAATTGTCATGGAATTTAATGAGGCCATATTTCCACGACGAAACCTTGACCACCGGCGTAGGATCTTTAACTTGCGCCTATCACAGGCCTGGTGACTGGTGGAGTGTGCCTTTGGCATTCTTTGTGCAAAATGGCGGGTCCTCCAGTCTGCCATTCAGCTGAGTGAAGCCAATGAGGTCATCAAAGCTTGTGTTGTCCTACATAATTTCACAAGAATGCATGATTGTGCCCCATCTGATGTTGGTGAATGTGTGGTGATCAATGGGGCTATGCCTAGGCCACATGTCATCCCTTTACGTCGTCCACTCTCAGGACTCAAAGTCCGTGATATATTTACCCAGTATTTTGTGTCACCTCAAGGTACTACTACCTGGCAAGATCAGGCATTATCAATGCTGTAATGTTATGTGTTTCTAGATAAATATGTTTTTTCCCTTACATTGTCTTTGTTTCTTATGTTAATGTTCATTACAGATGTGTAGGTGGTGTTCTATAAAGAATTAATGAAAGGAGAGTCCATACTTGCCATTAAAATTCTTTTTATATTGGCAAACTGTCACTTGAGATAGTGAGTACCATATTTTTGTCATATGTTTTTTTTTTAAATCAGACTAGTGTAAATAAGTATGAAAATAAGTCCTAAAAAAAATAAAAAAACATTTGTATAAATAATATATAAAAAAATAACAAACTGTCATTTTGGCTAGTGATGACCATATGTGTAGCATATGGTGGATTTTTTACATTAGACTAATGCAAATATGCATTACACAACAAGTATCAAAATAAGTCATAAAAAAATAAATATTTGTATAAATAATAATACATAATCAAAATAATAAACTGTCACTTTGGCTAGTGACGACCATATTTGTACCATATGGTTTTTGGAGGCATTCAGATTAGTGCAAATATGCTTTACACAACATGTTGTAAAATAAAGATAAAAAAAAAAAAACAATTTTATAAATAATATATAAGAAAAATAAAAAAATCACAGTTGGTGGTATGTTGGTGGAGGTGAGGGCGGGTGCCCAGCATCTCTTTGTTGCTGGCTTGGGGGACCACCTTGACATCACCCTGTTGGGGTGGATTTTCTTGGCCTTGAGGTAACATGTGGCCACGGTCAGGTTGTTGTGTGGGCACATTGCCATAATGATAAAGGAGATTATACTCCTGGGGATGCTGGTACCCACAAGAATCATACCCCCCAATATGGCCATGTTGACCAAATCCAGGTTGGGCCCAGCCTCCAACACTGGATCTGTACGAGTGGCCATAGTGGGCAGGTGGGTTTATAGGCTGCCATTTGACCCTGTTGTTGTCAAGGTTGGTTTTGCGGGGGAATTGGTTGAGGTGTAGGCGCACATGCAGGAGTTCCCTCAGATCCTAATTGAGCATGCACATCTGGGTGGGGGGGTAAGGTGAAGAAGGTTACGGGGTGAGAGCTGCCAGCTCTCAAGGAATTAAAACACCTCATATGGGGTATTGGGTGGTGTGCATGCATCAATTAGGATCTGAATGGATCCTCGCACACATAGCCTGACCTCACGGAGTAGGGGACGTAGGTAACGGGCAAGGCTACATGAATAAGCCTCTTCACCCTCATCAACAGCTGCCCTTGACAGATAATTGAGGACCCCTGTGTCCACATGCCTCCAGGTATCAGAGGCAGTGTTGTCTTGCCTTTGTCTCCCACAGCGGATATGGCAGCAGGCTGGGAGGTGCCCCCAGAGGTACAGTAGGGCTGCTGCTGTTGGCTGCTTCCTCAAGGCTGCCGGGTGCTGCTGCAGCTCGTGGGTCAGGTACTGGTACTGGTGCAGCTGATGGGTCAGGTCCTGGTGCTGGTGGAGCTTGGGGGATGCAGCTGGGAGGCTCAGAAGATGGGCCAGCCACCTCTTCACCTCCCCAACCGGGTCTATAATGACCTCAGAATCCGATCCTGTCTCCCTCTCAGTGAGGTTGGACTGAGTTCTGTTAGGAAATTAAATTCAAATAGAAAATGTTGGAGATCTGACCCTAAACAGCATATGTGTAATGTGGTGTGATGTATGTACTTACGGTCTGAGATCCAGAATAGGAGCCAAAAACCCAAGGCGGTCAAAGTAGAGATATATTTCCGCTTGGTCGGTGCTGCAGACCGACTCCTGGCCCTCTGCTGACGTTCCCGCGCCTTACTGGTCGCGGATGCTGCGCCAGCGTCTCATGACATCTTCCACTGCAGTGTGACATATAATTTCATAATTTACCTAGCTGCACATTTCCAAATTGTTACCCAAACATTTCACATAGTCATGGGGGCCTAGTCGGATGTCAGTATAATAACAATTTCGCCTTTAAAAACAATTTTAACAAAATAGCTATCATCAGATTTTAGGGGATACTGTGGTCAATTATTACGTTGTGGCTTTTAAGATGATTGGACAAAAATCAGGTAACTTACTTATTTGGTGCTGCTCCTCGCGTGGGCTTTCACCAAACTGGGCAAACATCTGCCACAGATGCGCCTCCATGCCGCGTATTTTCTGGCCCGGTCTGAGTAGTATGCATCCCGTTGGTCCCAAATTTCGGGTCTTTCCTGGACCAAAACGATCAGCATCTCTACATTGATGTGTGTAGACATGCTGCTGGACTCCGTGGAGGCGTTCTTCCAGGATGTCTGGCGCTCTTTTTGAGCTAATTTGCATGTGTAAGCTCATGGCTTGCCCCATTGCCTGTGACCTGCATAAGTCTTGAGTATTTCTCGCAAATCACACGTGTGGTCCTGTGTAATCCGTATTTTCTTCCACCCATAGACTTGCATTGGCGTACTACGGGCGTAATATGCTGACAATCGCAGCATGCTGCGATTTTCTCGGCCCGTAAAATATGGCCGAGAAATATACGTATGATCAGAGCTGCCCCATAGAGAAACATTAGTCCGAGTGTAATGCGTTGTTTTAACGCCTCTCACTCATCCGTATTCCTCTCTAGTGTGACACCGACCTAAGGGTTTAAAAGGGAAGTGGGTTATATTTGTAAAAATTCAGGGGCCATCCATTATTTTTGGTTCAGTTGTTCAGAAAAAATGTAAGATTAGGTTGTTGTCTATCTCGTAGCCTGTTTCTCATACCAATAATGACGTTTGTAGATGAGGGCATTCTGACTGATGAGAGATGTTAGGGGGGTATGTTGGATTGAAATATGCCTGCTACCTTGCTTTGCTGGAACTGTCAGCAGCACAGTGCCTCCCCTCCCTGTCTGAATGAGGCCAAGCATGCATGTTTATGAGGAGAAATAGCTGTGGGTTTACAGCTCTCTTATATGTATGGTCAGTAGTGATGAGCGAACGTCTTTCCGAGCATGCTCAGGTCTTATACGTGTATCTCGGACATGCTAGAATAATATGTTTGAGTCCTTGCGGCTGCATGTTTCGCGGCTGTTAGACTGCCACAACACATGCAGGGATTGCCTAACAAACATGCAATGCATGCTCGGATAACACATTCGCTCATCACTAATGGTCAGCTTTAGGAGTCCTGCAGCTGAGTAGAGAGGCGGCTCTATAATCACCCTCCCTGTAAGGGAATAAAAGGTGGCGATCTTGTGTATGGGGGAAGCACAACAGATCACAACATGCCTTAACCTTTGCTCATCTGGGAGAATGGTGGTGGTTATAAACATTCATGCTTACCAGATCCCATGTGTCCATTTGACCAGTAGGTTATGTGTATGGTGTAAATAACACCGTTTGCATCGGCTCTAAGGAAAACTCCTAAGGTGGAAACTTGTAGTAACACCATGCCTGTTGCATTCGGATATCTCTAGGATTAATCTCGCAAAGTGTTCTCACAGAGTCATTCTGATCATCCCCATTACAGTAGCCCTCCCCCACTGACTTGGATTGGTCTACACATTAGTTTACCCTTCCAAATTTTATTAAATCCATGTGTATAACTAAGAAATGTCAGTTGTGAGTAAAATCTCTTTCTCTTGCTATAGGTAACTACCTTGAGTGATTTACATGAGAAGGACTCGAGGTGATTTACTAAGGTATGATACAACTTCAGATCAGCATATTTTAGTACAAAACTAAAAATATTTTTTTTGCATGCAGTTCCTAAGATTTTTCAAAAAAATTATGTTTTCCATCAAATACACAAAAACTATACTTAGATTAATCTTGAAAATAGCATGACTGATGGATTTTTTTTATTAAAAATATACTAATGCGTGATTTTCGTAATATTGTTTGTTATACAATTGCCAAATGCATGCATAGGAGGATGGTCATAAACCATACCAGAATTTTGTACACTTCCTCAATTTTCCCACTTCAAACGATTTACCGTATATACTCATGTATATGCTGACACATGTATAAGCCGACCCTCCCTAATTTTGCCACAAAAAACTGGGAAAACTTATTGACTCGCGTATAAGCCTAGGGTAAAAAATGATTATGCCCTCATATGCTCCATAGATTAGGCCCCCATAAACTGCCCAGATTATGCCCCCGTATGATCCACAGATTATGCCCCCATATGCTGCACAGATTATGCCCCCATATGCTCCCCTGATTATGCCCCCGTATGCTCCAGATTATGCCCCCATATGCCTCACAGATTATGCCCCATATGCTACAGATTATGCCCCCGTATGATTCACAGATTATGCCCCCATATGCTCCAGATTAGGCCCCCATATGCTGCACAGATTATGCCCCATAGTGTAGGTCCCTTATGCTGCCGCTGCTGCTGCAAAAAAAAGACATACTCACCTCTCGTCGCTGGGGGCCAGGTGCTGGTGTCCTGAGCAGGCGGTGACACTGGCGCGCTATGGGGGACATGTGCCGGTGTCACCGCTCGCTCAAGACCCCGACACCTGAGATATTTACCTGTCACCGGACCGGTCAGCCGCTGCGCACTGATCCCTCTTCCGGGTCCTCGGCAGTGAATGATCAGGCAGAGGGCGCGGCGCGCACTAACGACGTCATCGCGCCCTCTGCCTGAACATTCACAGCCAGAGGAGTTGGACGAGGGAGCAGCACGCAGCGGTGGTCCGGGACAGGTAAATATCGCTATACTCACCCCTCCGCCGGCGCGTCACTCCTGCAGCGTCTCCTCTTCTCCCAACGGTCTCCACAGTGCTTCCGTCCTACAGCGGTCACGTGGTACCGCTCATTAAAGTCATGAATATGTGCATATTCATGACTTTAATGAGCAGTACCATATGACCGCTGCAGGAAGGAGCCGAAGATCGTGGGAGAAGCAGGGGGGCTGCAGAGACTGCGCCGGCGGAGGGGTGAGTATGATCCTACACCCCGCTCCCCCTCCTCCACCGACCCCCGTATATGACCCACATATAAGCCGAGAGGGGGACTTTCAGTCCTAAAAAATGGGCTGAAAATCTCGGCTTATACACGAGTATATACGGTAATTCAACTTCCAAAGTATGGAAGCAGCATACTTTACTGTGGTATACTGTTTCCATAACTCAGATAATTTTTCCTGAGAATAGCCTCCTTCACACGTACTGATACTTCTGGTACTGGAAAAAACATGAACGGTGCTATCCGTGTACGTGTGGCATCTGTGTGCCGTCCATGTGACATGTACTGGAATAGAATGCAGATTAGAAATGACAGATATTTAGGTGTTAAAGGGATTCTGTCACCACATTTTTGCCCCATAAGCTGCAGCCACCGCCATCAGGGGCTTATCTACAGCATTCTGGAATGCTGTAGATAAGCCCCCGATGTCACCTGAAAGTGAAGAAAAACGAGTTAGATTATACTCACCCAGAGGCGTTCCGCCGTCCGGTCGGGTCCGGAGGGAGTCGCGGTCCGGTACGGCACCTCCCATCTTGTAGCGAAGCCGTCCTCTTTTCTGTGTCCAGTCGCGGCTCCGGCGCAGGTGCACTGCTCTGCCCTGGCGCAGGCGCCGGACCTCTCTGACCTTTCCCGGTGCCTGGGCACCAGGGCAGAGCAGTGCGCCGGAGCCGCGACGGACGAAAAGAAGAGGCCGGCTTCGCTACAAGATGGGAGGCGCCGGACCGCGATGCCCATCGGACCGGACCGGATGGCGGACCGCCCCTGGGTGAGTATAATCTAACTCGTTTTTCTTCACTTTCAGGTAACATTGGGGGCTTATCTACAGCATTCCAGAATGCTGTAGATAAGCCCCTGATGGCGGTGGCCGCAGCTTATAGGGCACAAATGGGGTAACAGATTCCCATTAAAGATGTGCAAAGATATAGATAGATATTGGGTAGATATACAGTGCTTTGCATGTGTAGTTTACTGTACTTGTATTAAGCTAATAAATAAAAAAAATTAAAAATGATGTGGGGTTCCCCCTACTTTTGATAACCAGCAAAGGTAAAGCAGACAGCTGTGGCTTATATTATCAGGCAGGGAAGGTCCACGGTTATTGGGCCCTTCCCAGCCTAAAAATACCAGGCAGCAGCCACCACAGAAGTGGCACATCTGTTAAATGAGATAATTCTGGTGCTTTGCCCGGTTCATCCCAATTGTCCTGGTGCATTGGCAATCGGGGTAATGGTATTGAGGTTGATGTCAGCTGTGATCTGTCAAAAAACAGTAATTTAAAAAAAAAAAAAAAACCCTTATTTGAATAAAGACTCCCCCACACTATTTCTGGTTCACCAATTTATTGAAGAAAAAAATCCCCTCAGATCTTCCGTAATCCACCAAATCCGATGTAGTCTAGAAATGGATACCCGAAAAACATAGAAAGAAATAAAAACAAGAGACTGTCCCTCGTTCACCAATTTGTTAGCAAAAATGTTCACACAAAGCTTCGATGTAGTTCGGCGTCTGTTTATAGCAGTAAAGTTCCTGCTATTCACAGGCGCCGGGTACTGACAACAAAGCTATTCAGAGCCGTGGGGTCTCTCTGAGCGTAGCTTTGCTATGCAGGCAGGAGGCTGAATTAATATATGAAGATGCCCCTTAGGGGGCATATATAGGAATTCCACATGATATGCAATAAATATCTGATGGATGCAGATCTCACATCTGCGATCTGCACCTAACTGAAGAACGTCTGTGAATGGGGAATTTGTTACACATGTGCAGCTCTTACCATTCACTTGTATCACAGGCTAACCAGGAAGTCAGTGCTCTTGAGAAAGGATGGAAATCGGGTAATTCCTGCACATATTCTGAGACAAATAAGCCTTACTAAGGCTGCTTTATATCCACATGTTTTCGCAGGTGTTCGCACAAAAATATGCAGTAACAATATTATCTGATTATTGTGTTTTGATACGTTTTTTATGTATTTCCCTTTTTTGGATGTATTTTTGGTGCAAACTTGAATCATAATTTTTTCATAAGTTTTTTTTCAATACAGAAAAGCAGGATTATGCACACTAGTTAACTCTTCAGTGATCAGTCACTTTCAAAATTGTTAATTCTGAGGTAAAATCTGTATTCAGTGAAGACAGACTTTCCAATTACTGAGATAGGAGATGGCAGTTGCTACTGATAAGACTCTATCTAGATTGGACGAGGACGGGGCTGGTTTTAGGGTACTGTCACACTAAGCGAGATCGCTAGCGATATCGCTTAAGCGACACCGATTTTATGACGCAGCAGCGACATCGTTAGGACGTTGCTGTGTGTGACATGTAGTGCGATGTGGCCACTGCTGCGATGTCACTGATCGTGCACGAACGTTCCGGACCGTTTTTTGATCGTTGCCGTCCCGCTGGTGAGCCTGAATCGCTGAGTTTGACACCCTTTATGAACGACGAGCGACCTCGTTGGCGACTCATGTCAGCGGCGCAGGCAGGACTTGTTTTTAACGCCCCTCAGCTCCGATTGGTGGCCACAACATCTAGTCCTTTGTGCGTTGTTGCGAGGATACTATCGTGTGTGGGGTTTTGCGATCCTGTCAGAGTCGCTACAGCGCTTCATCTTTGCCATTTATACAAGACAATTTTTGGGATCCTGAAAAAATGAATCCAGGGCAAACGCAATAGCGGCACAGACTGATCGCAGTAGCTACAAAGCAGAAGGCTAGCAGGACGCAGTATGGAACGATGCTGGAAATTCGTATGAACCACTTGCGTCGTCTTTTATGACGTGGACGTCCAATCACTAAGCGAGAGCTGTGACTTTTGACATACAGTGACCACCAATCTGTGCTGAGGGGCGTGGAAAAGGTTGCGCTCAATCTTTAACAATACTTGCTGTGTGACAGGTCCCAACGACTGCCGAGGTTGTTATACAGATCGCTGATCGCTGATGTGTCGTTTATGATATCTTCCTATTTGGAAGCTACTAGCGACCATATAGCGATCACACCAACGATCTCGCCAGGTCGTTGTCGTGATCGCTGGTGCGATCGCTTAGTGTGACAGTACCTTTAGACAAATTGGGGCTCTAGGCAAAATTCAAAGTGGGGCCATGTCCATATAAAACACGTACGTGTTACACCGATATTGGTGTCACCAGTGTTTTCAATTAGTGTCCCATCCATGTGCTAACCGTGTTTTTCCAGAAATGAAATTACAAAGCTTCTCATATACATTCCATGTTAAACACGGACGGCATGTTTACACGGACCCATAGACTTGTATTGGCCCTTGTCATTTGTGCTGCTGGGAAAACACAGACATGAGAGCAGCACCGTAGGTCAAATGAGGTACATGTGGCATCTGTGAAAAACATGATAGGACGTGTGAAGGGGGCATACAGTCACATAATAGAAAACATCAGCAGAATTGCCGTCTTTTTTCTACATCCTACCTCACAAACAGCAGAATAAAAAGCAATTAAAAAAAAAAGTCCTAAATGTCCCCCAACCTACTCTGCTAAATCCCCTCTAGCTCCGTGGCCGATGGTTCGGGGTCCCTGATGGTTATTATTCACTTTGCAGCCATTCTTATAAAATCCATTAAGACTGTTCACATGCACCATTTTTGCTGGTGATTGATCTACAGTGTTGGCAGGCAATATTCAGCGTTTTTTGCAGCCTTTTCACTTGCATTTTTGTGTCCCATTCATTTGAATAGGGAAAAAAACGGTGCAGAAGCACTGAAAGACGACAGCAACAGATTTATTAAAAAAAAAAAGTGTTGTGTGGCCGGTGTCCGTGTCTGGCTGCTGCACTGGGACAGTGTGGAACAGTATAGTAGACTGCACTATTCCACACAATAGGATATTAAGCCCTGTTCACACTGAGCTTCTGCAGTGCGTCCGGGGGCTCTGCCTCAATCCCCCTAAAATAGGATTCACGTAAATCCCCGATGGGGCCACAGACTGCACTGACACTAGCAGAGGTCAAATGAATTTGGGTTTTTTTCTGAAATTGATTTTTTTTTCTCAGGCCGGTTGCACACGATCACGAATTGGCAGCGCTTTGGACGTAGCGCTCATGTCCCCTGCTGAATATTGAATGCAGGTGACTCCACATGTGATCACTGAAACGTGCGGATTCACTGCGTCCAATACATTGTACGGGTGAGATTTATCGCGTCTCCGCAAGATAGACATGTTGCGATCTGGAAAGACGCACCGCTTGTCTGTCTCCGCATGTGATCCGCAGTCATCTGTGGATGCATAGTGGACAGTACGCAGCTTCCAACCTGCAGCGATTACTGATCATGTGCACCTACCCTCAGAGTCTGTGTTTTTTCTTCTAAAAGTGCCCACTTTTCTGTGGCTGTTGGAACAGACGGGCACGTTCAGAAAAAAACATCACGTGGAATTCATGTGAACTCCATTCCTGTCATTGCAATCTATGGCTCTATAGGGGATTGAGGCAGAACCCACCAGGCACAGTAAAGAAAGACAGTGTGAACAGGCCCTAATGTAAGACACAGGCATTAGACATACAGTAAACTACTGATCCCTATTATGGCAACACTACAATTACAGAACTATATATGTGAGCCGCCCGCCAGGGCTGTGGGGTACTCGGACCCGAGCCCGTTGATTTCTATGGGGGATGTCACGGCGGCCACGGCTCGGTCCGTGGCCCGGGCGCTCACCCTGAAAAGGGGATATATTTACAGGGGATAATGTCAGTGAATCGTGACGCCACCTGTGGTGTCTGGTGAGGATCAGCAGCGCTGCAGCAGTCCACTGAGGCCGGTGTTGTGGCAGCTTAGGTTGTATCGCTCTTGACAGGTGGAGCAGGCCTTCAGGGCAGTGTAAATGTAGGGATGCAGGACGGAGGGAACCCAGCCGGGTAAGAACAAGAATGGGAGCACACACAAGCCACTTCTGTACCTTTACTGGAGTTAGTGCAGGAACATCCCGGAGCACTGTAGGGTGAGGGTGCACGTCCGGATTCTCCCCAGTGAGCAGGTGTAGGGCCTCCTGTTACTTGCCTCTCTGTAGTAAGTTCTGACCTGCCTGTAGCTAGGCCTAACTTTGTCTCTGTCCTGCACCGGCTGACTTTGTGGTAGGGCCTTCTTCTGGAGTACACACTCCCTGCTTTTAGGGTTTCCGTGTCCCCTGGCTCTGTTACGTATCAGCTCTTTAGTATCCTGGGACCTGTAGTCCTCCAGGAATTCCGGTTGTCTCCTACTGGGTCGTAGAGATCCCTGTAAGCTCGGACCCGGTATCCGGTATGTGCTTTCTGGGGTGAGCTGGTAAGGCTCCTCTGCCCCTTGCTACTCTCTCCTCTAGCCTTCGGCCTACTCATGCCCTCACAAGGCTATACTCACTGGCAGTTGGTGGGCTGCCTCTTCTGCCGCTCTCTAGAGCGTCGGCACGCTCCTAGCTCGCTGACTTGAGCTAATTCAGTCTCACACTGCAGGACTAGACTACTCTGTTAGACTGCACTTCCTAGAGTCTCCTGTTCAAAGTCTGAACTGTTCTGTTCTTAGAGTCTTCTGATCTGTTCTGTTCTCCACTTCCTGCCTCCTCCCTCCTTTTTATCTCCCTACACGGGCTGCCTCTGGTGGTCTGAGGAAGGGTGAAGGTGTGTGTATGCTCTGAGGGCCTCTTGTGGATGAATCCTTTAATGCACCTTCTAGGATCTGTGGCACCAAGCGCAGCTGGGCTCCACATTCCCCCCTAGCAAAGCTCAGCACTCCTGGGCTGAAGAACATTTTTCAAAACATAACAATAAACAATCTTCCCTTTATGGGGGTTAGGACACTTGAACGTTGCATAAAAGATGAATAACTATATATATATATATATATATATATATATATATATATATATAATATATATATATATTGCAAAAGCAGTAAGAAAATGAGCAACCAGAAAGTCCAAGTGTCTTTTGGAAAGGTTACTCAAAGAGAAGCACTTGAGGAGTGCAACTATATACACTTAAAGTATTTGGCTGCACATAGTCCTCAGCCACTGAGTCCTTGGTTACCCAAAGGTAGTAGGAAACAAATGAGCAAGTGTCCATATCACTTGGATGGGCCATTAGGGGGAAAATATAAATTATAAGCAGGTATGTCAATGAACACATTGAAATAACAAGACAATACAGTAATATACAATACCCCAGGGGTAACTATCTACATCTGTCAGAGGTTTGACTATTCTCTGTACCTAGCAGGGGGTTGACCTCTTGTGCTACGTATTGATCTGCGTGGTGCGGTGGTCTGTGAGGTTTCAGTGTCTGTATTGTCAGTTACACTGTCTGCTCTACGAGTGAGTAAGTTGTAAAATTGCCTTAACCTCCTATGGTACTGGGAAGTGTACCATTGGTTGGGCCATCTGCTCTGTTTCTGCAGGGATCCTCTTCCGGGGATTCTTCTTGAGCAGGCTTCTGTGGCACTAAGCTCTTCTGCAGCACTTACAGGTTCAAATTGCTGTGGAGGTTCTTCGGTTCCGGCCATTTCTGGATGGCAGTGAACTTCTCGGGTCTGGCGCTACTTCTTCTGAACTGACAATGTGTCCCAGGTACTGTACCTTTTGCTTGAGCAGGTGGCACTTTGAGGACTTCAGTTTCATCCCATACCAGGACAGTGACTCAAATACTTCCGCCAGGTGCTTCAAGTGGTCTTCATACGTTTTGGAGTACACAATCACGTTATCCAGGTATAGTAACACAGTCTCAAAGTTGAGGTGTCCCAGGCAGCACTCCATCACTCTCTGGTACGTTTTGGGGACACTGCTGAGTCCAAACGGCATTCTGTCGAACCCCACAGAGTCCCATCGGGTGGTGAAGGCCGTCTTTTCCCGATACTCCTCAGCCACAGCTACTTGCCAGTACCCACTAGTGAGTTCAAGGGTGGAAAAGTAATTAGCAGACTTAAGGCAGTCAGAGATTCCTCAATATGTGGTAAAGGGTATGCATCTTTATGTGTAATGCGATTTACTTGTCTGTAATCCACACACATTCTCATGCTTCCATCCTTTTTTCCTGACTAGAACTAGGGGAGCTGCCCAGGGACTACAACTATCCCTTATCACCCCTGCCTCTTTCATGTCATGCAACATCTCCTTGGCTTTCTGGTAATGTGCTGGAGGTATAGGCCTGTACCGTTCCTTAATGGGGGATGGTTGCCTGTGGGGATGTGATGTTGCACCCCCTTAATCTTCCCAAAGTCAAGTGGGTGTTTGCTGAATACCTGTGCGTACTCCTGGACCACCCGATGTACACCCTGTTCTGGTGAGCTGGAGTGGTGTCTGTCCCAACATGGATCTGCTGACACCAATCCTCCACCTGGGTTGCGGGGGGCCATTAACCTCCACTGGGTCTGGGGAAGTTAAGGACTCCGTTGTGTGAATGGAGTTATTATCTACAGCATGTAACTTGACAACGGTGGCATAACGTGGTAATCTACCTCGTCTTCCCCACAGTTGAGAAGACGGACTGATACCCTCCCATTGCGTACATCCACTACCCCTCTGGCGGTTAAGAGTGTAGGTCTGTGCTCTGACAAAGGGGTTCTACTACTGCCTGGTAGCTTTGTCCTTTCAGACCTATTGCTGCTCTACCCCAGATAAGCATTTCACTCATTGGGGGAATCACATGGGTGTCGGGTCTGTTACCCACACACTACCAATCTCACCACCGGTCAGTTCCACTTGCTGCTGGCACATCAGGGCCCGGATCTCCTTCTGAATCGCTCTCTTCTGCCCTGGTTTGGCAACATCGGCGAGCTGTTGGAGTAAAAACACAACTTCCTCCCAAAACAGTTACCAATAACATTAGTGCCTAGTCCACATTCATTCCATTTTTCCTCATTGACAGTCTTCACTACAATAAGTCCCTGGTCCTTTAACTCCACCCCCCCCCACCTTTACTGCTACATTTTTGACCTCAAGTAGGTCAAGAGGGAGGCTGTTAGGCGTATACTGCAAATTCTGGGTTTGGGGTTGGAGACTGTCCATGGACCAGTATTTGTTATAGAGGATATCAGGTATGATTGTTACCTGGGATCCGGTGTCCAGCAGGGCAGGTATTGCGATGCCGTCCAGTATAGGATAGGAAAGGTCTTCCTCCCACAAACCTGTGGTGCCAGTCTGAGGGGCCTGCTGAGTCTATTCCTGGTGCTGGCCCTCGGACCCAGGTTTGCTCGTTTAAAGGACACTGGTGACGGTGTGACCTTCCTTCTGGCAGCGGTGGCAGACTAACTCCTCGACGAGGATGGCGCGGTTGTTGGTCCTTCCTGAGGGTGGCGTTGTCCTCCTCCAGGGTGGCGACGTCCTCCTTCTTCCCGTTCATCCGGGGGACATCCTCAGGGCAGTCGGCTAGCAGGATCCTTCCTTCTGTCTCTGGCTCTGTCCGTAGTTGCAGGGCACTCATTACAGTGGCCAGGTTTCTGGTCAGCTGGTGCACTTCTGAGCGCAGACAGTCTAGCTCAGTAGGGGGCGCTGTCTGCGCTTTGGCTTCAGCCACCAGCGGGGAAAAGGTGGGTGCTGCTGGCAGAGTGGCCTTACCTGGGAAACGCTGGATTGCCATATCTGCTGTTTCCAGGGTTGCAGTCCCGTTATAGCCATTCCTAAAAGGGGATCAAAGGTAGCATCTGGATGATCCAAGGACCACCAACGCACAGTCCTGCTCTCCCGCTTGGGACCTCAGCCCCTGGACAAATTGTTCTTTTAGCATTTTACTCTCCTTGGTGACGCTAATTGGATTAACCTGTTTGAGAGCTCGCAGGGCCCCTTGTAAACGGCAGGCATTGTCCCGAACGTTGTCCTCCGGTTTCTGAAGCATTGGTAGAACCTCATCCGGAGGTCTGCTTCAGTTCGTCCTCAAAGGCAGCCTGTAACTTTTTGAAAATTACGGGCACTGATTCCTGTCTGCAGCCGACCACGTCTCTACTTCTCTCTCCGCAGCACCAGTCAATGTCCCACAACACTGCAGCCCTTTGTTTGTCTGACATAGAATACATGTCTAGTATGCTGCATATTTTGGCTTGAATCCAGACAGGGGTCTGACTTGCCGCTGTACTGGGGAAGCCACTTTGCTACAGGCATGTACGGTAAAATCAGTGGACTATAGGGCTATAGGCCCAGGTGATGGGGCGGGTGCCCCCGGCCTGCGCGGCAGCGGTCGAGGGCAGATCATCGGGCTGCGGGCCGGGCCGGCCGTCGGAGAGTGCTGCCATCTGGCACCTCCTAGTGAACCCTAGCCTATCTTCCTCTTTTGAGGCCGCGCTCCGGGAGGGCACGGTCCTGCTGGTAGACCCTGCGTCGCCGGGCGTCCTACGTCCGAGCATTCACTGGGGTTCCCTGCCAGGACCTGACCCGCGTCACGTTGTCCAAGCTTTGCTGGTTTCACAGGTATGCCCCTAGTTTTCCCCCCGGTGATGTAATAATGGCGGACGGGCGGGGAAAACTTCACCCCCATAAAAATAAGTTTTTTAGTAAAGCCACATACCCCGGGGGGCCGGGCAAACTTTTTTCCGTTTCCCGGGCACCCGGGTTGTTCGGACGCCGTCAGATGAGCCCCCCGGGGGGCCCTGTGGGGTACCCCCCCCCCGGGGCCCGTTTTTTCTATGGGGGATCCCGGGGGCCCCGGGGGCCCCGGGGCCCCCTGGGCTCCCCCAAAAAAAAGGGGGATATTTTTTACAGGGATAAGTTTGAATCGTGACGCCACCTGTGGTTCGGGTGAGGTCACCACGCTGCGCATCCACTTAGGCGGGGTTGGGCAGCGGGGGTTTTTTAAATGCTTTGACGGTGGAGGGGCCCCTTTCGGGGCAGGAAATAGGGATGGGGCGGAGGCCAGCCGGGAAAAAAAAAAAGGGAAAAGAAACACAAAAGTCACTTCTGTATTTTACTGGAGTTAGTCAAAAACATCCAGAGCACGGGGGGAAAAAGGGTGCAGTCCGAATTCTCCCCAGTGAGCGGGTAGGGCCCCCTTTTATTCCCCTCTCTGTAGTAAGTTTGCCCGCCGAGCTGGGGGAAAAATTTTGCCCTCGCCCGCACCGGCTTTTTTGGGAAAAAGGGCCTTCTCCGGAGTACACACCCCCTGCTTGTGGGGTTTTCCGTGCCCCCTGGCTCTGTACGTTCATTTTTGATGAGGGGGGGCCCGTAGCCCCCCCAAAATTTCCCCGGTTGACTCCTACTGGGTCTAAAAAACCCCGGCCGGGACCCGGTACCCCGGTATGACTTTCTGGGGTGAGTAAAAAGGCTCCTCGCCCCCTTCTCCCCCCTTTTCCCTTAGCCTTGGGCCCTTCCAAAAACCCCCTAAAAGGCTATACACCGGGCAGTTGGGGCTCCCTTTTCCCCCCCCGGGCTTTTAGAGCGTCGGCACGCTCCACCCTCGCTGACTTGACAATTCATCCACCTGCAGGAAGACTACCTTTGATTTGCATTTTTCCCTAGAGTCTCCTGTTCAGATCGAACGTTTTTCCCTTGAGCTTCTGTTTTGTTCTGCTTTTTTCCCCCCCCGGCCCCCCCCCTCCTCCCCCTCTTTATCTCCCAAACAGGGGCCCCCTCGGGGGGTTGGGGAAAGGGGAAAAAGGGGTTTTGAAAAAAGCTCTGAGGGCCTTTTGGGGGTTTAAATTTTAAAACCCCCCTTTTCAAGGATCTGTGGCCCCAACGCAGCGGTTTCCACATATCGCATATTAAACACACATGTACCCAATATTAACTTTATACATATTAAAACATTCACTATATACTGTATATACATTGTACAAGCACATTAAAGTAATACAGTATCAGACCGTCGTGTGTAAAGCACATATATAAAGTATAAACAAAAATTTTTTCATTTTATGCAGTATGCTCACAATACTTTTATTTATATTTTTTTAACAAAATAGTGCACACATGTTTTTCCAAAAATTTAAAAAACAACACGACAAAACGTATGTACAGCATATATATAACTCACATGCACCACAGATAACCAATCAACAAATTTGTTTATATCCACACATACATATACACATATACAGAAAACCCCAAAAGGGGATATCACATGTACACACACAAAACCATAACAGTAACTTCCCAGATTCTGCGCTTAATTTTGCATCCTTTTGGGGGACATTTTTTAAAGGGGAGCAGCCATGATGAGCACCAGGAGGAGGGACACAGCAGAGCTGCATTTCCCCCCCCCAAAAAAAAAACCAAACCCCCTCACATGACGTCAGCAAAATTAAAAAAAAATTAAGGGGGCCAAAAAATGGTGATGCAAAAAAAATTTTTAAAAAAAAAAAACACATTTTTTTACTGTTCACAGCAACCAAAAAAAAAAAATTCCCGGGTTTATAAATAAAAAGGTTCCCCAAAAACGCAGCGAACAAAGAGTAAATGCAAAAATTTCCTTTTACTGCACAGAAGATGTAAAAAAAAAAAACCAAAATTCTTCACCGCGTTGATTTGTTTACCAAAAATCGCCTCCCAAAAATTGCAGAAAAGGGTCCCCTCCTTTACCGCACCTGTTTCTAGCGTTACACCTGGGTTTCCAGTAAATCTCAGATAAACGGTTTATTCTACGAACCCTCCCAGTGGAAAATTCCCTTAAAAGGGGAGATTTGGCACGGGGTTTCGCTGACCATGATCCAGCGTTTTCCACTTTTTTAGGCTGCAAAAAAATTTTCATGGGGCCCCAGTTTTTTTGGGATTTTGAAAAGACACTGTAAAAAAAGGGGGCCGATTGAGTCCGAGTAACTCTGGGTGCCTCATTATGGGAAAAGGATCCTTCAGGTTTCAACTAAAACAAAAACTGAATTTAATGGAATCCCCAAGTAAGTACTCAGTTTTTTGAGCGTGGGGTAAAGTTCCCAAAAATTTTTTTCAAAATTTTCCCCAAAAAAACCCCTTTAATCAATCACAAAAAGGCCCCACACGGGCAGCACGTCAATGGTATATAGCAACCTCTTTGTTAGGGGAGCCCAAAGGCTTGGAAAGCAGAATTGTTTCTCACCCCCAAAAAAAAAATTCGCAAAACCCAAAACCCCCAAAAACCAAAAAACCCTTCCCTTTGACCCCCCCCCCCCCAAAAATTTCCTAAACTACATTTAGTGTCCACATTTTGGGGGATTGCTGTACATGAGAGCCGCCAAATTTTGGGTGAAGTCTCCGAAGTAGAGCGGGGCACTAAGCATCTGGGTCACTAAAAGGGGATTTGCAATTTTCACTCAGCAAAATCCCCTCGCTTGTTTCGGGAAAAAAAACCTGGAGTCAAAATCGTCACTCCCTGTAAAAAAAAATTTCCCAAAAAAGGGGGGCGTTTTAGGGAGGTTTCTGCCCCTTTTTTAGCACTTAGGCAATCTGTAAAAGGAGTCCGAAACAAAATTTTTGGAAAAACGCGCTCCCGGGGGGAAAAAAACTCTGGGTGAGTTTTCTGTACAGCCCCAAAAGGGAATTCCACTTTCAGCGAAATTTTGGGACACATTTTTGGGGGAATTTTTACCCTTTTTCCCCCTGAAAATGGAAAACTGGGCAAAACAAAATTTTTTTTTTAAAAATTAAAAATTTTTTTTTTGCCCAAAAAATTTTTAAAAAAAAATGACACACCTGAGGCGCAAAATGAACACGCATCCCTAATTTGTTTAATGGGGGGGGAGTTGAAAATTTCCAAACAAACTTTGAGGGCCAATTTTTCCCGCGTCCTTGTGAAAATGAAAAGATTTGGGGGGGAAACAAAAGTTTTGGAAAAAATTTTTTTATTTTTTTAAAAATTTTTTAGATCCCTTGTAGAATTCGTGAACACCTGGGGTTCAAGGTGCTCAAAACCCGGGTTTCCACGGAGCACCTTTTCGTGTAGGCATGACCCCGCAAAATTCAAAGCAAAAACTCCTTTTAAAGGTTTACTTCACCAAATTTTTAAAAACCATCTCATATATAACCCTAGACAATTCCCGTTCACAAAACTAAAAACCCCCCAAAAAATCCCCAAAAACAGCCTTTCACATATCCCCTTTATTACAGTCACTAAACACACCCATTCCCTGCCAGTTTCCGTGGGCGACTACCCCGCTGACAGGGTGGGGGGCCCGGTGTCTCAGCTCCCCTGCCTTTTGGCTCCCCAGCCTATTTGCCCAACAGGTGGAATGGGTGCAGATTTGGGCCGTCCCCCTTCAAACCCGATGAAAAACCCGACCCCCGACACACCCAAAACCCCCCCCCCCCAGGGGGGTTTTTAAAAGGAACCCCCCGGGGCCCTTTGCCCCCAAAAAAAAAACCCTTGGCCCCGGGGAAAAAAAAAGGGGCTGCACCACAACATATGCGCAGTTTTCCAACAAAATCCCCTCAGTTTTCCCCGCATCAAAACCCTTTGGGGGGAAACACCCCAAACTAGCACTTTCCGTTATACTGGTTTTAAACCCACCCCAATTTTAAGCCGACCCCCCAATTTTGCCACAAAAAAAAGGAAACTTATTTTTTGAGTAAACCTGGGGGGGAAAAAGGGCGTAATGGTAAATTTTAAAAAAAAAAATAGATACCAAAAAAAGTAAAAAAAAAATGGTTTTAAAATTTTTTTTTTTAAACCAATTTAACAGGGGCCCATAGCTGCTCCATAGAAAAGGCCCATTTTTTTTTCTCCACAAAATTTTGGGGCCCCCCCGCGCTCCCCGATTATGCCCCATTATTAAGCCCCATAAAGCTGCCCCATAGATTATGCCCCCAATCTGCCCCGTTTAAAAGCCCAAAAGACCCCCCATAGACATGCCCCATATGCGCCCCCATTTTTTGCCCCACAAGTGCCCAAGTTTTGGGGCCCCCTTGTTTCCCCATGGGATTAAACCCACAAAATGCTCCATAGAATTTTGGGCCCCAAAATTTCTGCCCCTATTATGCCCCATATGCCCCATGTACAGGGGGGGCCAAAAGTTTTGGCAAACCTGAAAATTTGTTTAGATTTACCAGTTTCCCCAAAAATGATTGCAAACCCCAAATTATTTGGTTTTATCTTTATTTTTTTGTCTTCAATGAAAAAACAAAAAAAGAATTGCGTAAAACCCAAAAATTTGGTTTTTAAAAAACCCCCCCCCAAAAAAAAAAAAAGGGGGGGACCCAAAAATTTTGGGGGTTTTTAAAAAAACAGGGGATGCTTCTCAAAATTTGTGAATAAACCGAAACCCAAAAATTACCTGTGGTACGAAAAGGGGGTTCAATAACTAAATCAAAACTTGCACCTTTCATGGATTTAAAGTTGATAAAACCCTTTTCCTGTGCCTTGGTGTAACCCCTTTTACATGGGAAAAGAAAGACCAAAAAAAGTCTGAGGGCTGAGAAACCAAAGTGAGGAAGCAAGCAAAACCAAGGTACAAGCCCCCCAAAACCCAAAGTTCCCCGTTCTTCCCCTGCCAGGTCATCAAGACTTTTTTTAACCCCTAGGGAAATGTGCAACCTCCCAGAGTGAAAGGGAAAAAAAAAAATTTACAGGATTTTTTCGCAAAATTGGCGGATGGTGGATAAAAACCTCGACTACTCCCCAAAAAAGTTTAAAATGCCCTGCGTCCGAGGGTACAACATGTCAACCCGACTATCCCCCGGCATCTGAATGAAAAGGGCTGTAGGAAAGGGAAAAAACCCCCGAAGACCCCACTTCTTTTTCCCCCCCACATAAAAAAATCAGGTGGGGTTTGCTAAACTACCCGAGAAAACCCCTTTAAAATTTTTGGGAAAAAATTTTCCCGGTCAAATGAGAAAAACGGCTTTTTGGGAAAAACCATCAACATGATTACAGGAAAAAAAAAAAGGCATTCAAAGAAAAGAAACGGTCCCTACAGTCAAACATGGCGGAGGGTTTCCCCGATTTTTGGGGGGGTTTCTTTCTGCCCCCGGCACGGGTGCGCCTTTTGCAGGCCCTTTGAAGTCGAAGAACCCCAAAAAATTTTGCAGCAAATGGAGGGCCCTGTGAGAAA
>JARQOD010000005.1:375067761-375139869 GCA_033576555.1 Oophaga sylvatica
TTCATCGGCAGGAGTAGAGAGATTGTTTTCTTCATTTGGTTTTGTGCACACAACAGTCCGAAACCGCTTAGGAACTGCTAAAGCAGGACAACTAGTTTTCCTATTAAAAGTCCTAAATAAACAGTAGGCTTAAAGGACTGATGTATTCACTGAAGATGTTTGCTTACTTCAAACGTTAGAGATAGGCTATTGTTAAAAAGTACTTACTCTCTGTAGTTCAATTCTGATTGTTTAATAGTGCAAATAAAAATTATTAGGTTTCATAATCATCAACTGTTTTAATATTTTTATTTGTGTAAAATAATTTGATTTGCAAAAAGACAAAGTTTTGCTTGTGTACAACTTGATTAAAAAATCCGATTTAAATCAAAAAAAATCCGATTTAAATCAAAAAAATCCGATTTTTTTGATTTTTTTAAAAAAATCATGATTTTTATCCACCCTGCATTTTACCACTATCATGAAGTACAATATGTCACGAGAAAACAGTCTCAGAATAGCCAAGATCCGTTGAAGCGTTCCAGAGTTATAAGCACATAAAGAGACAGTGGTCAGAAATGTAAAAATTGGCCTGGTCATTAACCTACAAAATGGCTTGGTCGTTAAGGGGTTAAGGGCATAAAAATTTAAGTTTGAAAATTGCAAACTTTTCAAATTGTCAAATTTTTTACATCTTTATTAATAAACTTACCTCATCAACCTAAATTTACCACTAGTATGAAGTAGAACATATCCCAAAAAAAGTGTCAGAATCACTGAGATCCGTTGATGCATTCCTGAGTTACTGCCGTATAAAGTGACACTGGTTAGAATTGAAAACATTGGACTGGTCAGGGAGGTTACTTGGCTTAAGAGTGAGCCTGGAGGTTTACACTTTTTTTATATTTGTTAAAAAAAGATGTATATATTATTATACTTATCATTTACGTGCCTTCTCACTCCTGTGTTGATGTTTTCCTATCAGTCTGTATTACACCACTTAAAAAGAATTCAGCGCTTTGAAAATACAGTCCAATATACAGACAGAGGAGGATCTGAGAAGACTGATATACTGTTTTGTGGGAAAAGACTTGTTATAACTTGCAACTCATTCATTTAAATCCCTTTACTTGCTGTGGTTTCAGTAAAATGGGCGATCCTAATGTGGATTGATAACTTTCTGTATGCATACTTACACAAGGAAAGCTGTCAATCCCTCAACAGAATCGCTCACCTTACTTAAAATCTCCAAATATGCATAAATATTAATGAATGAAAAGCACTGGTCATACTGTCCCTGAAAACTACATATCAGTCTGCTTAGCTCCTCCTGCAGTTTGGACTGCGTATTCATTATTAGAGTGAAATTTCAATGTTCCCTTTAATTGATTTTTGTGTCATTATTGGCTACCACTGTCATGTGGGCATTCTGATGGGCATTCAAGGCTCTTTTGAGAGCATATCCGTAGATCAGCTGGGGATAGATACTCTCATAAGGTCAGAATGGAAAGTTTTTACTAGCAGTTTAGTCTTGGGTTTGAGTAATGGTGGCCATATGCATTAGATTAAAGTTGGATAATTGCTTCACCCCCCCATTTTTGGCCTGGTAGCCTTTCTAATGGGTATGTGTGAGGTATTCAGCCAACATTTGTTTGCCTATGTTGGGAAGTAAAAAAATCTGGCATGTTTAATTTCTACATCTCCCTACTGAGAATAGATGCACTATCAGCCGAATTGATCTTGCATGTGTATGGGGAGCTCGATAGGAATAACTGTTGGCAGGACAAATGTTCAGCTGACAGCTATTGAAGGTGTATGGACATGGGAACATGTCAACAGTTTGGAATCTTTTACCATATCCCTGTGACATTTATAAAGAGAGAACTCTTAGGTGGCCACCCAGTTTTACTTTGTCTCAAAGCTACACCTCTAATTATATCAGATTAAGAACAAAATACCTTAGGCGAGATGATGATATTTTATGGAACAGAAATGCTCAGTCTTAGATTTGTTTGTTGTTTGGGTGAATTCAACTTTTGTATTAATTTTTTTTAGATTTCATGAGCTACAAGAAAGAAAGTGCAGTTAAAAAATGTTATGTCATGACACAAGGATTAGGGGGTCAAGGCAACGGCAGATATATTTTTCAAAACTTTATTGTGGAGCACAATGCACATAACAGAAAAGTTTTGGCATGCAAACATTGCTAATATATGCATTTGGGCTCCACAATAATGCATTGAATGCATTAAGCCACTTTCCGGCCTTGTTGGGAAATGGCTCATGGCTTTCTGAAAGAGATGTGCCCCACCAGACAGGGGGAATGACCTAAGATAGCAGCATGATGGCTTTGTGATTAGCTTTGTAGCGCTGGGGTTGCGGGTTCAATTCCCACCAAGGACAACATATGGAATGAGTTTGTATGTTCTCCCTGTGTTGGTGTAGGTTTTCCTCCGGGTTCTCCGGTTTTCATTTTCCCTGTGTTTGTGTGGGTTTCATTTATGGGCTCTGGTTTGCTCCCACACTCCATAGACATACTGATAGAGAATTTAGAAATTGTGCCCAGTGTAGACAGTGATGATGTAAAGCGTTGCAGAATTTGATGGCACTGTTCAAATCACATGGCCGTTTCAGCCTAGCAATGCTGCAGCATTCCTGTGGCTGGTTGATACACGCTTACAATGCAGATGTATACCAAGGAGTGACCTGTGCTGGATGCAGAAGGATGAAAGCAAGTAAGTAATGCAGGCAGCTTTGAGATTGCAGGAGGGGTGTTGGCCCATAAGGTAAATATGTAATTTGTTTATTTTCTGCTCAAGACTCCAGCTGTAATGAATGAATTAAGGAGCATATTTCAGTCACTGAAAATGAACCAATAGCATTATCCCTACACCACCAAACTTTACAGTTGACACAATGCAGTCACATATTCAGCCAGATCTAGACTCATCCATCAAACTGCCAGTTATAGAAGTGTGATTTGTCAATCTACAGAACATGTTTCCATGCACTAGAGTGCAATGGGGATGTGCTTTACACCACTCTGACGCTTGGAATTGGGCTTAGTGATGTAAGGCTTTAAATTAACTGCTCAACCATTAAATCCAAGCCATGAAGCAATTTGGTGCAAAGTTTTTGAGATGATATTATTGCCAGAGGAGGTTTGAAACTTTGGTGCTGTTGGAGGATGTTTGGTGTTACCTCCCTGGAGTCTGCTCAAGTTAAGTTGCTTCCCCTTGTTTGTCTCCCTTCTTATCTTTAGTGTTCAATGGGGATTGACCGGTGCTCATCTCCCCTTCCCTATTCAGGGCCTAGCGCTAGGTATATTACAGGGCTTAGGTTCCTGCTCGGCGGATGGTAGAGGAGACAGGGTGCTATTAGATCCACCTAGGGGTCTCCACTTCCCTTTTCCCTATCGTTTGAGCTTCCTTCGGCTCTTCACCTCGTGTTGCACTTAGTCTTCCCACACTGTGCGTGACATTATCACCTGCCGTGAATATTTAAAAAAAACAACAAAAAAACTGACACATGGTTTTATTTTTGTGTTTTTTTTTTTTCTTGGGCGTATATTTTTTTCCCTTTTCTGTTTTGGTTATTAATCCGGTTGCAGGGTTGGCAGAGCAGCTACACTGTCTGTCTCTGGGGGTGAATGACCTCCGCTATGAGGTTCGGCATCAGCAACAGCGGCTGCAGGTTGCTGATGTTGGTGTCTCTGCAGGTAGGCTGGTCCAGCTGGAACCCAAGGTTGCCCTACCGGACAGGTTTTCCAGAGGTACAGACAAGTTTTTTGTGTTCAAGAAAGCTTGCAAACTGTATTTTAAACTTCGCCCTCACTCCTCCGGAAATGGCGAGCAACAAGTTGTTATTGTGATCTCTCTGCTGCAAGGAGATCCTCAATCCTGGGTTTTCTTTTTGCCGCAGGATTCGGTTTGTCTCCAGTTTGTGGAGGGATTTTTTTGTCTCTAGTCCTTATCTATGCTGACCATGACAGAGTCTCCTTGGCTGAGTTCGTGTTATGTCTCCTTCAGCAGGGGAATCGGTCAGTGGAGACGTATAGCTCCGAATTCCCCAGATGGGGAACTGATACAAAATGGAATGACCTGGCTCTCAGAAGCCAATTTCTTCAGGGCCTTACTGAAAGGATGAAGGATGCTTTGGCATTGTATGAAACCCCTGAGTCCTTGGAGGCTGCTATGTTGTTGGCTATACGTGTAGATAGACGCCATCAGGATAGGTGGGTAAGACCACCTTCTCAGAGCCTTTTTTTCGGGGTATTGCCCCTTTGCCAGTAGAGTGGTCTGGTGGTGAACCAGTTCTGGGGAAGGTTGAGGAACCCATACAGTTAGGGGGTGCCTCTGCATCGTACATTTCCCAAGAGATTCGCAAAAAGAAGGGAATGGGTTTATTGCGGAAAAAAGTGACATTTTATTGGGGCCTGTCCTTTGATGCCTAAGCAAAAGGAGACTCATTTAACCCTTGGTAGTCTGGAGTTGAATAAGCAATGTGTGCATTTGTCAACCTGCAAATCCGGATTGTCCTGACAGCAGAAGTGGTGCTGGAGAGCAAAACCGAGGGGATTTCTGTGTTTGTTGACAGTTAAGCTGGAGTCAGGATGATTGATGCTGAGTTTGCTAGAACTCATGGGCTGGCTTGCTGTACTTTAGTTAAGCCCATTCCCATCTTCACCACTGACTCAGCGCCACTGGCACAGAAAGCTCTTACTCAAATTGTACATAATGTCAGTTCATTGTGAGATAATTACTTGCTATGTCCTGGACGGTCTTCCCTCCCCAATTGTATTGGGTCTTCCTTGGTTGGTGAAACATAATCCGTTGGTGGATTGGCAAGCCAGGGAGATTGTTGAGTAGGGAGATTACTGCCATGATGTCACGGAGTGACTGACCCAGTGTGACACGACCCAACGGTTGGTCAATCACCAAATGACACAAAAACAAGGGAACACCAGGGGCGCAATAACAACGGTGGGCCCTGTCGATAGGGAACAGGGGAATGGACACCTCCTGCACTCACCTAAGGATGTGCCCTGATCTCATTATCGTCCCTATACGGGTTCTGTCAGCCTGTCGCCGAGCAGGATACCTAATCCCTCACTTGCCCTGCTCTTATCGCTAAGTAGGGAACTGGCAGGTGAGAGCACTGGTCCCACCTCTGCACTAATACAACAAAAGGAATGAAAAAACAGATACCAAAGAGACAGGGTAACAAAAATACAACATTTAGCTTTCTGCTGCAAAGCACCGCAAAGCACGGCAGGATAAAGACACCAGATCAATGTATTCAGCTGAAGCACCACTGTACCCAGGAAGTTCCAGTCTCCAGGTAGGTCACTGCAGTTTACTCTAACACCGACAGTCAGGTGACCTCTTGAGGGATGGTGGGAGTGGTCACCACCCACATCAGCTGACCCAGCGGCAATGCAATTACACCAGCAGGCCAGGGGGAAAAAACTGACATTAACCCCGATGGCCTGAAAGGAAAAAAGTTTTAATCTGAGAAGTCAGATCTGCCACAGATCCAAAAATGGATCTTGACACATGAGAACTGTTTAAATATTTCTCTTTTTACAGTCTCTACAGTAACCTTACCTGCATTTTTGTCTGGTTTTGAGGACATTTTTTCTGAGAGGTGGTGTCAGTCAGGATTTGCCTTTTCACCATACATATGACTGTCCTATTAACCTGAACCCCAGAGCTAAACTTCCAAAGTCCAGACTGTATACTCTTTCTGGCCCTGAGAGACAAGCCATGTTTGGAGAAGGGACATATCCGACCTTTATCTTCACTCGTGACAGCAGGGTTCTTCTTTGTGAAGAAAATGGCGGTCAACGTACCCGTTTAGATTTCCGGGAATTAAATCAGATTACCATCCGAGATCCATACCCCCTTCCTCTGATTCCGGATCTGTTCATCAGGTCGTGGACGCTAAGATGTTCTCCAAGTTGGATTTAAGGGTGTTCTACAACCTGGTTAGAATCAGAGAAGGAGATGAATCGAAAACGGCGTTCAATACCCCTGAGAGTCAATTTGAAAGTCTGGTCATGCCTTTCGGTCTGACCAATGCACATCCGGTTTTCCAACATTTCATTAAAGTTTTTTCCATCATTAGGTGGGCAGGTTTGTGGTGGTCTATCTGGACAATATTTTGGTTTGCTCACCGGATTTTGAGACACATCAAAGGAATGTTAAGCAGGTGTTGCAAATATTAAGGGATAACAAGCTATATGCCAAACTAGAAAATTGTGTTTTCGCTGTCCAGGAGGTACAGTTTTTGTGGTACCTGTTGTCATCTTCGGGTTTTCGGATGGATCCGGAGAAGGTCCAAGCTGTCCTTGATTGCCACCGTCCCGAGAACCTGAAGTCTCTACAACGTTTTCTGGGCTTTACTAAGTTTTACCGGAAATTCATCCCAAATTATTCTGTAGTTGTGAAACCCCTTACTGACATGACAAGGAAGGGGTCTGATTTTTACAAATGGTCGGATGCCACCCTGCAGGCTTTTTCCTCCCTAAAGAGCTGTTTTGCCACGGCCCCTATACTCAGTCAACCCAATGTTTCCTAACCCTTTTGTTGTGGAGGTTGATGTGTCGGAGGTGGGGGTTGGGGCTGTGTTGTCTCAGAGTTCGTCCCCAGGTAAATGGCGTCCATATGCTTTCTTTCCTAAGAAATTGTCCTCGGCTGAGTGAAATTATGATGTGGGCAATAGGGAACTTTTGGCAAATAAATTGGCATTTGAAAAATGGTGACATTGGTTGATGGGGCTGTCCATCCCATTACTATTATTACTGACCATAAGAACCTGTCATATCTTCAATCGGCTAAACATCTCAACCCTAGGAAAGCTAGGTGGTCTCGGTTTTTACTAGGTTCAATTTTGTTGTCACATTCCATCCAGGGGTCAAAAATGTCAAGCCTGATGGATTGTCCCAGAGCTTCTCTGGTGGTGGTGACCATGAGAACCCTGCCCCGATTTTGCAGAAGGAAGTAGTCATTTCGGCATTGTACTCTGAGCTGGAGGGTGAGGTGTTGGAGGCCCAGGGGGGTACCATGGCCTCCTGTCACGTTACTGGCGATACAGGACTGGAAGTCAGTGGCCAGAGCAGAAGTGTGCAGGTGAGCGGACCAAGGAAGGACTTCTGGAAGTGCCGTATATGGCGGTGGTGGTTCACTATGTTGGCAGATGCCGGAGCCCGCCCGAGCACGGGCCGGCCGAGATCACACACAAGCACCAAGTCCGTTTAGGTGAATAGAGTTGGAGGTAGGAACAGCAGGGTTTCCACAAGAGACAGAAAGATGTCAGCAGAACACCTTCCAGATCAGGAGCTCAAATAATGCTTCACTCAGTTAGACTGAGCACCACAATATACTCAGCAACAGGAAGCTGCACAGGGCCAGGTATATATAGCAGGTCCAATCAGTCTTAATCAGGGCGGGAACAATCAGCAGGGCAGGTGATGATCTCTATCCCAGACGAACTTCATATGGTTTCAGGCTGAAGTTATTCAAGTTCCGAAATAGCTCCACAGCAAGGGAACAGACCAGCAAGCCATGGATCACAGGTTCAAATCCTAACAATACTCCCCTCTTAACGGCGGCCTCTGGACGCAACTTGTCCAGGTTTTGCAGGATACCGCTGGTGAAATTGTCTAATCAAACGAGGAGCATTGATGTTGCTTACTGGTTCCCATGAATTTTCCTCTGTGTCGTAGCCCTGCCAATTGATTAAATATTGCAAACGATTTCTGTGTATTCGGGAATACAAGATCTTTTCCACCACAAACTGCTCCTGTCCGTCCACTTCAATTGCATCGGGAGGCGAAGGGGATCGTTCTGGAAATGGATTGGCTGTGGCGGCTTTCAACAACGACACATGAAACACAGGATGAATCTTCATTGATGTTGGTAGCTGTAGACGTACGGCCAATGGACTCACAATCTTACTGATCTTGTATGGTCCCACAAATTTTTGTCCTAATTTAGGAGAAGGAATCTTCAATTTCAAATTCTTAGTGGATAACCACACTCGATCTCCAATCCTAAACGTGGGAGTGGGCCTCCGATACCTGTCGGCCGCTTTTTTATATTTCTCCTGAGCTTCCTTTAGAGTGTCTTTCAGAACATTCAGATTTTGCTGTAGCAGAGAGATTCTTTCTGCGACTGCTGGTATTAATGGTGCCACAGGATTTTTGGGAAGGATGTTTGGGTGATATCCCAGATTTGCAAAAAATGGCGTCTGTTTCGTAGAGGCATTCTGTGAATTATTATATGAGAATTCCGCAAATGGCAGCAGATCCACCCAGTCGTCTTGCAGATGGCAAATATAACAACGAAGATACTGCTCCAGCGTCTGATTTGTACGTTCTGTCTGGCCGTTAGATTGCGGATGGTAAGCGGTTGACAATCGTACTTTGATGTCTAGTGCTGAGCATAAACTGCGCCAAAATTTAGATGTAAATTGCACACCTCGATCTGAAACGACTTCATCCGGCACTCCGTGGAGGCGAAAAACATTGCAAATTATAAGATCAGCTGTATCTTTTGCTGAAGGTAGACCTGAACACGGGATGAAATGCGCTGCTTTCGTAAGTCGATCCACTACTACCAGAATGGATGTCTTTCCCTTGGACTCTGGTAGATCTACAATAAAGTCCATTGAAATTGATCCCCATGGTCGTGTTGGGATGGCGAGAGGCTGCAATAGTCCCATAGGGGATGCACGTGGAGTCTTATATCTGGCACAGATGTCACAGGAATTAACATACTTCTTCACGTCTTCTTGAAAGTTCGGCCACCAAAACAAACGTGACAAAAACTCCTGCGTTTTCTGTGTCCCTTTGTGTCCTGCAATTTTAGAATCGTGCACTAGTTGTAGGACTCTTAACCGAGCTGCTTCTGGTACATATAGTCGTCGACCATCAGTCCATACTTGATTTTTAAAAAGCAGATGCACGTCCCCTGATGGATGTGATAGAAACGAGTCTGTTTCATATGCTGCCTTCAAATCTTCCAGCAAATCTCCATCATGTATTACTCCCAAGATCTTAGTATCTGCCACAATGGGTTTGGGTGTTGTTACAAGATTAGTTTCGCTTGAAAACATTCTGGATAATGCGTCTGCTTTCTTGTTACGGGAGCCTGGTCGATATGAAATTACAAAATTGAATTGATTCAAAAACAGACTCCAACGAGTCTGCCGAGGAGAGAGGCATTTTGCAGACCTGATAAACTCTAGATTGCGATGATCGGTCAACACCAAAATTTGTTGTGCAGCCCCTTGGAGATGATGTCTCCACTCTTTGAATGCTGATATGATGGCGAGCAATTCTTTATTTCCCACGTCATAGTTCTTCTCGGCTACAGACATACGTTGTGAGAAAAATGCACATGGATGCAGCAACTTCTTTTCCCCTGTCCTCTGAGAAAGGATAGCGCCGACCGCACAGTCTGAAGCATCCACCTCGATGATAAAAGCCAATTCAGGGTCAGGATGGCGTAATATGGGAGCCGTTGTGAATTTCGTTTTTAAATGAGAGAATGCTTCTTGCGCTTGGGGTGTCCAGATGAATTTTGCTCCTTTTTTTGTTAATTGCGTGATGGGTAGCACGATTTCTGAAAAATTCTTAATAAAGCGTCTGTAAAAGTTGGCAAACCCCACAAAACGCTGAACTTCTTTCACATTTTTAGGGATAGGCCACTCGGTGATAGCTTGCGTTTTCTTAGCATCCATCCGTAATCCTTGAGGTGAAATGACGTATCCCAAGAACTGAATCTCTTCTCGATGGAACTCACATTTTTCTAATTTAATATATAATGAATTCTCCCTTAACCGTTGTAGCACTTGTCTTACGTGCTTCTGATGTTCCTCCATAGAGTTTGAAAAGATCAGGATGTCATCTAGATAAATGACCATGAACTGATCCAACAGGTCTCGGAAAATATCATTTGCCAGGTGCTGGAAGGTAGCTGGAGCATTAGCGAGTCCGAAGGGCATCACTAGACTTTCAAAGTGTCCGTATCGGGTACGAAAGGCCGTTTTCCATTCATCTCCAGGCTTTATACGTACTAAATTGTATGCCCCACGTAAATCTAACTTAGTGAAGATCTTCGCACTTTGTACTCTTTCTAGGAGTTCCGGGATCAACGGTAGAGGATAACGTTTTTTTACCGTGACTTTATTAAGTTCCCTGTAGTCCACTACTGGGCGTAATGTTCCATCCTTCTTCTTGACAAAGAATATAGGGGCTCCAGCGGGCGAGGATGATGGACGAATAAATTTTTTGCTTAGGTTTTCATCAATAAATTCTTTAAGAGCCTACAGTTCAGGACCTGCTAAAGGGTAGATAGTTCCAAACGGTATAGCCGCCCCCGGGAGTAGTTCTATTGGGCAGTCGTATGGTCGATGCGGGGAAGTGTATCCGCTCCCTTCTTGTCACAGACATTCAAGAAATCTTCATACACCGCTGGTAGCTGAAGCAATTCTGGATTCTGAACTGCTTCTAATGTGGATTTGCTTGGAACCTCCGTCTGAACTTCCTTTTCGGGGAAACTGATCTTTTTCATCTCCCAATCGATGATAGGATTGTGCTTCTGCAACCAGGGCAAACCTAAAATGATGGGAAAATGTGGAGAAGAAATAATTAGGAATGTCAACATCTCACGATGCTGCGGCTCAATATAGATCTCCAAAGGTCCTGTCTCATGATCCACTGGCCCCGAATTCAGTGGAGATCCATCTACCGTCTCCATCACAATAGGTGAACGTCTTTTCTGCATATCTATGCCATGATTTTGAGCAAATGCAGAATCCATGAACATCCCGCTGGCCCCAGAGTCGATCATGGCTGATGCAGTGATCCACTGGGAGTTAACCTTCAGTTTGATAGTTACAAAATAGTGGGATTCACGGCTCTCCTTCCTGGTAGGTGGAACTATGGATGATATGGACTGGATCTCGTCTTTAGCATAATCAGTCTCTGAGATGGAAGACTCCTCGTCGGAAGAATCAGGATCCATTATAGCCGCCACCATTTTTCTTGATCGGTTTGTGGGACGACTTGGACAGTTAATAAGAAAATGTCCCGCTTCCCCGCAGTACAGACATAGATTCTCTTTAAATCTCTGTTCTCTTCGTTCTGCACTCGCTCGTCTCTGGATCGCATCCACTTGCATTGGCTCTAGTTCTGTATCTCGGACATTCCGGCTAGGCACTTCTTTAGTGACCGATGGCAGGGAGGAGTTATAAGAGTTAGTTGAACGATTCATGGAGGTCCACTTCTCTTGTCGTCGTTCAGACAGACGGGTGTCAACCCGGATGCAATGCTTGATGAAATCATCCAGATCCGAAGGGGTCTCTCCACAGGCAAGTTCGTCCTTTACTGCACTAGAAAGTCCTCTTTTAAGAAAGATACTTTTGCTGCATTATTCCATTCAGTGTCAACGGCCCACCTCCTAAACTCCATAGCATACTCTGCGACGGGGCGTTTGCCTTGTCGTAATGCCAGCAACGTTGATTCAGCAGTAGCTGCACGGTTTGGGTCATCAAACATCTGCTGCATCGCTCGAATAAACTCGTTCAGATTGTCTAAACGTGCGTCCCGAGTCTCAATCAGAGGATTAGCCCAAGCGATTGCTTTGTGGGTTAACAGCATAATGATGCATAGCACCTTTGACCTATCAGTTGGAAACTGATTAGCATGTGTATCGAAGAACAGGTAACATTGATTCAAAAATCCACTAAATTTATCTCGATCACCGCCAAAACGAAAAGGTGGTAGCTTGGGGGGCGTGGCAGACGCTGAGACGGAAGCTTGTCCTTCTTGCTGGGTAATTCGAGCAGTCAACACTTGTACTGCATTCTGCAGATCTTGGATAGCTTGTTGGTGGTTCTGGACATTATGATCGCTTTGTGCAATAAATGCGTCCATCCGTGCTTTTCCATTCACCTGTTCGGTGTGCAAACTGGACATTGCACCCTACAGTTTTCTGACACGTGTTTCCAAAGTTTCTGCTCCAGCGGCCTCCATTTTTGAGAGGCTGAGTATTCTGTCACGTTACTGGCGATACAGGACTGGAAGTCAGTGGCCGGAGCAGAAGTGTGCAGGTGAGCGGACCAAGGAAGGACTTCTGGAAGTGCCGTATATGGCGGTGGTGGTTCACTATGTTGGCAGATGCCGGAGCCCGCCCGAGCACGGGCCGGCCGAGATCACACACAAGCACCAAGTCCGTTTAGGTGAATAGAGTTGGAGGTAGGAACAGCAGGGTTTCCACAAGAGACAGAAAGATGTCAGCAGAACACCTTCCAGATCAGGAGCTCAGATAATGCTTCACTCAGTTAGACTGAGCACCACAATATACTCAGCAACAGGAAGCTGCACAGGGCCAGGTATATATAGCAGGTCCAATCAGTCTTAATCAGGGCGGGAACAATCAGCAGGGCAGGTGATGATCTCTATCCCAGACGAACTTCATATGGTTTCAGGCTGAAGTTATTCAAGTTCCGAAATAGCTCCACAGCAAGGGAACAGACCAGCAAGCCATGGATCACAGGTTCAAATCCTAACACCTCCTGCCCTTCAAAAAGGTTTTTTGTACCATCTAATCTGCGCCGCAAAGTAATTAAGGAACATCACAAGTCTGTGCTTGCTCGCCATCCAGGTGGTAAGGCAACTGCGGACCTCATTTCTCGTAGTTTTTGGTGGCCAGGGTTGCATCGGGATATGGTTGAACACTTATCTGCTTGTAGTATCTACGCGAGTTCTAACGTATTGCATACCCGTCCGTCTGGTACTCTTCTTCTGCTAGCTATTCCTAGCAGGCCATGAACACACTTGTCCATGGATTTTATTACTGACCTACTGGTATCTGCAGGCAAAACTGTGTGTCACAACACAGCTGTCTGGTGACCCGGGACCAAGGGCTCCTTTCCTGATGCTACCAGTAGGGGGCGCCCTAGCTCGCCCTATTCCCGAGGATACTTCGGAAGGTGAAGATTCCGGGGCCTCCACCCTTGCCTTATCCCCTGAGATAGCCCTCCATCTGTTCTCTTCCCCCACCCAGGGAAGAGGGTGGCTATTGTGCACCGCAGTATATCAGACTGACAAACAAGGCTACACAAACCAGGATTAATAGAAAACTCCAGGCATACAAAATGTTCATTCACATATAACAGAGGAATGCACTGGGAAGTGGAGTATGGGGAATAAACAAAATTAGAGAAGGGAAGGGAATTAACACACTTACAAACCACGCAACAGTCACAGATAACTCCTCCAACACTTCTCATATGAACACCTCTTCTTCCTGAAGACATGCAGCAAATGCTAGCTCTGATATGGATCTGCATCAGAGCCCAAATTATAAATGAGAAGGCCACTGCTAACTGGGCTCTGCTGCGAGCTCAGAGTTTTCCAACATGGCCGATTAACCCCTGTTCTTCCAAAAGGAATAAACACCATTAAAATGAAGAAGTGCTTCTTCTCAGCCCCAGAGTAGGAGCAATCAGAGGCTGAGGTGTTCTGGCTCCACACTGTCGCAGTAACCCTGTGACACAGTGGTTTTGGTGGATGTAGATAGGTTCAGTAAAATGGTTCATTTCATCACATTACCGGCACTTCCGAATGCCAAGACTTTTGCTCAGGTGTTTATAAATTAGATTGTGAAGCTTCATGGGGTTTCCTCCAATGTGGTGTCTGATTGGGGGGCTCAATTTGTTTCCAAGTTCTGGAGGGCGTTCTGTTCTCTACTGGGGGTGCTGCTGTCCTTTTCCTCTGCCTTCCATTCACTGTCGAATGGACAGACTAAGCGCGTTAATCAGAATTTGGAGACTTACCTCAAGTGTTTTGTCTCCAAGAATCAGGAGGATTGGGCATTCTACTTACCGCTGGCAGAATTTGCTATTATTAATCCTCATCAGAAGTCTACCTGCAGGTCACCATTCTTATGCATACGGTTACCATCCACAGTTTGATGCTTTTAGCAGGGATGGGGCTTTAGGAGTTCCTGAGGAGGAACGTTTTGCTTTGTCGCTCTCTTTGGTGTGGCTGTGGGTTCTGGGTAATTTGACAATCATGGGAGACAGGTACAAACGTATGGCTAACAGAAAACGCATGTCAGGTCCAGATCTGCATGTGAATGACTTTGTGTAGTTGTCTACCAGGAATATCAGGTTGAGGGTTCCTTCCTGGCAATTGGGTCCTAGATTGACTGGCCCCTAAAAAATAACTGCCGTCTTTAATTAACCCAGCAGCGTTTCGTCTTGAGCTACCCCAGGCCTTTAAGATCCACAATGTCTTTCACAGGTATCTGCTCAAGAAATATGTGGAACCTCTTGAGTCCTCACCCCTACCACCGCCCCAATAATGGTTGATGGAAATTTAAAGTTGCAGATTTCAAGGATTGTATCATTCCCTACAATATTGGTGCACTGGAAGGGTTATGTCCCAGAGGAAAAGATGTGGGTCTCAGCATCAGAGGTGAATGCCCCCAGGCTGGTTCATTCATTTCACAGCTTTTATCCTCAGAAACCTAGTTCTGAGTGTCTGGAGGCCACTCGTAGAAGGGGGGTTACTGTAACAGGTGTATCAGATGCTACAGACTGTTGCTCCACATCTGGCTGTAGAAGATCTCTGTGTTTGGCATTGCAGACGCCTTCTTAATCCTTCTGACTTTTGGACTCAGTGGCAACCTCCCTCCGCCTCTAATTGAACATCTGGACCTGGGTTTTTATAGACTCCCAGGCTGCTTCAGGGAGTCACCGGCGATATTCACATTTTCCCCTTGCAAAGGCTTGGAGCTATAGCAGTCAGCTGGTGCTGTTGAGGATGTTTGGTGTTTTATCTCTGGAGTCTGCTCAAGTTAAGTTGCTTCCCTTTGTTTGTCTCCCTGTTAGGAGGTACAGGAATGCAGTAATGCAGGGAATGCAGAACAAGGATTAACAACAGTACGATTTAATTTATAACAATAATGAACTTCTTGCAGCCAGGTAATAAATGATTAACAGTAAAATTATGATATAACAACTCTTATTATTGAGCTTCACTTATCGTGACTTCTCTGTTCCTTAATCGCATGCAGCCCGATGAAGGTTGTAGATGTAATCCGCCAACACACGGTCCAGCTTCTGGCGGCAACGGGCGGTCACCCGTTTTGCCCGTTGAGCTCCAAGTTCATTAATATGTAAAACCGAAGTGGGGGGGCCACAGAAGTCTCTGTCCGGTACGTGCTCCACCACACGCCTGTCAATAGGGGGAAGCACACCTCACGATCCTGCCCTGGGCACTCTCTTTTCCATGCGAGCACTGTGTATTGTTTGGCTGAGCGTCCGACGCTCTCTGACTCTCGCGGGCCCTTAGGTAACCTCTGCCAGGGAATGGCTCTGTACTTTCTCTCCCTCTGCAGAGCGCGGTCCACACCTGCTTCCTCTCTCTGCCGGTGGGAACATTCTGACTTTTCCTGCGCTTTCTGCTCTCCCCTGGGTCTCGCCACGCCCCCTCTCACCAGGTTATGGGTCCTGTCCGGTTCCCCATTCTTTCCCCCCGGCAACACTGGACGCAGCCTCAAACAGTTCTGGACCTGGAATTGTACACGCAGCCCGGTCTTCCTCCTTACACTCCCGCCCTCCTTTAACTCGCCATTCCACGGGCGAGAGCTCCTTCATCAGACGTTCACATTCTTCTACTCGTTGAATAGTTCGTTGCCAAATAAATTGGTTTTGTTCATAAAGAGTGGGAGGTACTTCAGCTGTAGTCCCCACCGACCGACGTAATTCAGGTTGACTGATAGGGTGAGAGAATATTTTGGTCCCATGAATCTACGGTCTCCGCTGCTTCAAGCCCAGACACGTCATGGTGAATCATTCCAGTCTGGGGCTGATGTTATGTTTCGGTAGCTGAGGAGGACAGGAACAACAGCAGGGCAGCCGAACACCTGAGATGTTGGTAACTGATGGTTGCAGATTCCTAAACTAACGACACAACTAGAGGTAGCCGTGGATCGTTCCTACGTTGATCCTAGACGCCTCGTCACAGCCTGAGAGATAACTACACCTAAAGGCAGAAAGATGAAAGCTATCTGCCCCGGAGCAGATCCCCAAAGAAAATAGGAAGCCCCCAAACATATAATGGCGGTTAGACAAGATGAAAATACAAACATAGGCAGAAAATAGACTGAGCAAACGCTGGGGCCACAAGCTGACTAAATAGGATAGGACAGGAGAGATTACTTTCTGCAACCCAGAAAACCCTACAAAAATCCAACAATTCTGATTACAAAAATACTGAGATCACACGATCTCGCCACCCACTAAATCAGATCTCAGTGTGAACAAAAACCATGCCGCAGCCACTGAAAAAACAGGAAAAAGCAAATGAGCAAATAACAGTGGCTGCAGATAAACTGTGAGGAGCTCAGGCCCCAGGAGGGGACCTGGCTGACCTCCACAAAAGTGCAGAAAACAATGCAAAAAGCAAGCACAAAAAGAAAAGCAAAAAATATCTTATCTGAAAGCAGGAGATGCAGGCATGACTCCAGCAAACTTCCAAATGAACCAGGAACCACAATTGAGACAAGAACAATTGATCACCGGCAACCATCATGGGAGGGAACCTCCCTTATATCAGACCAGTCAGTGAACCCAGATTGCCACTCCTCGCTGAAAGGTTCAGTACTGTCTGTAACCACTAGAGGGAGCCTCTGCTCAGAAACCATCTCTAATACATTCATAACAGTACCCCCCCTTGAGGAGGGGTCACCGAACCCTCACTTGTGCAACCAGGCCGATCAGGATGAGCTCGATGATAGGCACGGATCAGTCTCCTAGCATGGATGTCCGAAGCAAACACCCAAGAATTGTCCTCCTGACCAAACCTCTCCACTTAACCAAATACTGGAGTTTCTGTCTAGAAAAACGAGAATCCAATATTTTCTCAACCACATACTCCAGATTGCCCTCAACCAAAACAGGGTCAGGAGGCGCAGCCATAGGAACCACTGGCTCGACAAACCTCTTCAATAAGGATTTGTGGAACACGTTATGGATCTTAAATGTCACTGGAAGAAGCAAACGGAAGGAAACAGGATTAAGAATCTCCATGATCTTATAAGGTCCCAAGAACCTGGGCTTAAACTTTGGAGATGCAACCCTCATAGGGATATTTCTTGAGGACAACCAAACCAAGTCCCCCACTTTAAACCGAGGACCATCAGTCCTATGCCGGTTGGCAAACCGTTGGGCCTTCTCCTGAGAGAGAGACAACCTCTCCACTACCTGGTCCCAAATCTGCTGCATTCGCTCCACAACAGAGTCAACACCCGGACAGACAGAAGCCTCCGCCTGTCCCGAAGAAAATCGAGGGTGAAACCCAAAATTGCAGAAAAATGGAGACATCAAGGTGGCAGAGCAAGCCCTATTATTAAGAGCAAACTCAGCCAAAGGCAAAAAAGAGACCCAGTCATCTTGATCAGCAGACACAAAACATCTCAAATAAGTCTCCAAGGTCTGGTTTGTTCTCTCGGTTTGTCCATTGGTCTGAGGATGAAAAGCAGAGGAGAAAGATAATTGAACACCAATTTAGAACAAAATGTCCTCCAAAATCTGGAAACAAACTGGACTCCTCTGTCAGACACAATGTTCTCCGGAATGCCATGTAACCGAACCACGTGCTGAAGGAACAAAGGCACCAATTCGGAGGAGGAAGGCAACTTAGGTAATGGCACAAGATGTATCATCTTGGAAAACCTATCACAGATTACCCAGATAACGGTCATTCTCTGAGAAACAGGGAGGTCGGAAATAAAATCCATAGAGATATGGGTCCATGGCCTCTTGGGCACAGGTAATGGCATTAACAAACCTCTAGAGTGAGAGCAAGGCTTGGAGCGAGAGCAAGTCCCACAGGACTGCACAAATTCCCTGACGTCACGAGACAAAGTAAGCTGCCAAAATGACCGACTCACCAAGTCTCTGGTACCAAAAATCCCGGGATGACCAGCCAACGCGGAACAATGAATCTCAGACATCACACTTTTCTTCCACTGGTCTGGGACAAACAATTTCCCAATAAGGCAGCGTTCAGGTTTATCCTCCTGACACCCTTCCAGGGCCAGTCTCAAATTGGGCGAGATGGCGGAAAGAACTATACCCTCTTTCAAAATAACAGTAGGATCAGATAACTCAGGAGAGTCCGCAAAGAAACTCGTCGAGAGGGCATCCGCCTTAACATTCTTAGTGCCAGGAAGAAAAGAAACCACAAAATTAAAACGTGTGAAAAACAAGGCCCACCTGGCCTGTCTAGGATTAAGTCGCTTGGCTGATTCGAGATAAACCAGATTCTTATGGTCCGTGAGGACCACCACCTGATGTTTGGCTCCTTCCAGCCAATGTCTCCACTCTTCAAAGGCCCACTTCATGGCCAATAACTCCCGATTACCCACGTCATAATTACATTCAGTTGGAGAAAATTTTCGAGAGAAAAAGGCACAAGGGTTACTCTTAGAGGTCTCTGGATCTCTTTGGGACAAAACGGCACCTGCCCCAATTTCAGAGGCATCAACCTCCACCTGAAACGATAGAGAAACATCAGGCTGCCATAGAACAGGAGCAGAAGTGAATCTCTGCTTAAGTTCCTGAAACGCAGAGACTGCCTCAGGAGGCCAATTCACCACATCAGAACCCTTTTTGGTCAAATCAGTCAATGGTTTAACAATACCGGAGAAATTACCAATAAATTTACGATAAAAATTGGCAAAACCCTAAAATCTCTGAAGAGCCTTTAATGAAGTAGGTTGGACCCAATCACAGATGGCTTCAACCTTGACCAGGTCCATTTCAATAACAGACGGAGACAAAATGAATCCCAGAAATGAGACCTTCTGTACGCCAAAAAGACACTTTGATTCCTTCACATACAGTGCATTCTCTCTCAAAATCTGGAACACAGTCCGAACATATTTCACAGGAGAGTCCCAGTCATTGGAAAAAATCAAGATATCATCCAAATAAACAATCAGAAATGTATCCACAAAATCCCTGAAAATATCATTCATGAAGGATCGGAAGACAGAAGGAGCATTAGTGAGCCCGAAGGGCATCACTAGGCACTCAAAATGCCCCTCTGGGGTATTAAACGCCGTCTTCCATTCATCCCCATGCTTAATGCGAATAAGGTTATACGCCCCCCTGAGGTCAAGCTTGGTAAACCAACTCGCACTTTTCACCCTGGAAAACAGGTCATAAATCAAGGGTAACGGATATTGATACTTCACAGTGATCTTATTCAAGAGACGATAATCAATACACGGCCTCAATGAACCATCCTTTTTGGTCACAAAGAAAAAACCGGCACCCAAGGGTGAAGAGGATGGTCTGATATGACCCTTCTCCAATGACTCCTTGATATAAGATCGCATAGCATCGTGTTCAGGATCAGACAAGTTAAAAAGGCGACCTTTAGGAAATTTACCATCAGGCACTAATTCAATAGCGCAATCGTAGCTCCTGTGAGGGGGCAAAGATGCAGATTTACTTTCACTAAATACAGGTCCTTCTCAAAAAATTAGCATATAGTGCAAAATTTCATTATTTTCCATAATGTAATGATTACAATTAAACTTTCATATATTTTAGATTCATTACACACCAACTGAAATTTGTCAGGTCTTTTATTGTTTTAATACTGATGATTTTGGCATACAACTCCTGATAACCCAAAAAACCTGTCTCAAAAAATTAACATATTTCAACCGTCCAATAAAATAAAAGTGTTTTTTAAAAACAAACAAAAAAACCATCAAATAAAGTTCAGTTATGCACTCAATACTTGGTCGGGAATCCTTTTGCAGAAATGACTGCTTCAATGCGGCGTGGCATGGAGGCAATCAGCCTGTGACACTGCTGAGGTGTTATGGAGGCCCAGGATGCTTCGATAGCGGCCTTAAGCTCATCCAGAGTGTTGGGTCTTGCGTCTCTCAACTTTCTCTTCACAATATCCCACAGATTCTCTATGGGGTTCAGGTCAGGAGAGTTGGCAGGCCAATTGAGCACAGTAATACCATGGTCAGTAAACCATTTACCAGTGGTTTTGGCACTGTGAGCAGGTGCTAGGTCGTGCTGAAAAATGAAATCTTCATCTCCATAAAGCATTTCAGCCGATGGAAGCATGAAGTGCTCCAAAATCTCCTGATAGCTAGCTGCATTGACCCTGCCCTTGATGAAACACAGTAGACCAACACCAGCAGCTGACATGGCACCCCACACCATCACTGACTGTGGGTACTTGACACTGGACTTCAGGCATTTTGGCATTTCCAATTCCTTCTCCCCAGTCTTCCTCCAGACTCTGGCACCTTGATTTCCGAATGACATGCAAAATTTGCTTTCATCAGAAAAAAGTACTTGGGACCACTTAGCAACAGTCCAGTGCTGCTTCTCTGTAGCCCAGGTCAGGCGCTTCTGCCGCTGTTTATGGTTCAAAAGTGGCTTTACCTGGGGAATGCGGCACCTGTAGCCCATTTCCTGCACATGCCTGTGCACGGTGGCTCTGGATGTTTCTACACCAGACTCAGTCCACTGCTTCCTCAGGTCCCCCAAGGTCTGGAATCGGTCCTTCTCCACAATCTTCCTCAGGGTCCGGTCACCTCTTCTCGTTGTACAGCGTTTTCTGCCACATTGTTTCCTTCCAACAGACTTCCCATTGAGGTGCCTTGATACAGCACTCTGGGAACAGCCTATTTGTTGAGAAATTTCTTTCTGGGTCTTACCCTCTTGCTTGAGGGTGTCAATGATGGCCTTCTTGACATCAGTAAGGTCGCTAGTCTTACCCATGATGGGGGTTTTGAGTAATGAACCAGGCAGGGAGTTTTTAAAAGCCTCAGGAAGCTTTTGCATGTGTTTAGAGTTAATTAGTTGATTCAGAAGATTAGGGTAATAGGTCGTTTAGAGAACCTTTTCTTGATATGCTAATTTTTTGAGACAGGTTTTTTGGGTTATCAGGAGTTGTATGCCAAAATCATCAGTATTAAAACAATAAAAGACCTGACAAATTTCAGTTGGTGTGTAATGAATCTAAAATATATGAAAGTTTAATTGTAATCATTACATTATGGAAAATAATGAAATTTTGCACTATATGCTAATTTTTTGAGAAGGACCTGTACATCCGAAAAATCAGTCAAAAAAGTCAGGAACATCCTTAGACTTGGGAGAGGCAGAAAAAACAGGAGTGTCGGCATTAACACATTAGCAGCCCCAACTGGTCACAGACACAGATTTCCAATCCAAAACAGGATTATGAGACTGTAACCAAGGGAAACCTAGTACAATAATGTCATGCAGATTATACAGCACCAGAAATTTGCAACTCTCCTGATGATCTGGTTCATCCCTTATTATCACCTGAGTAGAAAACTGGTGTTTATTCTCTGCCAAAGAGGTGGAATCAATGCCCAGTAGGGGAATAGACTTCCGCAGGGGTATCATGGGAAACCCACAACGTTTGGCAAAGTCAGAATCCATCAGGTTAATAGCTGCTCCTGAATCAACAAAAGCCTGAGCAAAAATGTGGACAGGGAGCAAATCAGGGTAACAGTCAACAGAAATTTAGTCTGAACACTACCCAAGACAATTGAGCGTGCAAAACGTCTTCCCCGCTTAGGGCAGACTGAAATAGCATGAGAGGCATCACCACAGTAGAAACATAACCCATTGCGCTTTCGAAACTCATGACGCTGAGCCCCAGAAGTCACTCTATCACACTGCATGGGCTCAGAAGCTGGCTCACAAGGCAACACTATCTCACGCATACCTCTGCGCTCACGCAAACGTCTGTCAATTTGAATAGCCAATGACATAGAATCATTGAGACCAGAGGGAGCAGGGAATCCCACCATAATGTCCTTTACATTCTCTGACAGCCCCTTCCGAAAAAGGGCTGCCAAATCATCATCATTCCATTTGGTCAGGACTGCCCACTTTCGGAATTTCTGACAGTACAACTCAGCGTCTTCAAGACCCTGATTTAATGCCAACAAGGTTTTTTCAGCTTGATCAGTGACATTAGGTTCATCGTACAATAACCCCAGAGCCAGAAAAAATGCATCAATATCATTCAAAACCGGATCCCCAGGTGTCAGGGAAAAAGCCCAATCCTGAGGTTCGCCGCGCAGGAGAGAGATGACAATTTGAACCTGCTGTGCTGCGTTACCTGAGGACTTAGGCTTTAAGGCAACAAACAACTTACAGTTATTTTTGAAATTCAGAAATTTAGCCCGATCCCCCAAAAACAAATCTGGCATGGGAATCCTAGGTTCCACAACCGGCAACCCAGCAAGATAGGTAGCAATACTCCGAACCTCAGTGGCAAGCTGATCCACACGGCCAGACAACTGTGCAAACTCCATTGAGAGAAAAAAAAAATCCTCAGCACCCAGTGAAAAAAAGGGAAAAAATGCAACAGACAAAAAAAAAAATCTCTGACAACTCTGACAACTTTTTTTTTTTTTGCACACTATTTTTCCCTTCTGTGAGTACCATATAATTTTCAGTTATGGCCGGTGATACTGTTATGTTTCGGTAGCTGAGGAGGACAGGAACAACAGCAGGGCAGCCGAACACCTGAGATATTGGTAACTAATGGGTTGCAGATTCCTAAACTAACGACACAACTAGAGGTAGCCGTGGAGCGTTCCTACGTTGATCCTAGACGCCTCGTCACAGCCTGAGAGATAACTACACCTAAAGGCAGAAAGATGAAAGCTATCTGCCCCGGAGCAGATCCCCAATGAAAATAGGAAGCCCCCAAACATATAATGGCACTTCCTGCTCACTGCCCGGCTAAGCTATGCCCCCTGTCACCAGGTTATGGGTCCTGTCCGGTTCCCCATTCTTTCCTCCCTGCAACACTGGATGCAGCCTCAAACAGTTCCGGACCCGGAATTGTACACGCAGCCCGGTCTTTCCTCCTTACACTCCCGCCCTCCTTTAACTCGCCATTCCACGGGCGAGAGCTCCTTCGTCAGACGTTCACATTCTTCCACTCGTTGAATAGTTCGTTGCCAAATAAATTAGTTTTGTTCATAAAGAGTGGGAGGTACTTCAGCTGTAGTCCCCACCGACCGACGTAATTCAGGTTGACTGATAGGAGGTGAGAGAATATTTTGGTCCGATGAATCTACGGTCTCCGCTGCTTCAAGCCCAGACACGTCATGGTGAATCATTCCAGTCTGGGGCTGATGTTATGTTTCGGTAGCTGAGGAGGACAGGAACAACAGCAGGGCAGCCGAACACCTGAGATGTTGGTAACTGATGGGTTGCAGATTCCTAAACTAACGACACAACTAGAGGTAGCTGTGGAGCGTTCCTACGTTGATCCTAGACGCCTCGTCACAGCTTGAGAGATAACTACACCTAAAGGCAGAAAAATTGAAGCTATCTGCCCCGAAGCAGATCCCCAAAGAAAATAGGAAGCCCCCAAACATATAATGGCGGTTAGACAAGATGAAAATACAAACATAGGCAGAAAATAGACTGAGCAAACGCTGGGGCCACAAGCTGACTAAATAGGATAGGACAGGAGAGATTACTTTCTGCAACCCAGAAAACCCTACAAAAATCCAACAATTCTGATTACAAAAATACTGAGATCACACGATCTCGCCACCCACTAAATCAGATCTCAGTGTGAACAAAAACCACGCCGCAGCCGCTGAAAAAACAGGAAAAAGCAAATGAGCAAATAACAGTGGCTGCAGATAAACTGTGAGGAGCTCAGGCCCCAGGAGGGGACCTGGCTGACCTCCACAAAAGTGCAGAAAACAATGCAAAAAGCAAGCACAAAAAGAAAAGCAAAAAATATCTTATCTGAAAGCAGGAGATGCAGGCAAGACTCCAGCAAACTTCCAAATGAACCAGGAACCACAATTGAGACAAGAACAATTGATCACCGGCAACCATCATGGGAGGGAACCTCCCTTATATCAGACCAGTCAGTGAACCCAGATTGCCACTCCTCGCTGAAAGGTTCAGTACTGTCTGTAACCACCAGAGGGAGCCTCTGCTCAGAAACCATCTCTAACACATTCATAACAGGCTGAGTTGAGTGTCTCTTCCTCATCACAGTCGAGAACCGTTGAAGTGGGCACTTCGGTGATGTCCAGCACTCTTTCTCCTTCCTCCGGACCCTGTGACAGACAGGGCCTTAACATAGTGCAATGAACTATTTGGGTAGGTGCTCCTTCCCGTTCGGGTTAAACTTCATACACCGACTCGTCAGAACTGACTTGGCGTTTCATTCCATGCGGGTGTTCTCCCATCGATGTTCCAGCTTTCCCCGGGGCCGCTTGTCCCAGATCAACACCCGATTTCCTGCCCTTAGAGCTGTCCCTCGAATAGGAGTCGTTTCATGGTGATGGAGTTCTGGGAATGTCGTCTGTACCAGCCGATGAAAAGTCTGTAGTCGATGCTCTCTTACCCAGGAAGACACCCCCTTCTGTATGTAGTCTTCTTCCAGGTCCAACTCCAGCTCTATGCTGTCTCGTCCGTTTCACCCGAACAGCACGTTATATGGAGTGTATCCTTTTGTAATGTGCACTCGATTGTTGTACACCCAGACTAATTCAGCCACGAACTCAGGCCACCTTATTTTCCGACCTTCCTCCAATGTTCGGAGCATCTGAATTAACTTTCGATTGAAACATTTGCAGGCTCCTCTGAGGATGATAGGGCGTAGTCCTTGATTTCTCAATCCGGTACAAATGATGCAACTCCTCCATCACTCTGGTCTGGTCCCGGGTCTTAGTCACCACAGCGAACTTGGTGAAGTGGTCGGTCATCACCAATATTCATACCCGAGATGTGCAGGGCCTACGGTTAAGTTGTCAATTATCAATAGCTCCAAGGGGGCAGAAGTCACGATGGTGTGTGTCGGGGTTCCCTGCTCGGGAGGTTTAGCTATTTCACAGCTCCGACATCTGACAGGCCTCCTCTACTGCAGTCCTTAATCGGGGGTAATACACAAGCTTCTGTAACTACTGGAACGTCTTCTCCAGACCGAAGTGAGTCCCTCTCTCATGGGCCTCCATAGCCACCACACGGATCAACTTTTCTGAGAGCACTACTTGCCAAGTGATTACACTGGTTACCCATCCACTCCAGAATCCAGTACAAACTTATTACCTTCACCCACAAAGCAGTCTATGGCTCAGCACCACCCTAAATCTCCTCTCTCGTCTCAGCCTACCACCCTACCCATGCCCTCCGTTCTGCTAATGACCTAAGGTTAACATCCTCAATAATCAGAACCTCCCAGTCCCGTCTCCAAGACTTTTCACGTGTTGCGTCAAATCTTTGGAATGCACTACCAGGTTAATATAATTAATCCCCAATCCCCACAGTTTTAAACGTGCCCTAAAAATCATTCGTTCAGACTGGCCTACCGCCTCAAAGCATTAACCTAACTATTCCTGTGTTTCCCATTCAAAATTTTTACCATAACCAGTTTCCTTGTATCGTGTTCTCACATGCTTTATGCATTTAATGGCCCTCAGTGTCTGTACTGTAACATACTTAGGCTGATAACCGATTCATGCAGCATTACATGAACACCCGATTCTTACACCATGCCTGGTCCAAACAACGAAAGCAATTGTTACCATCCACCTTTCGTGTCTCCCCTTTTTCCTCATAGGTTGTAAACTTGAGAGCAGGGCCCTCATTCCTTTTGGTATCTGTTTTGATCTATGTGATCTGTGTGTTTATGGTTATGCTGTAATGTCTATTGTCTGTACAAGTCCCCTCTAAAATGTAAAGTGCTGCGGAATATGTTGGTGCTATAGAAATAAAATTATTATTATTAAGTGACCCCCAATTCCCATACTACCTGTACTCTTCGGTATAGCATTCCATCTTCCAACTGGAGCCTCTCCCACTGTCTCAGAATCTGGAGAGCCCCTGGGGACAGAGCGTCTCTCTCTCGCTAGTTGGGAAGTTGCTTCAGAGCCACCGACTGTCTCAGCTGGGCAAGGTCCTGATCTGCTTGCTGGAGTTGCACCCAAGTCATCCCGAGGTCGTCCCAACACTTGTTCTCCAGACGCCTCTCCGATCTCTCCCTGCATCACCACCAATGACCTAGCAAGGTCCTGAAAACCAGGAATCTCTTCTTCCTCCAACTCTTCATCTCGGTCGCGTTCAGGCCGCTCATGAGTCACTCGAGAGAGAGAGAGCATCAGCGTGTGTATTCTCGACCCCAGCTCAATAAGCGATCTTCTACCAATACTTCACCACCCATCGTTGTTCCAAGGCCCCCAATTTTGCAATTTCCAGGTGGGCTAGGGGATTATTATCTGTGCGCACAAGGACTCCGGATGGCGACAAATACTCTGCGAACATTTCGGCCATCGCCCACACCAACGGCAGCAGTTCCAATTTGAAAGAGCTGTAATTGTCCGGGTTCCATTCCGAGTCGTGAAGAGATCAGCGATCACTCGTTTCTTCCCTTCCTGCATTTGTGATAGAACAGCCCCCAGATCATGTAGGCTTCCATCAGAGTGAAGGAGGAAGGGCTCTGAAAAATCCGCATAGGTGAGTATTGGGGCCTCAGTCAAGGCCATTTTCAAGGCTTTGAAGGCTTCTTCCTGGCTGCTTCCCCATTGGATAATTCGATTCTTTTAACCAGATGACACTCCCTTTAGCAGTTCCAGCAGCGGGTTAGTGAGATGGGTGAAATTCTTTACGAACCTTTGGGAGGTTCCCGGTAAGCACCAGAAAGGCCCGAACGTCTTTCACTGTTTTCGGGGTGGGCCATTCCTGCACCGTTGCTATCTTTTCATGTGCAGGTCTCATTCATTCGGAGACAATGTGTCCCAGGTACTCAATTTGTTTGTGAAAAAGGTGACATTTTTAGGGCTTCACTTTCAGGCCGTGCTTCTGCAGCGAATCAACACTTGCTCCAGCTGCCGAGATATTCTTCAAATGTGACTGCATAGACAATGATATCGTCAAGATAGATAAGTGTTTCTCTTCGAAATTCAAGTCTCTCAAGCATCTTTCCATCAAACGCTGAAACGTCACAGGAGCGTTAGTCAGGCAAAAGGGCATCCTATTAAACTCAAACAATCCCTTGGGCAGTATGAACGCCGTCTTCAGCTGGTCGCATTCAGCCATGAGCACCTGCCAGTACCCGCTGGCCAGATCCAGGGACGAAAAATACTTTGCCTTTCCCAAGGCAGACGATTCCTCAATTCTAGGCAATGGATAGGAGTCTCGCACTGTACAAGCATTCAGTCGTCTATAATCAACGCAGAAACGCAGGCTCCCGTCTTCTGAACCATCACAATGGCAGCTGCCCACGGGCTCTGACTTTTTCCTTATGACTCCGCTCTACAACATGTGAGTCAGCATCTCCTTCACCTCTTTGTACATCTGAGGCAGTATCTGTTGATATCTTTCCTGGACTGGGGCAGCATTTCCCGTGGAAATCTCGTGGGCGATAACTTAGGTGCACCCAAAGTCGTCTTCATTCCGAGCAAAGACAGTACAGCTTCCACCTGTTGCACCTGTTGCAGTGAAATTTGGCCTGCATCTGCTCCAAAATTCGACGACCCTCCATCATGCTTCTAGGCGGATGCTCCGGTGTCCTTGTAAGGTCTAGGGTCCATGGATCTCCTGGCATTACTGCCACCTGCACAGCCTCCGGTTACAACAACTCTTCCGGCATTCCCAGTACCTGAGCCACTTCACTCTTAGTCGATAGGGTGAGATTATCTTCTTCCAGGTTGACGCACCGCACCACAATGTTACCATCATAGACTGTGGCTAATGTCCACGCGACAAGGAGTCCTGGGGGTACCTGATCCACCAATGTTGGCTCTATCTGCACTTCCACTCCTCGAGAGGCTACAGGCTCGAACTGGCAACATGAGCACAGTATGACCAGGTGGTAGAATGAGTTTAGCAGCTGCAGGAACCATCAGCTTTCCCCAGAACTTTGGCTTGACGTTTCCTGGGTCTGGGCAGCCCGTATCAGTTGCTTAAATAGCCTCTGGTGGCTCGCTGATCAGGAGAGTTCCGATTTCCTTCAATACATTCATCCCTAGAGCCACCGTAGGACCGTTGCCAGTATCTCCGGCAACTCCCTTTCAGGCTCCACTCCGGCCGTGTCACTTCAGGAAAATAATGTCTAAAATATGCTTCCGGCATGGTGGTCACATGCGATCCGGTATTGATCAAGATCAAGCAGCGAACGGCTCACCCATTCACCTCAGCCCAGACGATAGGACTCGTAGAAATTAAATTTTCGGGACTGCCCTCTCTCCTCCTTGGTCTCTCAGGCTCCGGGCGGCGTCCACCAGCCACGGAGCCCACTAGTTTAACGGCTGCCGAGGTAGGGACTGTCCCCGTCTCACACACCCTCGGGCATAGTGTCCGGCATTCCCACACTTGAAGCAAGTTGGATTCCGTTCTGCACGGGATTGTCCCATTCCCTGGTGATGTTCTACTCCTGTCTCTGGGCATATTTTGAGCTGCAGTGAGGGCTCTTCTGAGGCTGGACCACTCTTCCCGCGTTTCCTGTATTTCCTTCCGGATCTCTCGGGCCCAATCTCGTTCAGCCACGGACAAGGCGGGTAACTCATTGCTCTGGACCATCCCTGTCAAGGCTGCCGTCCCCTACTCCTGCTCCCTCACGTGCGCTTCTGCCCCAATTTCGCACAAAGGCGCTCCCGCAAAGATTGCTTAAGCGACACGTCCCTGAGGCCCGCCCCAAATTGACCCTTCAATATCACATTAGGAGACCCCACTCCTATTGCCCTCACATCATCCTGGATAGCCTGCCAGGGCAGTGGGGTACTCGGTACTCGGCCGCTTCTTAAAAGAGGAAGTGTCACAGCTGCAGTGACCCGATCCGTGGCTCTGGGTATCCAATAAAAGGGGAATATTTACAGGGGATAATAGAGTTTGTAATAAAGTGTTTGTGACGCCACCTGTGGTTTCTGGTCAGAGGTGACCAGCGCTGCAGTGCAGATTCTCTGGGATTGATGGTGATGCAGCAGAGTTGTTAAACCTCCTCGCAGGTGGAGCTAAGTCCCAGGCAGATGTAATGTAAGGTAGATGGTAAAGATGTAGTATTTAGCAAGGGATGTAGCAGTGTTGTGTGGGTGTTGCAGGAAGAACTTGAGAGGACACAGTCAGATGCAGTTTCCAAAGCTTTACTCACAGTTCTGCAGGCAAAGTATCCAGGGCACTGGTACAGATGGTTCTGGAGCCGGTCAGCCTGAAAGCAATTTGGAATCTCCTCATTCAGGTGTGATGTGAGGCCTCCTTTCTAGCGCTATTCTCTGAGGTACTTGCTGCTGTAAGCTCTGTTCAAGTTCCTCTCTCTGTCTGTGACTTAAGTAGAACTCCACTCTCATGACAGGCAGCTGTAGCCTACTTCAGGGATCGCTCCTATTTGGCGTCTCTGGCTCACACTTGCTGCTGCTGTGTCGTCGAATCTCAGTTTGGGACAGAGAACCTGCTGTCTTCTGCCCTCCGGATTCTGCTGCTGGGGGTTTAGTTACCCACTCAGCCTTGAACTTCGGGGTCTGGTTTCTGGTGCTCAGGACTAGGGGTGAGTTCAGCTTTAGCTCCAGTCCCCCCAGCTTGTCTCCCACACATTTTTCCTCAACTCTCCTCAGACACTAACCAACTCCTCCCCCAGCCAGAATGTTCCAGAGAAGCTCCCTTGAAATCAGGTGTTAGAGCTCCCCCTTCTGGTCTGGAGTAGGAAAAGTGTTGTATGCTGTGTGTTACCTGTTAAGGGAATCCTTCCTTGCTTTCAGGCATGACATCACTCTCCCCTGGAGGGAGGCAAGGTCACTGTGGCAACCGAACTTCTGGGGTGTCAAACATGCACCTCTTATAGCGCATTAATGTACTGTGTCACTGACTCACCCTCCCTCTGAACACAGCGAAACAATTGCATCCGCAATTCCCCGACATTGGTGGAATCCCCATGCATCTCTTCCAGAATCTGCAACACCTTGTTCAGAGTGTCCTGTTCATGAGGGGGCGAAACATTATGGAACATCTAACCTCACCGTCCAGGGCCATCACAGCAATCTCTGCTTGCATAGTAGGGTCATAAGATGCATCCTCAACATGCCTTTAACCCGCTCAGTCCAGTCCCACAGCATTAAATTACTCCCCGTGAATTTTGGAAGATTGCTGAGAATGGCCCCCAGCGGCAAGCTGACCCTCGGGACACTCATGACAGATTGATCCGCTTCCTCTGCGTTCCTAGACTGCATCCTGCCGACTACACCAAATGTAAGCAGGTACAGGAATGTAGTAACGCAGGGAATGCAGAACAAGGATTAACAACAGTGCGATTTAATTTATAACAATAATGAACTCCTCACAGGGAGGTAATAGATGATTAACAGTAAAATTATGATCTAACACAACAGTCTTATTATTGAACTTCACTTATCGTGACTTCTCTGTTCCTTAATTGCATGCAGCCCGATGAAGGTTGTAATACCGGCAACGGCCGGCACTGCATCTTCAGGCGTAACCCGCCAACACACGGTCCAGCTTCTGGCAGCAACGGGCGGTCACCGGTTTTGCCCGTTGAGCCCCTAGTCCATTAATATGTAAAGCCAAAGTGGGTGGTGCCACAGAAGTCTCTGGTACATGCTCCACCGCCTGCCTGTCAATGAGGGGAAGCATACCTCATGATCCTGCCCTGGGCATTCACTTCTCAATGCGAGCACCGCACACTGGCTTAGCGCCCGACGCTCTGCGTTCTCACTGACTCTCGTGGGCCCTCAGGTAACCTTTGCCAGGGAACTACTCTGCACTGTCTCTCCCTCTGCAGAGCGCGGTCCACACCTGCTTCCTCTCTCTGCCGGCGGGAACCTTCTGACTTTTACTGCACTTCCTGTTCTCCCCCGGGTCTCACCACGCCCCCTCTCACCAGGTCATGGGTCCTTCCCTGGTCCCCATTCTTTCCCCCCGGCAACACTGGACGCAGCCTTGACAGTTCTGAACCCGGCATTGCACAAGTACCCGTAGCCCGGTTTTCCTCCTTACATCCCTTCTTATCTCTAGTATTCAGTGGGGACTGACCAGTTCTCATCCTCCTTTTCATATTCAGGGCCTAGCTCTAGGGATATACAGGGCTTAGGTTCCTGCTCGTCGATTGGTGTAGAACCAATACAGGGATGGTAGGGGAGGCAGGGTGCTATTAGATCTACCTACATTTATACTGATGTACATATGACAATGTTACTAGCACTTCACCATACCACTATGGTTGTACATCAGACCAAATTATAATGGACCTATGACCTGTGTCATGCTACTATTCTTCTATATTTTTATTACATGCTTTTTTGTAATCTCATGCACCCACCCAACCAGCATGTTATTTGACTCTAGCTAATTTTTTACATCAGTTTTCCAGGCAACGTGCAATATATATTACATTATATATTGTAAATTATGTATTCAGTATATAGTTCATATTCTGGTTCCATATATGGGTTACTTGCATATAACCAGTATATTTATCATTTGCTTAGTAATATTTCACTACCTGGTTGTGGTCCCTTTTGATAGTCTTGTATTTTATCTCTCTTCACCTGTGCTTATTTCTGTTTTTATATAAGTGGGGGCACTCTGTTGCATGTAGTGCCATTCATTGCCACCGATTGTTTAATAAAGGTATTTTATCTTTATTTAAATGTTCCACATTCTTTTTTGACCACATGTTCGTTGTTCTCTTCTTGGTTTCTCGTAGATGACGCAGCACAGACCTGGTGACAATTCCCTGATTGTGCAGCTTAATTTTCGTTCCCTGCAATTTCCCCAGGGGACATTGTTTTACTAATGTAGTTAAAGAAAATCACGATGAAGCTGTTTATCTTTTATGCAGTCTTTTTATGTGGTCTAATATTTGTTTGACTTTTTCAAACTATGTGGAATTGTTGGGATTAAATAAACTTCCTATTTCCTAGTTAGAGCATACAGCAGTAGCAAAAACAATGATGCTACTAAAATAATATACCATCTTATAACCCTGACAATCCCTATGGCAACCTCCCAATTGTCTTACTTGCAGAAAATCATTGTAAACCGTATTTGGAAAATGATACGTCCCCAGCTCCTTAATCTTTGTTTCTCTAGTTACCTTCCACGACAGCAGCATCGGAGGATGACTTCCCCCCCTAATGGGTGACAGGAAACACAAAGAGATTAAATACCCCTCCCCTTTCTGCAACCACCAGTGTTTTTCCTGTCCCCTATGGGCATGAAGAGGTCCTGGATTGTGCTTCAATGGCCAGCGATCGGGAGCACCGTTAAGCCTACCTGTCCCATGTCGGGCTGCAGAGGTCGGGGGCTCCGCTGTCCTCCAGAGGGCTGCTCCATCTCCATGATGCCATGTGACTCAGGACCGCTTCTCCCGCTCCTCCTGCGCCTCCTCGGGAGGTAAAGCAGGGCGTGATGTGCAGCCGGGGTCCTCCTGTAGCTCCCCTGCTTCCTTCTCTCCCCATGCCGGCTGATTCCGGGTTCATGCGCATCGGAAGTGACGCCGACCCGAACTTCTGGTTTACTTCCTGTGTGTTCCATGCTGGAACGCATTCTCTGCCGGCCGATGTCAGCTTTCTCTGGAGCGGCCGCCATGCTTGGGATGTCCCCTTCGGGGTCCCCCCCTGTGGACCGGAGGGAGGAGGAACACAGAATACCAATGCTGGGACCTCGGTTATATGTATAAATCCTGGTCGGGGAATGCCTCCAGGTTAGGCCTATTGTCTAAGTTCCTCTGTGACTGACCAAATGGACGGCGACAAGGGGCGTGGCCTGAACGGGATGTGAGCAGACGTCTGAAGCAGGAGCTCCCGCTCACTATCAGCTATTATATTGATTGCAGCCTTTAAACTCTGGGTCAAATACCCACATTTATCAGGGGAAACCGCGTCTAGTGCGGTGCAAATAAAGTCTCATATCTGCAGAGCAATGACAGGCAGAAAGAGCTCCAGAAGGGCTGTGGGGGATTTGGAGAGAAGTATCTAAGATGGCGCTGGCCGGGAGAAAATGCTGTCAGTGGAGCTGGAAGGAGGCAGGGGAGAACTTCAAGGGAGCTGATTCCGCGGCGAAGCTCCGAAGATTTGCAAGACAGGTGGAAGTGACCCAGAGCCCGGTGGTGATAAATGGGGCACAAAAAAAGCCTGAGCTGTATGTGGAACAGGAGGAGATGGGGGAGGAGGAGGGAGCAGACAGTGATGGAGAGAGCTATGCAGACAGGAAGGAGGAGGATGAAGCGGAATGTGGATGGACTGAGAGGGACAATGCAACATGCATAGGAGGGCTTCAGATTCCTGAGGAGCCCACTTTGAAAGATGTGTTTAAGGTGGTTCTTCACAGTCATACCACTATCATCAATGTGGCTGCACAACTAGGGGTCCTGCAGGTGGACATGTCTAAACTGCAGCATTCAATGCATGTGAATAAGGAAAGAATGGGAGAGGCTGAAAAGCGCTTTAGCAATGCTGAGGATTATATAGCAAAAGCTGATAAGGCCACTAAACACATGAGTGCTGCGATTTCTGCCATACAAGTGTCAGAGCTAAATCAGCATTTCTTCAGAAGACCTTGGTTTGTCAGAAAGGCTGATGCATGGCAGAAGTTGAGATAAAATGTTCTTTTTTTTGTACAATACACAACCTTCCCCCCCAGTTATTAAAAGACACTCTGTGCTGGGAGCTAAGGGAAGGATGAAGTTTTCAAGGTAAAACTAGTATTCTATCTATTTAGTAACAAGTTGTGTAAACACCATATATGGTAATTCCGCTTCCTGCTTATGGGATGTATATAAATCCCTTCGTTAGCAATAAAGCAGAGCTTATGGACGCATCCTTTGGTCTGTGTCTTATTCTCTCTGGTACCACATTCCGAGGAGGAAAGGGTTAACGAGATAACAGCGACGACAACTGGCGCCCGACCAGGGGACCGAGTTATTCTATTCTGAGGAAGTCCGACCGGTCCAGAGACGTGGGATGAGCGGAGCCTTCTGTTGGTGATATACATACAGCGCTGAGGTAAGAATACTTATTATATTCTACCTAAAATCTATATCACTGTATAGTGGACTCCCTCTTCCCCGAGCGGTCGGCTTTCCAGGTAAATCACAGGTATTCCTGGCTCAGGTCCCTTTGAACCAGTAGACCTTCAGATTAATTGTCAGTCCTGCCTTTCCTCCTTTGAATAATGACAGTATGGATCCAATGATTGTGTTGTGGTTTTGTCTTGGTGTCTGTGTGATTGGATTGTTTATTTGGTTGGCGTACAAATCTTGGAAAGCGAGCAGTGGAATGGTTCAGAAACCTTTGTGGCCCATCGTCTAAGTGACGCAACTGTCTTGGTGACAGAGTCTTGGTGACATAGTCTAAGTGACGCAATTGTCTTGGTGACAAACTTGTCTTGGTGACAAGAGAATCTCTTCTAGGTGAGGAGATACAAAAATGGGAACCAAAACACCAAGGAAGGTGTTTCTGCTAAAGATTTAGTTGTGCGCAGAGATTGTGTAAAGCAGGCATGAATGAATGAACGAAGAATTGAACAGTGATAAATGGAAAAGGTTCTTTAACTCACATCATGGATGGTTGAGAGACAAAGGTCTGTTGAAAACAGTGAACCTGTGGATGAGTGCGTGTGATTACTTAGAAGAAAAGACTGAAGAATTAGGAGACGGACATTGCGGACTGACAAAAACAGGGATGACTGATTTACCCTCCTGTTTGCCCCCTACGTTACCTCCACCCCAGTATCAGACCTTCCCACAGACTTCCCATGAACCGAACTGTTGGGTCTGCCCCAGGTGTGGACAGCAGAATCCCCTGACGGTAGATGTCTGTGTAGGTTTCGGTGGACCCAGACCTCCCCCGGCCAATTTATTTCCAATGAGGACAGTAATGGTACCTGGTACCCCGGGTGCTGCGGGAGGTGAGGTGGACGGACTAGCTCCAGGCGCCCCCCGGACAGCAGTGTTGTACAGACCATGGAGCCCTTCAGAGCAGTTGGCATTAATAACGCAACTCCCGGACCCTTCACAGTCACCAATGGGATTCGCTAGAATGTTAGCTACAATGCAGGATACGTATAAAGCAACTAGACAGGATCTGGAAGCACTTTATGAAAGGGAAATTGGCAGATGAAGCCAGATATGATAGACTGATAGATGAGACATACAAGTGTTATGTTGGTAGGACCGGACCTGACAATGCAGAAGTCAGTGACAGCAAGCAGAGAAATAAGGGAGGGGGGAAGTGCTGGCAGCAGCGAGATGGCATTTTGCTTTAGACCAAGGTCACTCTACAGATAAGCAAACTGCAGGCTGAGGGAGAGCACACACACAAACGCGCAGCGGCACGACTTACCCCTCCCATCAGGCATTCAGCGTAGAGACGCAGAGCCAGAGTGCAGCAGTTTTCAGATTTTTAATCATCTTTGTTGAATAGGTTTTTGGAATAGACACAGTACGTAAGAATCGAAGGGCTAGGCATGTGAATAGAAGGTCAGAGTACGTGAGAAGCAAATAGACAGGCAGCCTTTACGCTGCATAATGATTTGAAAGGCAACGGGGAAGTTTGTTAATAGATTACCATCTGCTATAAAAGAGCAGTGGTGCATCGTGTAGAAGGTACAGCAAGTTAATTTGAACGGACCAGGAAGTGATTTTTTTTATGTGAATAAGATTGAAAAGGTGTTAAATCGTCTGTGAGAAAAAGATCACTGACATGTCACAAGAGCAGAATTCAGAGTCACACACATCACATGTCCATCATGTGGAGACTCGGGACAGGTATCTGTTTCCTGGTTTTGATCTTTTTAAGCTAGTTTTTTTTTTTTTAGCTACAAGCTGTAGCGTGAAAGTTCTCAGGCATTCAGACTGAACTATATTCATTTTTTTTTTTTTATACGTGATTTCAGTGCCTGTAAGAGACTGCCAGTCTGCAAGAGATACTGGAAAGATGGAAAATGCCAAAAGTAGTTGTTCTGCAATATGTTGATGACTTACTGATTTGTGCCCCTCCAGGAAACAGTGTCGTATTGCAACGATATCACTCATGTTGTTTTTGTACCAAGCTGGATGTAAAGCGTCAAAGGATAAACTGCAATTTTTTAAATCTTCAGTTATCTTTTTGGGACATTGCATTACACCGGGGCGCGACATCTGACCAGCGCTCGCAAAGAAGCTGTACAGAATTTTCTTATTCCTGTTAATGTTGCCGCTCTTAGGACATTTCTTGGACTGGTTTTCTACTGCAGACAGTGGATACATGCTGTATCAATCCTCATGCAGCCTCTCTATGACTGTATCACCATTGTGCCTTTTAAACTAACTCCTGAAGGTATAGACTGTTTTTATTCTCTAAAAAACAGGATTGTGGCAGCTCCAGCGCTAGGAACCCCCAACTATGAACTACCATTCACCCTGTATCTCCATGAACAGCAGGGACACGCGGCAGGAGTATTGACTCAGTTACATGGTGACAATCAAAGGCCAGTAGCCTATTTCAGTGGAAGACTAGATGCAGTGGCTAGAGGTGCCCCGTCCTGTGTACGGGCAGTACATGCTGTAGGACTATTGCTCCACAAATCGTCAGAAATTGTTCTTGATCACCCACTTACAGTACTTACACCTCATGATGTATATACCATACTGAACCAGGTGCAACCGGCACACCTCTCAGCTGCACGTCATCTTCGATTGCAATGTGCACTTTTAATGCCTCCAAATGTTTCTTTGCAGAGATGTACCACACTTAATCCTGCCATATTGTTGCCTCTCTCGGATCTAGGGGGAGGTCAGGTACGGTATTGTACAAAGAAGATCCAAGAGAGGAGATTCCTCATGACTGTGTTCAGCTTATGGCACAGGAAACAGCAGGCCTACCCACAGTGTTTGAAACTGAAAGACTTAATGCTGATTTTGAATTTTTTGTAGATGGATCTCGCCACCAAGATGACTCAGGTACCTTCCACACCAGGTATGCCATCGTCTCCCTGAATGCAGTAATCAAAGCAGAACCAATGCTCCCACATCAGTCGGCCCAGGAGGCTGAACTTAAGGCTCTGACCGAGGCCTGTAAGATAGCTGAAGGTAGAATTGTTAACATCTACACAGATTTAGATAAGCATTCGATATAGCCCATGATTTTGGTCCAATTTGGAAATCTAGAGGATTCCTGACGGCAGCAGGACATCCCATTAAAAATGCTGACGCAGTCCAGCAGTTAATTGATGCATTACAATTACCAAAAGAAGTAGCTGTCATAAAAGTTAAAGCACATACCAGATGCACTGATCAGGTGAGTAAAGGAAACGCAATGGCCGATGCAGCAGCAAAAACAGCAGCCAGTAGACCACTCCAAGGGGTAACGATGCACCAGGTAAGCGCTCCCAAAAATCCCTTTGTGTCGGAGGATGCCTTATCCCAGATGCAGGCTCAGGTGCGCCAGGAGGAAGTAGAAAAGTGGGAAAAAGAAGGTGCATGTCTGAATGAAGCAAATGGGGTATGGGGAAGAGGGATGCGTCGATGCCTTCCAAGGGCGTTGTACCCTGCGGTCGCCCAGATGTTACATGGGCCAACCCACCAGTCCAAAACTGCTGTAATGAGCGTGATGCAGAAGCATTGGATAGCATCAGGCTTTTCCACCTGTATAGAAGGTTTGATCCAGGGATGCATGGTATGTGCTACACATAATCAGGGAAGGTAGTCAAGACACCACCCAAACACGCCCCTCGGCCCCTCTATCCTTTCCAGAGACTGCAGATTGATTATATTCAGCTGCCAAAATCAGGTCATGGGAGTACGTGTTGGTGTGTTTTGATTTATTCTCAGGTTGGCCGGAGGCTTTCCCGATTGCCAAGGCTACGGCTGCGGCAACCGCAAAGAAGCTGCTTGCGGAGGTGGTGTGCAGGTATGGAGTACCAGAGGTGATCGAAAGTGACAGAGGTACACATTTCACAGGTGAAATAATGAATGAAGTCTTGACAGCTCTGGGAATTCAACAAGCTTTCCACACCCCATATCATCCACAAAGCAGTGGAAAAGTAGAAAGACTAAATGGGACATTGAAGTTAAAAATCCAAAAGGCCATGGCTGAAACAGGGAAATCTTGGCCTGAATGTTTACCATTAGCCCTATACTCAGTAAGGTACACTCCAAATAGGAAAACTAGACTTTCTCCGTATGAAGTACTATTTGGCAAAGTGCCTAGCTTAGGATGTTTCTTTCCCCAAGCACTGGAAATGAGTAACCATGTATTAAGCTCATATGTAAGGGATTTGCATAAAAGACTTAAGAAAGTACATGATAATGTCTTCAGTTCTCTTCCAGATCCGAACCAGGATCCTGGGAGTCACAGCCTGCAGCCCAGAGACTGGGTAGTCATTAAAAGACACGTGAGAAAGAGTCTGGATCCGAGATTTGACGGACCTTTTCAAGTTCTACTGACGACAAGTACCGCAGTCAAGCTACAAGGCAAGGAAACTTGGATCCATGCATCACATTGTAAGAAGATCCTTGGAGAGCCTCCAGAAGAGGAATGATGCTACTGACATTTGCTTGCATCCTTGCAGTAACGGATGCTTGGAACAGACTTAGCCGAGTAGATGGTGATGATAACAGATTCATTAGACACCACTTAGCTTTAGTGGATGGACTGAAAGAACAAAACCAAAATGTTGCAAACTGTTGGATTTGTACAAATGCGCCGGTGACGTCCACCAGTCTACCATTTCTTGCAGTCCCAGTCTCGTGGGAAGAAATTAACTTTTGGGGTAACTGTGCAGACACATTAAGCAACAATGCCACTCAAAAACTTTGGAACACTACGGTAGGAATACCGGTAGTGGGTTGGACTGATTTTCCATGGTGGCAGGGAAATCTAACAGGACAGATAATTCCAAGACTGTATCTATCTTTTAAAGGTGGGGCATGGGTACCCAGAAATAGAACTAGTATAACCTCTTTGGGAGAAATACCGACACATGGGTTAAAGATAAGTTTTGGGGTCACTACAGGAAGCTTTCAAACCCTCCCTATTAGAACGATATCTACACACTGATAAATGGGAAAATAATGTTTTCTTTGAGAATGGAAATGATGAAACTTGTGCTAGCAAACCAGGTAACCTGAGGTGTAATAAAGATGAAGGATATCAGAAGAACACTCCCACCTGCGGAGAACCTACCGCAGGATACTGCTCCCCACTAGGACAAAAGCCCGGATGGTGCATGAGGAGTAATATTTCAAAGTTTATAGATTTGGCACACCGATTAGTATTACAGCATTCAGCTATATGGAACCTTCCACCATCAATGTATTGGGTATGTGGGGACAAGGCATTTAAGTGGCTTCCAGTAGGAGTCACCGGGAAATGCACCCTAGCTAGATTGACACCAGCCACCTATCTCATCACTCCGGACAGATTAGATCCATTGTCTATTCCAAAACATACATTACATAAACGATCCGCAGACAATAGACCTCGCCCAAATGGGAGACCACACATAGTGGAGATGGGGATAGCAAATAAATTTTTCAGTGCATTATTTATCTACCCTATGATAACTCAGACATGGGATAAGTTGGTAGAATCCACAGACTACCTAGATGATCAAATATGGGATATTTTAGATATCAACAATGGGTCCCTTGCAGTACAGAACCAGCTAATTATTGTTACTAACCAACATACCCTCGTGTTAGATTACCTGACTGCAGCTCAAGGAGGGATGTGCCAGATTATTGGACCTGCATGTTGTCATTATATTGATAATTCTAGTGTTTTAACTCTTAAACATAAGCTAGAGGATGTCATAAAGTTAAGGAAACTATATGATGAGGCAAATCTGAAGAATCAAGATTCATGGTGGGCAAATACCTTCTCCTTTCTTAACCCCGCAAATTGGTTCAAAGGTATAGGGGGATGGCTGACTGGGATAATACAAGCTGGCCTACAGGTTTTATTAATATGTCTTGCTATCTATTTAGTTTTTAAAATCTGTTTGATGTGTATTAAACGATGTACTAGGAGACAGAGGAGGTATGAAGATGTGTATTGATCAAATGAAGGAACAAAAGGAGGGAATGTCAGAGCTAAATCAGCATTTCTTCAGAAGACCTTGGTTTGTCAGAAAGGCTGATGCATGGCAGAAGTTGAGATAAAATGTTCTTTTTTTTGTACAGTACACAACCTTCCCCCCCAGTTATTAAAAGACACTCTGTGCTGGGAGCTAAGGGAAGGATGAAGTTTTCAAGGTAAAACTAGTATTCTATCTATTTAGTAACAAGTTGTGTAAACACCATATATGGTAATTCCGCTTCCTGCTTATGGGATGTATATAAATCCCTTCGTTAGCAATAAAGCAGAGCTTATGGACGCATCCTTTGGTCTGTGTCTTATTCTCTCTGGTACCACATTCCGAGGAGGAAAGGGTTAACGAGATAACAGCGACGACACAAGCGAAAACGGACGACCTTGATAACAGGTCTAGGCATAATAGTGTACGGCTGATTGGAGTGCCAGAAAAGACGGAAGGAGCCGCGCCGACAGAATTTTTTGAAAAATGGCTACTAAACATCATTGGCTCTAACAAGTTGTCCCGCATGTATGCAATTGAAAGGTCCCCCCTGGACGCCCTTCCAGACAAGTGCTGGTTAAGGTCCTGCACTACCGTGACAGAGATGCAATTCTTAGACATGCCAGAGAGCATCCGGATCTCAAGATAAACGGCTCCAGGATCTCTATATTTCCTGACTTTTCCATAGAAGTGCAGAAACAAAAGGCCAAATTTGTGAATATCAAGAGGAGGCTGAGGGAGCTGGGTGTCACCTACTCGATGTTGTACCCGGCCAAATTGAGAGTGGTTGCAGAGGGGGCAATACATTTTTTACGGAGGATAAGGAGGCACTCAGATGGCTGGACAGCAATAAGCAACACCTGTGCCAGGCAAAATCAAAGGACTCAGCGGGTTGACAGGGTCGTTCTCCTTTCCTACTGCTGTTTTTTTCTGAGAGATCCGAAGGCTCTTTTTTCCTCTTTGGTATTGATACTTTTATTTTCAGGTTTTTTGGAATCACATTTATGGATCTCTGTTGGTCGTGAGTCCTTTTTGGAAGAATTGGTAACTGTGGTGACTTACTTGGCTGCAATCTACAAGTCATCTGGAAGTCACAATAGATTGGGATAAGTGGCGGGACTGTTGGACAGGGTTAGCAGACTGTTTTGGATAAAGTGCGCTCTCTCTTTCATGTTAGGAGGAGAAGGAAAGATGGGATTGGGATTTGTTGGGGGAAGTTTTTTGTTGTTTGGGGGAGGAGGGTGGAGTGGGAGGAGGGAAAACATTTATATACTGTATGTCAATCTGATCACTGTTCTTATGGCTCTAGCTGTACTTCGATGAAAGAATGCGGGGCAATATGTAATGAGGAGGGAAAATGTCAGGAAGAATGAGAGTGGTGAGTTGGAATGTCAGGGGTATGGCATCTGGTGTGAAACGACAAGCTGTGTTTAAGTTTTTGTGTGATGCCAAGCCGTCAGTGATTTGCTTGCAGGAAACTCATATGGTTAAAGAGAGAACATATTTTCTTGCTAAGAGATGGGTACAGGCGGGATATCACTCCACACATTCAACATATTCTAGGGGGGTCAGTATTCTCATTTGTGCTGGGGTACCTTTTGAGTATCACAAAGTGATTACTGACCAGACTGGTAGATTTGTATGCCTACTTTGGAAATTGTATGGATCCTTGATGTGGCTGGTCTCAATATATATTCCACCACCATATTGTGGGAGACTGCTCTACAGAGTTCTAGAGATAATAGATGATATCCCGGGGATACCTTTTCTGAATATGGGTGATTTTAACAATATTCCAGACACACATTGGGACAGGGGCAGACGGGAGCCGTTGAGACCAGGAGGTAATTGTACACCAATTGGAGCGGTCCTGAAGGAAACTGCTCTGCATGATTTATGAAGGATTTCACATCCTGGTGTGTATAAGTATTCCTGTTTCTCGTCCTCCTTTGCTTCCTTGTCGAGGATTGACCTGGCATTGGGCAATACTCAGATGCTGGGCCTTGTTGGGGAAGTAACATACATGGCTAGAACAATATCGGATCATTCCCCCATGAGTGTGACACTTGAGGGAGTGGGATCTGTACCTGCTAAAGGGTGCATGTGGAGGCTGAACCCATTCTGGTTACAACTTATTGACCTGGATGGACATATAGGGGGCGATATTAGAGAGTACTTTAGAATTAATGTTGGGACATCGTCGCTTTTGATGGTTTGGGAAGCTATGAAAGCTTATTTTAGATGGCTCTGCATTAAGGAGATATCCCGGGTAAAAGCAGAAACTGGCAGGAAGGATCAGATGTTGATTAGAGAATTGGAGGAAGCAGAGGAGGCACTAATCAATGATCAGTCCCCAGAGGCACAGGGAAGGTTGAGAGAAGCGCAGACTAGAGTGTGTCAGATGGCAATGAAAGCGGCGAAATGCAAGAGAATGTTTCAGAACATTAAATATTTTGAGGAGGGGACAGGGCGGGCCATCTCCTTTCTAGGATAGTGGCAGCACAGAGAGATTCCACACATATAGCTGCTCTGAGGGGAAGGGATGGGCGTGAACATACTGGTAGCAGAGCAGTTTTGGAGGTGATGACGGGTTATTATTCGGATCTTTACAAATCACAGGTGGGGCCAACGGCGGAGGAGATGGATGGTTATTTGGCGGAAATACAGCTCCCCAGACTCTCGGCGGATGACCAGGGGCTTCTTGAGGAGCCATTTAATTTGGAGGAACTTGATGCCGCACTGGCCTCTATGCCTAATGATAAAGCCCCAGGGGTGGATGGGATAAAAAATATAGAGACACTTTTTCCTGCTTTACTGGAGAGGTACGGTGCCAGTTTGGTGGAGGGGAAGCTGCCACGGTCCATGCGAGAGGCAATAGTTGTACTGCCGAAGCACGGTAAGGATCCGATGGATCCAGCCTCTTGTCCAATCTCGCTGATAACGACAGATGTTAAAATCCTGGCTAAGATGTTGGCCAACCGCCTAAATAAAGTAATAGCGACAATAATACATATGGATCAATCCGGGTTTATGCCCAATAGTTCTACAGCACATAACCTCAGGCGATTGTTTCTTAATTTGCAGGCAAAGGCAGATAATATGGGTCAGAGGGTTGTGGTGTCTTTAGACGCTGCTAAGGCGTTTGATAGTGTGGAGTGGCGGTATTTGTGGGCGCTCCTGAGGGCTATGGGTTTTGACGAGAAATTCAAAAGTTGGGTGCAGTTGTTATACACATCTCCGAGTGCTAGGGAATGGCCTTCTGTCTGAGGATTTTCCTTTGTACAGGGGAACACGGCAGGGGTGCCCTTTGTCTCCTCTGCTGTTTGCGATTGCTATGGAGCCTCTGGCGGCGGTGATACTGAGGGATAGGGATATAAAGGGATATAGATATGGAAGTCATGAAGAGAAGATAGCCTTGTATGCGGATGACAGGGCCGGCGTCAACACCCACTCGCCGTCGGGCACCCCGGCGCCTGTTAGCGGTGTCAGCGCCGCCACTGGCCCCCCCCGCTTGCTCAGGGCCCCAGCAGCAGCCGGCGTAATACTTACCTCTCCCCGTGCCTCCGCTGCCGCAGCTCCGAGCTCCAGGGGGCACCTGCGCCGGCGCTTCCTCTCTCACAGCAGTGCCGCTGAATGACATCATCATTCAGCGGCCGGCTGTGGCAGAGAGCGCGCGGACGCCGGACAGGTGAGGCGTGTGTGTGTGCATGTGTGTGTGTGTCTGTGCGTGCCTGCTGCGTGTGTGTATGTGAGAGAGTGCTGCCTGCGGTGCTGTATGTGTGATGGTGGTGGGGGGAGGCAGTGATGGTGGTGAGGAGGCAATGATGATGGGGAGGCAATGATGATGATGATGATGATGATGGGGAGGCAATGATGATGGGAAGGCAATGATGTGATGATATTAATGGGGAGGCAATGATGATGGGGAGGCAATGATAATGGGAAGGCAATGATGATGATGATATTAATGGGGAGGCAATGATGATGATGATGGGGAGGCAATGATAATGGGAAGGCAATGATGATGATATTAATGGGGAGGCAATGATAATGATGATGATGGGGAGGCAATGATAATGGGAAGGCAATGATGATGATGATATTAATGGGGAGGCAATGATAATGATGATGATGGGGAGGCAATGATAATGGGAAGGCAATGATGATGATGATATTAATGGGGAGGCAATGATAATGATGATGATGGGGAGGCAATGATAAAGGGAAGGCAATGATGATGATGATATTAATGGGGAGGCAATGATGATGATAGGGAGACAATGATGATGATGATGGGCAGGCAATGATGATGAGGGAAGGCAATGATGATGATAATGGGGAGTCTTTCCACAGCACCCTTTCCTGAGCCGTAACAGTGCAGAAAGCAGCACAGTGTAGAGGAGAGCTCCATATTTTGTATGGAGCATTATATGTGGTCCAGTATTCTGTATGGAGCATTATTTTGGGTCCAGTATTCTGTATGGAGCATTATATGGGGGATGGCGGGGTGACATCCTGCATGGGTTATTATATGGGTGATGAGGGGGAGACTATGTGGTGCCCATAATATTGTATGGAGGACTGTACTGTCCAGTCTGTACTGTGCGCTGTGAGGATTTGGCGGTTTTTGAGCTATTGTACAATTTACAATAGGTATCAGTCATGTAATGGAAGAAGAGAAGTGTTTGGCGTTGTGCTATACCCATATTTCTCTGCAGTATCTGTGCATCATGAATCGTGGTCTGTGTTAAGGGGGCCCACTGAGACTCTTTCGCCCGGGGCCCATAAAAACCTGGAGCCGGCCCTGGCGGATGATGTATTATTATTTCTGGAAGATGCGCAGGAGTCTTTGAGAGCGGCTATGCATAGCATTACTAAATTTGGGGCTCTTTCGGGACTAGCTATTAATTGGGACAAGTCTGTGTTGTTGCCCTTGGACTTGGCGGCTCCTCTGACACTTGACCCTGGGATCCCTTCTAAGGGTGGTACACGAGTTCAAATATTTGGGTATCGTGGTTTCGGACATAATAGGGGACTATGTGCGGCTCAACCTGACTCCTTTGCTTGGGAAATTTCAGCAGAAGATTGGGGCCTGGAAGAAACTATTTCTGTCTGTGGCAGGTAGAGTCAATCTGATCAAAATGATCCTTATGCCTCAGCTCCTCTATATACTGCATAATGCTCCAGTGTGGTTGGCACAGAGCAAATTTTATAGAATTAATACTCTATTTAGGGATCTGATTTGCAAGGGTGGACGGGCACGCATCAAATTAGAGCATCTGCAGAGATCAGAGGATGAGGGTGGTTTGGCGGTCCCTAACCCCTGGATATATTATATAGCGTCCCAATGTCAGCATATGGTGGGCTGGGGAGAATCTAGCCAAAACACATCAGCTGGGATAATCACTGAATATATAGTGGGGAAGAGTCCATTGTTAGCTAGTTTGGAAACGGGCAGATTTAGATTGAATCCAGAAAAATTCACAACCATAGTTATGATGGGGAAAGTTTGGCAGAAAATTAAACAGTGGAGGGGGGTGACAGAATTTACGCAATATGCATCAATTTGGTTTGACCCTAGAATGACGGAGCTCATGAGATTGCGGGAGTTTGGTCAGTGGAAGCGTATTGGCATTTGGTTCGTGTCTCAGTTGTTCGATGGTGGTGTTATTAAAATGTTTGAAATGCTTAGGAATGAGTTTCCTCTGAGCCAGAAGATGTTTTTCCAGTATCTGCAGCTGAGACATACCCTAAATAAACAAAACGAAGTATCACCTGTGGTTCTGCAGTCAGATAGTTTGTTGAATCTCATAGGACCTTGAAGGAACACGAGGGGGTTCATCACTTTATGTACAGGGGCCTGTTGGACACTTTTTTACTGAGACATCCGTTAATGTTGAGGGAGAAATGGATGGCAGACCTGGGTCCTGTATCGGATTAACAGTGGGAGTCCATATTACAATACATTCCTAAGGTTTCTTTAAGTGAGGCTAAAAGGGTGTCATAGCTATATTTAGTCTATAGAGTTTACAGGACCCCGTAATGGATGATGAAGGCAGGTCTGAGAAGAGACTCAAAATGTCCAAGGTGTTCTGAGGTAGGAGACGACCTTCTACATATGATGTGGTCTTGTTCTCGCCTTCAGCCCTTATGGGTGAAAGTGCTCAATCTGATTCAAGAAGTGATGGAGGTTAATATTGTGCGTAACCCGCTGACTTGCCTCTGGGATGTATGGATGACATTGCTACGGACGAATGTGGGAAACTGACTATTGCAAGATTGCTATATGCCGCTAGGATTCTTATTGTGATGCATTGGTTAGATGAAAAACCACCAGTCAGAAAAGAGTTTGTGAATAAAATAAACTTTATTGTCCTCATGGAAAAGAATATTTACACTAAGAGAGGTCAACATAAAAAAATTTGAAAATGTGTGGGGCGGATGAATGGATTGTTCGGGTGTGGCGTCGGTTGAGTTGTTGCAGAGTAGGCTGGGAGTCGGCTAATTACCTCTGTAGTAACTGTACTTGTGCGGCTGAGCTTTTGTGAAGTGGTGTATAAATTTATCAAGAGGAGATGTACCAGTTTGATAATAACGGATATTGGGATAGAGTTTGGGGAGGAGGTGGTGGGGTACTGGGTAAAGGGGCTAGTTCATGTTAAATGAAAATGTTTCAATCTGCTTTGTAATTTTGTTATCAGTCTGAAGTTCAAGTCAGACTGTACTACATTTTTGATATATGCCTTAATAAAAAGTATTTGATTAAAAAATGGACGGCGACAAACCCTTCCCATCTGCTTCTGCAGAGCCCAGCGTTTACCCTCCTACTGTAAGTAGCGAATGAAGGTCCCTTGCTGTCTGGCTTATAGCATTATGGTGACGTAGTATAACTTTTTCTCTCTTTTAGGGAGACAGGGTCCCTGCCCCTAAAAAGGATAAGGTGCCCAGCCGCAAGTGTGGTGTATGTGCTTCCAAGCTTCCCTCCAAGCTTTGCCAGCCCTGCTCAGATGATGTGTTGCGTGCAGAACAGCCCGCTCTGTTGGACAGCATCAAAACCCTCATCAAACAGGAAGTTCAATCCTCTATGGCCGCCTTTTCCCAGGCACCAGTACCGCAACCTCCTCCTCCTAAGAAAAGGAAGATGACACCTGTGGAGTCTGATTCAGATTCGGGTGAAGTCCTTACCTCTGGTTTGTGATGACATTTGAGAGAATGAGTGTTCCACTTCCAACCCCAAGTCCGATAATAAAAAATACTATTTCTCTTCTGAAGATATGGAAGAGTTGACTAGTATGGTGAGAAAAACCATGAGGGTTGACTAGGAGGAAGTGAGATACTCTGTGCAGGATGAGATGTTTGGGGGGCTGAAACCTAAAAAACAGAAAGGGTTTCTCCCTGAGAAAGTTCTTAGAGTTAAAAAATCGCTTCCCCCTGGATGGAGATTGCTCTTTATGGATATCCCCAAGGTGGATGTGCAGGTGCCCAGGGTGACCAAGAGGACGGCTCTTCCTTTCGAGGACTCATTCCCAGCTCAAAGATCCCATGGATCATAAAATCAAGAGCCTGTTAAGAAAATCCTGGGACACCACCAATCTACTAAAAACAAACGTGGCCTCAACGTGTGTTGCCAGATCCCTTTTCCGCTGGCTCTGTACGTTAGAAGACCACCTTACTCTGGGGATGTCTAGAGAAGAGATACTTGACTCTCTTCCACTCCTTCAGAAAGCTACAGGTTTTTTTGCTGATGCTTCTGCTGAGTCCGTCCGAGTAGCGGCAAGATCCGCAGTCCTCTCCAATTCAGCCAGGAGAGCTCTGTGGCTGAAGTCATGGGGTGGTGACTTTACCTCCAAGACTAAGCTGTGTGCCATTCCCTTCCAGGGATACTATGTTTTCGGTCCAGCTCTAGACGAAATCTTAGAAAAAGCCACGGATAAAAAGAAATCACTTCCCGAGCAGAGTAGCCCTAGAAAACGGGTTTTTTGTCCCTCACGTGATCAGTCTTCCCAGAGGGATTTCAAAGGGAAAGGCAAAACAGCCCGTTGGAGTTATCCAAAAGGTGGGAAGGGCAAAAACATCCTTGTCCCCACCACCAGCAAACCCTGACAAACAATGACTGCTCTCCGGTCGGGGGTCGGCTCTTGGGTTTCCTCACTCAGTGGCAATCCATCTCCACAAGCCAGTGGGTTCTTCATACCATACAGGATGAATTGAAACTAGAATTTGAGAGCCTTCCCCCTCAATGCCTTCCCTCACTGCAGTCTCCATACCTTCAAGAGTCCTTGCTATTAGATCTCCAAGGTCTACTTCAAGTAAAGGTGATCTTTCGAGTACCACAACAGGAGATAGGCAGAGGCCATTATTCTCGCCTGTTCTTGGTAAAGAAACCCTCAGGGAAACACAGGATTATCATAAATCTGAAGCCCCTGAACCGAGTGATCAAATACAGACGATTCAAAATGGAGTCGATCAAATCAGCAATCCCGCTCATTGGACAGGATTGGGTAATGGCTACGATAGATCTGAAGGATGCTTATTATCATGTGCCAGTCCATCCAGACCACAGGAAGTTCCTCAGGTTTGCAGTTTCCCATGGTCACCAGGTCAGCCATTTCCAATTCAGTGTCCTACCATTCGGCATTTTATCGGCACCACGGGTGTTTACAAAGATTATGGCATAAGCAATAATCTTTGTTCAACGCCAGGGGGTTTGCATCATCCCATATCTAGACGATTTTCTCATCTTCCCACCGTCTATTCATTGTCTGAATCTAGACGTAGCGAGAACCCTGGAACTGACCTGGTCCCAAATCTGCTGCATACGCTGCACAATAGAGTCAACCCCCGGACAGACAGAAGCCTCCGCCTGTCCTGAAGAAAATCGAGGGTGAAACCCGGATTTGCAGAAAAATGGAGACATCAAGGTGGCAGAGCTAGCTCTATTATTAAGAGAAAACTCAGCCAAAGGCAAAAAAGAGACCCAGTCATCTTGATCAGCAGACACAAAACATCTCAAATAAGTCTCCAAGGTCTGGTTTGTTCTCTTGGTTTGTCCATTGGTCTGAGGGTGAAATGCAGAGGAGAAAGACAACTGAACACCAAGTTTAGAACAAAATGTCCTCCAAAATCTAGAAACAAACTGGACTCACCTGTCAGACACAATGTTCTCCGGAATGCCATGCAACTGAGCCACATGCTGAAAGAACAAAGGCACCAACTCGGAGGAGGAAGGCAACTTAGGCAATGGCACAAGATGTATTATCTTGAAAAACCTATCACAGATTACCCAGATAACGGTCATTCTCTGAGAGACAGGAAGGTCAGAAATAAAATCCATAGAAATATGGGTCCATGGCCTCTTGGGTACAGGTAATGGCATTAACAAACCACTAGAACGAGAGCAAGGCTTAGAACGAGAGCAAGTCCCACAGGACTGCACAAAGTCCCTGACGTCACGAGACAAAGTAGGCCACCAAAAGGAGCGACTCACCAAGTCTCTGGTACCAAAAATCCTGGGATGACCAGCCAACGCGGAACAATGAATCTCAGACATCACACTCTTTTTCCACTGGTCTGGAACAAACAACTTCCCAACAGGGCAGCGCTCAGGTTTATCCTCCTGACACCCCTCCAGAGCAAGTCTCAAATTGGGCGAAATGGCAGAAAGAACCACACCCTCTTTCAAAATAACAGCAGGATCAGATAACTCAGCCAATGTCTCCACTCTTCAAAGGCCCACTTCATGGCCAATAACTCCCGATTACCGACGTCATAATTACGTTCAGTTGGAGAAAATTTTCGAGAGAAAAAGGCACAAGGGTTACTCTTAGAGGTCTCTGGATCCCGTTGGGACAAAACGGCACCTGCCCCAATCTCAGAGGCATCAACCTTCACCTGAAATGACAGAGAAACATCAGGCTGCCGTAGAACAGGAGCAGAAATGAATTTCTCTGCTTAAGATCCTGAAATGCAGAAACTGCCTCAGGAGGCCAATTCACCACATCGGAACCCTTTTTGATCAGATAAGTCAATGGTTTAACAATACCAGAGAAATTACCAATAAATTTACGATAAAAATTGGCAAAACCCAAAAATCTCTGAAGAGCCTTCAATGAAGTAGGTTGAACCCAATCACAGATGGCCTGAACCTTGACCGTGTCCATTTCAATAACAGACGGAGACAAAATGAATCCCAGAAATGAGATCTTCTGTATGCCAAAAAGACACTTTGATCCCTTCACATACAGTGCATTCTCTCTCAAAATCTGGAACACAGTCTGAACATGTTTCACATGAGAGTCCCAGTCATTGGAAAAAATCAAGATATCACCCAAATAAACAATCAGAAATTTATCCACAAAATCCCTGAAAATATCATTCATGAAGTATTGGAAGACGGAAGGGGCATTAGTAAGCCCAAAAGGCATCACTAGGTACTCAAAATGCCCCTCTGGGGTATTAAACGCCGTCTTCCATTCATCCCCGTGCTTAATGCGAATAAGGAAATACGCCCCCCTGAGGTCAAGCTTGGTAAACCAACTAGCACTTTTCACTCTGGAAAATAGGTCCGAAATCAAAGGTAACGGATATTGATATTTAACAGTGATCTTATTCAGGAGGCGACAATCAATACACGGTCTCAATGAACCATCCTTTTTGGCCACAAAGAAAAAACCGATGCCCAAGGGTGAAGAGGATGGTCTGATATGACCCTTCTCCAATGACTCCTTGATATAAGATCGCATAGCATCATGTTCCGGTACAGATAAATTAAAAAGGCGACCTTTAGGAAATTTACCACCAGGCACTAATTCAATTGCGCAATTGTAGCTCCTGTGAGAGGGGAAGGATGCAGATTTACTTTCACTAAACACATCAGAAAAATCAGTCTAAAAGTCAGGGACATCCTGAGACTGGGGAGAGGCAGAAAAAACAGGAGTGTCAGTATTAACACATTGGCAGCCCCAACTGGTCACAGACACAGATTTCCAATCCAAAACAGGATTATGAGACTGTAACCAAGGGAAACCTAGTACAATAATGTCATGCAGATTATGCAGCACCAGAAATTTGCAACTCTCCTGATGATCTGGTTCAACCCTCATTATCACCTGAGTAGAAAACTGGGGTTTATTCTCCGCCAAAGGGGTTGAATCAATGCCTAGTAGGGGAATAGACTTCCGCAGGGGTATCATGGGAAACCCACAACGTTTGGCAAAGTCAAAATCCATCAGGTTAATAGCTGCTCCTGAATCAACAAAAGCTTGAGCAGAAAATGTGGACAGGGAGCAAATCAGGGTAACAGTCAACAGAAATTTAGTCTGAACACTACCCAAGACAAGTGAGCGTGCAAAATGTCTTCCCCGCTTAGGGCAGACAGATAGCATGGGAAGCGTCACCACAGTAGAAACATAACCCATTGCGCTTACGAAACTCATGACGCTGAGTCCTAGAAGTCACTCCATCACACTGCATGGACTCAGGAGTTGGCTCACAAGGCAACACTATCTCACGCATACCTCTGCGCTCATGCAAACGTCTGTCAATTTGAATAGCCACAGACATAGAATCATTGAGACCAGAGGGAACAGGGAATCCCACCATAACGTCCTTTACTTTTTCTGACAGACCCTTTCGAAAAAGGGCTGCCAAAGCATGATCATTCCATTTGGTCAGTACGGCCCACTTTCAAAATTTCTGACAGTACAACTCAGCATCTTCAAGACCCTGATTTAATGCCAACAAGGTCTTTTCAGCTTGATCAGTGACATTAGGTTCATCGTACAATAACCCCAGAGCCTGAAAAAATACATCAATATCATTCAAAACAGGATCCCCAGGTGTCAGGGAAAAAGCCCATTCCTGAGGGTCGCCGCGCAGCAGGGAGTAGACAATTTGAACCTGCTGTGCCGCGTTCCCTGAGGACTTAGGCCTTAAGGCAAAAAACAACTTACAGTCATTTTTGAAATTCAGAAATTTAGATCGATCCCCCAAAAACAAATCTGGCATGGGGATCCTAGGTTCCACAACTGGCAACCCAGCAAGATAGGTAGCAATACTCCGAACCTCAGTGGCAAGCTGATCCACACGGCCAGACAACTGTGCAAACTCCATTGAGAGAAAAAAAAATTCCTCCTCAGCACCCAGAGAAAAAGAGGGAAAAAATGCAACAAACAGAAAAAAAAAATTCTGACAACTCCCTTTTTTCTTTTTCCTTTTTTACTATTTTTCCCTTCTATTGAGTACCATATAATTTTCAGTTTGGCCGGTTATACTGTTATGTTTCGGTAACTGAGGAGAAATGGCAAAAAATAGAAAAGCGGTAATACACCAGAGAGGCTGGAACCTATTGGATTACATTAACCTGAACTAACCACACAACTAGAGGTAGCCGTGGAGCGTTCCTACGTTGATCCTAGATGCCTCGTCATAGCCTGAGAGATAACTACACCTAAAAGCAAAAAGATGAAAGCTATCTGCCCTGGAGCAGATCCCCAAAGAAAATAGGAAGCCCCCAAACATGTAATGGCGGTTAGACAAGAAGAAAGCACGGACACAGACAGAAAATAGAATGAGCAAACGCTGGGGCCCAATCTGTCTAGACAGAAAAGTACAGGAAAGAATTCTGACTGCAATCCAAAAAAAACCCTAACAAAAATACCAACACTTCTGATTGCCAAAAAACCTGAGATCACACGACTTCTTCCACCTAAATCAGATCTCTGGTGTAACAAAACGCTATTCAGCAAATTAAAAGTAGCAAAAGAGCAAAGCAAAAGTGCAGACACAAACTTAGCACAATTGCAGCGCCAGACCCCCAAAAGGGGACAGGCTGCAGTCACTGCAGGCAGCAAACCAGCAGAGAAAATCAAACAGAGAAAAAAAAAAAGCAAACACTTATCTGAAGGAGAGCAGAAAACTAGCAGTGCTTCAAGCAAGACCAGAAGAACAATTGATAACCGGCAAGGCAGCTGGGAACTCAGGCCACTTATATCCTACCATTCAGCGCCAGCTGAAGGCCATTCATTAATCAGTTCATTACCCTCAGCAACCACCGGAGGGAGCCCCAGCTCAGAAGCTGCCTCCAGCATATTCACAACAGTGGGCCTTGTGGCGATTTCTCTCTTTCGATAACGAGCCGGGCCCCCTTTACTTGCTGTGAAGTTGTTATCTAATGGCTGTGTTTCCAGCCGCGTTATCATTTGGTGGCAGCACTGGCAAGTTCGGAGCAGTCGCCCCATGAAGCAGTCATGTTTGTGCTACCTATTTTGGTGGGTTTTTGTGAGAGGCGGAGTAGGGAGGGACTGGGGCATGTTCGCCAGCGGGTCCGGTAATTGTGTGTGCAGGAGGTGTTGTACAACGCGGTGACATCTGGAGCATAACTGTGACTGGTGCGTTTAACCCTTGCCAAGCCGGCCCCAGTATAACGCCTGGTTTGGTCGTGGAGGACACCCCTTCCCCAATGGCACACACTGAAGGCAGCATACAGCCCCTTGTACTGTCCGACGTCATGATAGCGCCACTAATAACCGGACAATGTGAGGGCTGAGCCCTGCTGTGACCTCGACAGTCTTGGTGCTGTGTGAACTACACGTGCTCTCGCTGTATCTAGAGGTTCCCTATGCTTGTGCACTGTTCTGATCTCATTCCAATTTTTATTCAACTGACTGTGCCCCTACTTGTATACTGTATGTTTGAGGAAAAGGTGTGTGTAAATGGGTGTGGCTTTAAAAATGGGTGTGGTTTTCCGACGCACAAACACAGAACCTGTTGTTAACAATTTGAATCCCACCCCTGCATTAATAGACAGATTTGCAGAAACCAAAATCCATAGCAGATCTGTGGTTAGTTCTCCAAGATTATTGTAACAACCTCCCTGTTGAGTTCCCTCAAAACGTATCTGTAAGTGTGTTTTAGAAGTATTGGTGCTGTTTTGAAGTGAAAAGGAGGTCATCCAAAGTCATAGAGAAAACAATTACTTAATTTTAGGGCACAGTCAGAAGAATGTATAAATCGAACCATGATCAGACAAGGCTGGCGGGTCTCCCAATCCAAGCATGACAGCTCCATACATTTCTATAAAGCTGTCATGTTCAGTTTGGGAGACCCACCGGCCAGTTCATGCATTGCAGTCTGATCTTGGTCTGATTTATATGTTCGTCTAACTGTGCCCTTATTGTTGCAAAAAGTGTTTCTACAAGCTATTGATTTATGGGGTGTATTTAATTTTTAACACACAGCTTTTGTATTGCTTCTATGTTTAATCTTACCATTTGTTAAATAAATAATGTAATAAGTTATTTGTGGTGTGTTGTTCATCTGAAGTTATAGATTCTTAATTTTAAGACCATCTAAGAGCCCATTCACACTGCGCGACATGCAGCATTAAACAACCGACGACCTTGTTCACATAGGCCAACCCCACTTCAAATGGATTGCCATTGTTCTTGGCAGTGCAGGTCCTATTTACACATTACGATGTGCTACGGAGAACGATAATCTGATATTGAGATTAAAAAATTAGCTCACCTGATGAATGAGCATTTTTTCATTTGACAGATGATTGACAGTCTTTCGACTAAAAGATTATCAAAAAGTGATTGTTCCTAGGAATGCTTGTTTATGATAATTGTTCAGTGTCAATGGACCTGATTTTTTTCATTATGCTGCTGGGGTTAGGGTTGTGTTGGGGTTAGGGTTGTGTTATGGTTGTGGTTAAGGTTAGGGTTGGGATTAGGGTTGTTTTGGGGTTAAGGTTGTGTTAAGTTTAGGTTAGGGTTGTGTTGGGGTTAGGGTTGTGGTTAGGGTTGTGTTGGGATTATGGTTGTGGTTAGGGTTGTGTTTAGGGCTGTGTTAAGGTTCGAGTTAGAATTGGGGGGTTTCCACTGTTTAGGCACATATGGGGTATCGTGTACTCAGGAGAAATTGTACAACAAATTTTGCGGTCCATTTTCTCCTGATACCCTTGTGAAAATACAAAAATCTGGGTCCAAAGTAAATTTTTTGTGCAGAAAGTTATATGTTAATTTTTTTGTTCCACATTGCTTTAGTTCTCGGGAAGCATCTGAAGGGTTAATAAACTTCTTGAATGTGGTTTTGAACACCTTGAGGGTTTTTAGACTGGCATCATTATTTGGTATTTTCTGTCATATTGACCACTTCAAATATGAAATCGATCACTATTTGTAATGACTCTATAATGAGTTTCACTTTTTGTATTGAAGGATTAAAATTAATTAATTGTTTCCCCTCTCCCATGACAGCACAACCTGAGAGGGTCTCCGCCCCCAAGACAGGAAACCTACTGAATAAAAGGGCGGTACCTCTCCTTCGCATCAGTTAGGTTTCCTGTCCTCGTGGAAGCCTACAGCAAGGTTCGGTACACTTACCAGGATGGCGTCCAGGAGCGGGATGCCGTCCGAGGTGGTAAGGCGGCCAATGGGCCGATGTAGCTGCGGCAGGGGACCTCTTTGTAAAATGTCCCTGCCGGCAGTAATCCCGGGGCTGCGCGCACGGGGGGGGGAATAGAAGAACCCCAGAGGTCTGGCAGGCAGGAGCCGGGACCGAGAAGATGGGGCCCCCCGTTGTTGTGCGCCGGGTCACGCTCCGGGACTGCGCACAGGCACCGGAAGCGTGCCGGTAAGGAGGACTCACCGGGTCTGCGCACCGGGGAGCTGAGCGCGCCGGTAAGCGTCGCCTGGGCGGCGCATGTGCGGTTGCCCGAACTTCTGGCGCATCCAGGCGCGTCACTTCCGGAACGCGCAGGACGCCGAACATGAGGGGCGGTCCTGCGACGTTGCCGGTGACGCAGGAGAGACGTGCGCAGGGCTTGGGATCCCTGGTGCGTCGTTAAAAAAAAAGAAAAAAAAAGAAAAGAGAGTCACTAAGGAGACGGAGGAGGAGTCGGCCAGTATTTTAAGGGCCTGACTCCACAGGATGATGGCAATCGCTGTGAAGCTTCAGATGGAGTCACAACAGCAGCAGCCTCCACAGCAGCAGCTCCAGTCGTCGCAGCAGAATCAGCAGGCGACGTCGCAAGTAGTGTTGAGCGATACTGCTCGATATCTAAAAATATCGTATCGAAATGGTATCGCCGATATCACTAAATATCGTCGATATCCGATTTCGATACCGGAAGTCCAATGTAAGTCTATGGGAACAAAATATCGCAACTAAAAAAAACCTTTATTTCCTTGTAAACACTAAATATACACACATAGAATACATATATATATATATATACATGTCATTGTGACATATATATATACATATATGTATAGTTTATACACTTCTACATAGTAAAATATCCTCTGATTCAATTGCCGGGTAAAGCCGGCTTCTGTGAAAAGACAGAAGCACCCGACATGAAATGACACTTGGTGTACATAGGGTTAACCATGTCTTTTCATGTTGTTTGCAATCTGATTTGCACAAACAATTACATCAGTCTATGTGTGCAAAATTTCACACCTGTAGGGGTTAATTAAAGGTGTAAATTCGTTGTAAAAAAAACGGACTTTTTTGCTACGAATTTACACCTTTAATTAACCCCTACAGGTGTGAAATTTTGCACACTTACCCTCATGTAATTGTTTGTGCAAATCAGATATCAAACTACATGAAAAGACATGGTTAACTCTATGTAAACCAAGTGTCATTTCATGTCGGGTTCTGCATTTTCACAAAAGCCGGCAATTGAATTAGCGGCTATTATACTATGTAGAAGTGTATGAACTATAAAATATAAATATATATATATGTGTCACAAATTCAATGACATGTATATATATATATGAGGTGTAAAATTGCTGAAAAAAAATGCGTGGGCTCCCGCCCTATTTTCGCAACCAGACAGACAAAGCCAGTGAGTGGGGGCAGATAATAATAGCCCAGAGAGGGACCATTACTTTTGGCCCCCCCCGGCTACTAACATCTGCCCCCAGACACCCCAGAAAGGGCAAATCTCTAATTAGATTTGCCCTTTCTGGCACTTTGCCCGTCTATTCCCATTGCCCTGTAGCGGTGGCGAATGGGTTAATAAGGGGTTAAAATGACCTTGCAATTGAAAGGTCACTTTAAGCCAGGTTAATAATTGAGAGCTGTCAATCAGACAACTATCAATTATTAATCCTATTGTATGAAAGAAAAATCAAACACACACACTTTAATAAAAAAGAAGTTTAATGAAATAATCACACAGTTTTTGACCATATTTTATTTACCTGCTAAAACCATTTCCTGTAATAAAAATAAAATAATAAAGCAAAATTATTCTTACCAATCCGATGTACAGTCAGGTCCCACGGTGTAATCCATCAGAAAGGGTTAATGTTTACTGCAGGGACCGCAGCTAATGCTGCAGCCTCACAGTAAACCCCAAATGAATGAGTTCCTCTTCTGGCTGACAGGAGAGGAAGTGGAAAGCTTAATTGATTGCTTTCCACTTTCACTTCAGGTCAGCCAGGGACACAATCAGTGACGTCAGAGGGAACTGGTTAACAAAAATAGGGGATCCCCTCGAAAAAAAATGGCGTGGGGTCCCCCCTATTTTTGTTAACCAGCCAGATGAAGCAGACCGCTGAGGCTTGGATTTTCAGGCTGTTAAGGAGCCAAGATCCATGGACCTTGCCAGCCTGATAATACCAGGCCACAGCAGTCTGCATATCTTGGCTGATTAACAAAAATAGGGGATCCCCTCGAAAAAAATTGGCGTGGGGTCCCCCCTATTTTTGTTAACCAGCCAGATGAAGCAGACCGCTGAGGCCTGGTTTTTCAGGCTGGTAAGGATCCAATATCCATGGACCTTGCAAGCCTGATAATACCAGGCCACAGCAGTCTGCTTAGCTTGGCTGGTTAACAAAAATAGGGGATCCCCTCGAAAAAAAAAAACGGCGTAGGGGTCCCCCTATTTTTGTTAACCAGCCAAGTAAAATGCAGACTGCTGCGGCCTGGTATTAAAAGACTGTCAAGGCCCATGGATTTTGGCCCTCAACAGCCTGATAATACCAGGCTACAGCAGCCCCACATTTGGCGCATCAAAAGATGTGCCAATTGTGGCACTTTACCCGGCTCTTCCCACTGCCCTGTAGCGGTGGCAAGTGGGGTAATAAGGGGTTAATGTCACCGTTGATTGCACGGTGACAATAAGCCCGGTTAATAATGGAGAGGTGTCAATAAGACACCGATCCATTATTAATCCCAAAGTTATTAAATGTTTAAAAAAAAGACACAGCAAGAAAAAAGTCTTTTAATGAAATAAAAGAGACAACACAGTTTTCATTTCTTTTATTGTACTCTCATTCCTGCGACGCCATCGATCTCCTGTAAAAAAAGAAAAAAAAAAACCAACAGTATACCACCTGTCCGACGCAGTCCATAGTAACGAGTGTCCCACGACGATCCAGCTCTGCTACATCGCAATGACAGGCAGAGCCTGTCATCGCAACGCAGCACAGCTGATTACCTGCTTCCCCGGCGGTGACGTCATCGGACTGACTGCTTTACGGCCGGGATTACCCAGCAGTCACTGCAGTTATCGCGAGAAACTGCATGTGACCGCCGGGGAGAAGAGGATGGCGGCCATGAAGCAGTCCAGGACGTGACCGCCGGAGATCTTCTGCCAGGTAAGTGCCGCTGACTCCTGACAGACCCGACCGACGGACACTGACAGTGACAGACCCGACCGACGGACACAGACAGTGACAGTGGCAAATCCGATTCCGGTATTCGATAAGACGAAAATATCGAAACGAATTATCGAAAGGCCGATACAGCTAATATCGGCCGATAGCCGATATTTGCAGTATCGTACGCTCAACACTAGTCGCAAGGCCACAAGCTCAGGTCTGACCAGTCAACTGATGGAGGGAGCCAAAAATCTAGACCGAGTCAGAAATCCTCCTCCAGGGCAAGCGTTCTTCAGAACCTTCTCTGCCTGCGTCTCCGGTACCGTAGATTGATCCACTGGTGGTGAGTGATCTACGTGAATGTGACTAATATTAATAAAAGACCTCTTCTGTCTTTTCTTTCTGTTACCTTCATAGGTCCCGAAAGCACACCTCTAAACAAAAGAATAGGGAGTGTGCCATATGTAAGCAGGCGTTGCTAGAGGCTAGTAGCAAATCACTCTGCAGTCAGTGCATTCAAAGGACCATAGCAGAGGAAACACCGGGATTTGCTATGGACCTCAGGACCATGATTAGGTCTGAGGTTCAGGAGTCCTTAAAGGGTCTAATAGTCGACAATCCACCTATCAGACAGGAGTCCATATGCTCGGAACCGGAAGAATCGGTTCAGCAAGCGGATAGTGAACCTGAATCTGAACTATCTTCTTCATCCTCTGATAAAGAGATGGAAGGAAAGCCCTGTTTTGCCACAGAAGAAACGGACAAGTTAGTCAAATCCATTAAGGCTGTCATGGGTATATCAGACCCCAAACAGGCTAGATCCCTCCAGGATATTATGTTCGGAGGCCTAAGTCAGAGAAAGAGGCGTTGTTTCCCGGTTAATGAAAACATTCAATTTCTCATTGATAGATAATGGAAGAAGCCGGAGAGGAAGGGGTCGCTACCATCTTCCTCAAAGAGAAGATACCCCTTTGAGGAAGAGAACACTGTAATATGGGACAAGGCCCCAAAAATTGATGTGGCAGTAGCCAAAGTGGTTAAAAATTTCACACTGCCATTTGAAGATTTAGGTACCCTCAAGGATCCGCTAGACAGGAAGGCTGAAACATTCCTCAAGCAGGCATGGGAGCCCTCAGTGGGATCATTAAAACCAGCCATTGCAGCCACTTGTACTGCAAGGTCATTGATGGTATGGTTAGAGCAGCTTGGTGATCATCTTAGGGATAAGACTCCCAGAGAAGAGATTTTGGCGGAATTACCGTTGTTACTGGGGGCAGCTTCCTACTTATCAGATGCGTAAGCAGACTCAGTAAGGCTAGCAGCCAGATCGACAAATCTGGCTAATGCAGCACGTAGAGCCCTGTGGCTTAAGAGCTGGCCAGGAGATGCTCAGTCCAAGGCCAAGCTCTGTTCCATTCCATGTGACGGGAAATTTCTCTTTGGGAAGGCCTTGGATGACATTTTAGATAAAGCGGCAGACAAGAAGAAGGGATTTCCGACAGTGTCAAAGCCGCAGTTCAAAAGCTCCTTTCGGAGAAGACGTTATAATAGGAGCGGACCTTCCAAGGATACTCAGAATTGGAAACCAAGAAGGCCCTTCAATAGAGGCTTCATGTTCGGAGAATCATCTTCAAGGAACAGAAAGAACGCAAAATGATGGGCCGCCCCAGGTGGGAGGAAGGCTGTCCTACTTCCTAACCGCCTGGGAGAGGATATCAGTCAACAGCTGGATCCTAGGCATTATAAGATCAGAACTCAAATTGGAATTTGTTTCAGTACCCAGGCACAGATTCAAGATCTCGTCTCCAAGGTCCGAGAAAGAACAGCAAGCTCTGGAAACCGAAGTACTATCGTTAATCAGGAAGAGGGTACTGATAGCAGTACCGACTCAGCAGGAGGGGAAAGGTTTTTACTCTCCCCTATTTCTGATCAAAAAACCAGATCAATCCTAAAGGACAATAGTCAACTTGAGAGGCCTCAACAAGTTCTTGACCTACAGGCCATTCAAGATGGAGTCAGTGAAACCGGCGATCAAAGTATTGTTTCCAGGTTGTTTTATGAGCGTCTTAGACCTCAAAGACGCCTATTATCATGTGCCTATCCATCAGGAACACCAGCAATATTTAAGAGTGGCGGTATGTGTTATGATTTGGTAGCTGAGGAGAGCAAGCAAAAAAGGAAATACAACAGAGAGGTTGGAATCTATGGGATTGCAGTACCCTGACTAACCACCACAACTAAAGGCAGCCGTGGAGCGTACCTACGTTGGTCCTAGACGCCTCGTCACAGCCTGAGAAGCTAACTACACCTAAAGACAGAAAGAGGACAACTATCTGCCCCGGAGCAGATCCCCAAAGAACATAGAAAGCCCCCAAACATGTAATGGCGGTTAGACAAGAGGAAATACAGACACAGATAGAAAATAGTATGAGAAAACGTTGGGGCCCAAACTTCCTAAATAGAAAAGGATAGGAAGGACACTTACTGCAACCCCAAAAAACCCTGAAAAGTACCAACACTACTAATTACAAAAACACCTGAGATCACACGACCTCTACCACCTAAATTAGTTCTCTGGTGTAACAAAAACTAAACAGCAGCCACTGAAAAAACTGGAAAAGGCAAAAGAACAAACAACAGTGGCTGAACTAAACTGAGAGGAGCACAAGCCCCCGGAGGGGACCCGGCAGACCCCCACAGAAGTGCAGGACAAAATGCAAAAAGCAAGCACAAAAACAAAAAGAAGAAAATGTCTTATCTGTTAGCAGAAGATGCAGGCACGAAACAGCAGGCTACAAAGTGAACAGGAATCAAAGATGAGACCAGAACAATTGATCACCGGCAACCCTGATGGGAGGGAACCTCCCTTATATAAGACCAGTCAGTAACACCTGATCGCCAATCTTCATAATCTTCATTGGATAGTTGAGTACTGTTTGTAACCACCAGAGGGAGCTTCTGCTCAGAACTCATTTCTAGCACATTCACAACAGTACCCCCCCCTTGAGGAGGGGTCACCGAACCCTCATTTGAGCAACCAGGTCGGTCAGGATGAGCTCTGTGATACGCACGGATGAGTCTCCTAGCATGGATGTCGAAGCAAACACCCAAGAATTGTCCTCCTGACCATAACCTCTCCACTTAACCAAATACTGGAGTTTCCGTCTAGAAAAACGAGAATTCAATATTTTCTCAACCACATACTCCAGATTGCCCTCAACCAAAACAGGGTCAGGAGAAACAGCCATAGGAACCACTGGCTCGACAAACCTCTTCAATAAGGACTTGTGGAACACGTTATGGATCTTAAAAGTCCCTGGAAGAAGTAAACGAAAGGAAACAGGATTAAGAATCTCCATGATCTTATAAGGTCCAATGAACCTAGGCTTAAACTTAGGAGATGCAACTCTCATAGGGATATTTCTTGAGGACAACCAGACCAAGTCCCCCACTTCAAACCAAGGACCATCAGTCCTATGCCGGTTGGCAAACCGCTGGGCCCTCTCCTGAGAGAGGGACAACCTCTCCACTACCTGGTCCCAAATCTGCTGCATACGCTCCACAACAGAGTCAACACCTAGACAGACAGAAGCCTCCGTCTGTCCTGAAGAAAATCGAGGGTGAAACCCAAAATTGCAGAAAAATGGAGACATCAAAGTGGCAGAGCTAGCCCTATTATTAAGAGCAAACTCAGCCAAAGGCAAAAAAGAGACCCAGTCATCCTGATCAGCAGACACAAAGCATCTCAGATAAGTTTCCAATGTCTGGTTTGTTCTCTCAGTTTGTCCATTGGTCTGAGGATGAAAAGCCGAGGAGAAAGACAATTGAACACCAAGTTTAGAACAAAAAGTCCTCCAAAATCTGGAAACAAACTGGACTCCTCTGTCAGACACAATGTTCTCAGGAATGCCGTGTAAGCGAACCACGTGCTGAAGGAACAAAGGCACCAATTCAGAGGAGGAAGGCAACTTAGGTAATGGCACAAGATGTATCATTTTGGAAAACCTATCACAAATCACCCAGATAACGGTCATTCTCTGAGAAACAGGGAGGTCAGAAATGAAATCCATAGAGATATGGGTCCATGGTCTCTTGGGCACAGGCAATGGCATCAACAAACCACTAGAGCGAGAGCAAGGCTTGGAGCGAGAGCAAGTCCCGCAGGACTGCACAAATTCCCTGACGTCACGAGACAAAGTAGGCCACCAAAAGGACCGACTAACCAAGTCTCTGGTACCAAAAATTCCGGGATGACCGGCCAACGCGGAACAATGAATCTCAGACATCACACTCTTTTTCCATCGGTCTGGGACAAACAATTTCCCAATAGGGCAGCGCTCGGGTTTATCCTCCTGACACCCTTCCAGAGCCAGTCTCAAATTGGGCGAGATGGCAGAAAGAACTACACCCTCTTTCAAAATAACAGCAGTATCAGATAACTCAGGAGAGTCCGCAAGGAAACTCCTCGAGAGGGCATCCGCCTTAACATTCTTAGTGCCAGGAAGAAAGGAAACCACAAAATTAAAACGTGTGAAAAACAAGGCCCACCTGGCCTGTCTAGGATTAAGTCGCTTGGCTGATTCCAGATAAACCAGATTCTTATGGTCCGTGAGGACCACCACCTGATGTTTGGCTCCCTCCAGCCAATGTCTCCACTCTTCAAAAGCCCACTTCATGGCCAATAACTCCCGATTACCCACATCATAATTACGTTCAGTTGGAGAAAATTTTCGAGAGAAAAAGGCACAAGGTTACTTTTAGAGGTCTCTGGATCTCTTTGGGACAAAACGGCACCTGCCCCAATTTCAGAGGCATCAACCTCCACCTGAAATGGCAGAGAAACATCAGGCTGCCGTAGAACAGGAGCAGAAGTGAATCTCTGCTTAAGTTCCTGAAACGCAGAGACTGCCTCAGGAGGCAATTCACCACATCAGAACCCTTTTTGGTCAAATCAGTCAATGGTTTAACAATAACAGAGAAATTACCAATAAATTTACGATAAAAATTGGCAAAACCCAAGAATCTTTGAAGAGCCTTTAATGAAGTAGGTTGGACCCAATCACAGATGGCCTGAACCTTGACCGGGTCCATTTCAATAACAGATGGGGACAAAATGAATCCCAGAAATGAGATCCTCTGTACTCCAAAAAGACACTTTGATCCCTTCACATACAGAGCATTCTCTCTCAAAATCTGGAACACAGTCCGAACATGTTTCACATTAGAGTCCCAGTCATTGGAAAAAATCAAGATATCAACCAAATAAACAATCAGAAATTTATCCACAAAATCCCTGAAAATGTCATTCATGAAGGACTGGAAGACAGAAGGAGCATTAGTGAGCCCAAAGGGCATCACTAGGTACTCAAAATGCCCCTCTGGGGTATTAAATGCCGTCTTCCATTCATCCCCGTGCTTAATGCGAATAAGGTTATATGCCCCCCTGAGGTCAAGCTTGGTAAACCAAGTAGCACTTTTCACCCTGGAAAACAGGTCAGAAATCAAGGGTAACGGATATTGATATTTCACAGTGATATTGTTCAAGAGACGATAATCAATACACGGCCTTAATGAACCATCCTTTTTGGCCACAAAGAAAAAACCGGCACCCAAGGGTGAAGAGGATGGTCTGATATGACCCTTCTCCAATGACTCCTTGATATAAGACCGCATAGCGTCATGTTCAGGTACAGACAAGTTAAAAAGGCGACCTTTAGGGAATTTACTACCAGGCACTAATTCAATAGCGCAGTCATAGCTCCTATGGGGAGGCAAGGATGCAGATTTACTTTCGCTAAACACATCAGAAAAATCAGTCAAAAAGTCAGGAACATCCTGAGCCTGGGGGGAGGCAGAAAAAACAGGAGTGTTGGTATTAACACATTGGCAGCCCCAACTGGTTACAGACACAGATTTCCAATCCAAAACAGGATTATGAGACTGTAACCAAGGGAAACCCAGTACGATAATATCATGCAGATTATACAGCACCAAAATTTGCAACTCTCCTGATGATCAGGTTCAACCCTCATTATCACCTGAGTAGAGAACTGAGGTTTATTCTCAGCCAAAGGGGTAGAATCGATCCCCAGTAGGGGAATAGGCTTCCGTAGGGGTATCAAGGGAAACCCACAACGTTTAGCAAAATCAAAATCCATCAGGTTAATAGCTGCTCCTGAATCAACGAAAGCCTGAGCAGAAAATGTGGACAGGGAGCAAATCAGGGTAACAGTCAACAAAAATTTAGTCTGAACACTACCCAAGACAACTGAGCGTGTAAAACGTCTTCCCCGCTTAGGGCAGACTGAAATAGCATGAGAGGCATCACCACAGTAGAAACATAACCCATTGCGTTTTCGAAACTCATGACGCTGTGACCCAGAAGCCACTCTATCACACTGCATGGGTTCAGAAGCTGGTTCACAAGGCAACACTGTTCCACGCATACCTCTGCGCTCACGCAAACGTCTGTCAATTTGAATCGCTAATGACATAGAATCATTGAGACAAGAGGGGACAGGGAATCCCACCAGAACATCCTTTACATTCTCTGACAGACCCTTCCGAAAAAGGGCTGCCAAAGCATCGTCATTCCATTTGGTCAGGACTGCCCATCTTCGGAATCTCTGACAGTATAACTCAGCGTCCTCAAGCCCCTGATTTAATGCCAACAAGGCTTTTTCAGCTTGATCAGTGACATTAGGCTCATCGTACAATAACCCCAGAGCCTGAAAAAATGCATCAACATTACTCAAAACAGGATCCCCAGGTGTCAGGGAAAAAGCCCAATCCTGAGGATCGCCGCGCAGGAGAGAGATGACAATTTGAACCTGCTGCGCTGCGTTCCCTGAGGACTTAGACTTCAAGGCAAAAAACAACTTACAGTTATTTTTGAAATTCAGAAATTTAGCTCGATCCTCTAAAAACAAATCTGGCATGGGAATCCTAGGTTCCACAACAGGCAACCCTGCAAGATAGGTAGCAATACTCCGAACTTCAGTGGCAAGCTGATCCACACGGCCAGACAACTGTGCAAACTCCATTGAGAGAAAAAAAAAATCCTCCTCAGCACCCAGAGATACAGAGGGAAAAAAAAAAAAAATCTCTGACAACTCTGACAATCTTCTTTCTTTAACACTATTTTTCCCTTCTGTGAGTACCATACAAATATCAGTTTTTGGGCCGGTGATACTGTTATGATTTGGTAGCTGAGGAGAGCAAGCAAAAAAGGAAATACACCAGAGAGGTTGGAATCTATGGGATTGCAGTACCCTGACTAACCACCACAACTAAAGGCAGCCGTGGAGCGTACCTACGTTGGTCCTAGACGCCTCGTCACAGCCTGAGAAGCTAACTACACCTAAAGACAGAAAAAGGGAAAACTATCTGCCCCGGAGCAGATCCCCAAAGAACATAGAAAGCCCCCAAACATGTAATGGCGGTTAGACAAGAGGAAATACAGACACAGATAGAAAATAGTATGAGAAAACGTTGGGGCCCAAACTTCCTAAATAGAAAAGGATAGGAAGGACACTTACTGCAACCCCAAAAAACCCTGAAAAGTACCAACACTACTAATTACAAAAACACCTGAGATCACACGACCTCTACCACCTAAATTAGTTCTCTGGTGTAACAAAAACTAAACAGCAGCCACTGAAAAAACTGGAAAAGGCAAAAGAACAAACAACAGTGGCTGAACTAAACTGAGAGGAGCACAAGCCCCCGGAGGGGACCCGGCAGACCCCCACAGAAGTGCAGGACAAAATGCAAAAAGCAAGCACAAAAACAAAAAGAAGAAAATGTCTTATCTGTTAGCAGAAGATGCAGGCACAAACAGCAGGCTACAAAGTGAACAGGAATCAAAGATGAGACCAGAACAATTGATCACCGGCAACCCTGATGGGAGGGAACCTCCCTTATATAAGACCAGTCAGTAACACCTGATCGCCAATCTTCATAATCTTCATTGGATAGTTCAGTACTGTTTGTAACCACCAGAGGGAGCTTCTGCTCAGAATTCATTTCTAGCACATTCACAACAGGTATGTCTAGAGGATCGGATAAAACATTTCCAGTACAGGGTACTCCCATTCGGCCTAACCATGGCCCCGAGGATATTTACCAAGATTATTCTCGAAGTGACAGCATGCCTGCGGGAAAAAGACATCCTAGTTATACCCTATTTGGACGACTTTTTAGTAGTCGGCAGATCAGAACAGGAGTGCAGAACCAATATAAAATGCATTTAAGACACAATGACCGATCTAGGTTGAATCATGAATATAGAAAAATCGAAGCTCCAACCCAGGAGGGTTCAGTCCTTCTTAGGTCTTACTATAGACTCAGAAAAACAACTTTGTCTCCTTCCAGAGAACAAGAAAGAGAAATAATGTCTTTAATATCATCAGCATTATCCAACCAACTATGTCCCTCAGGCAAGCCAAGTCCCTTTTGCGCTCCATGACTTCGTGCATTCCAGCGGTGCAGTGGGCCCAGTACCATTCCAGGCCTCTGCAGCAGGATGTCCTAGAAGGGGAGATAAGGCTATCGGGACATCTGGAGGGGAAGATGATGCTATCCCAAGAAACCTTGACTACCATAGAGTGGTGGCTGGACCCGGAAAATCTGTCACGTGGGGTCCCATGGTCCCTTCCGGTATCAGATTGTAAGGTTCTTTGTCTCTGTTGACATGTTCCTTGAAACTCAGTTTTCCGTCGGCCATTTTGCTTTCTGTCTTTCTGCAGCTCTTGCCCTCAGTTAATATGGAGTTTCCAGTTTTCATGTTCCCGCCCTGATTCTTCCCTCTTGCTTCTTAAGCAGCCTCAGCTGAACAATCAGTGCTCCTGAAACAAGCCTCAGTCAGTCTGTGACCTGACTCCTGGAAGCCTTGGACTTGTACTCCAGCTATTCCCTACTGAGGAACCTTGGAACACTTTTGGACTCTGGAAACCTGCTGTTTGGTGAATCCATGTTTGCAGAGGAATTACGGTACAGAGAAGAGATCCTGAACCTGCTTTGGAGATTTATTGTAGTGCTTGAAGTTACTCTGGCCTGCTGTGTCTCCTGTCGCTGTTCCTGCAAACTGTGTGAACTTTTCAGCATGCTTGTATGAAGTAATACAAGTCATTTCATTTCAACCTATGTCTCCTGTGTTTTCCTCGCACCCAAGCACAAGACGCTATAGGAACTGTACACTATACATGACAAGATTCAGGAGCCAATGTTTAGTGTCTGCTGGGTCTGGGAAAGCCGTGTCAGCTGTGACTGTGGATATCAGATGTCCGTTTAATACCTTATGTGATGACAGTGGTTGTGACTTCTCACAACCATTCCAGGTGAGCGCATTCCCTTAAAATTTTACTCTGGAGTGTTACCACAGGTAAACACTATTGTTTTTTGTTTTTTTTTTCCTTTCCTCTTCTCCTTCCAGCACCTCTGCCTTAAAAGATCTGGAAGATGGAGGCCCGCATAAAGGAACTTTGCGGAGTGAATGATACAATCCTTTCAGATGTACAGACTTTAGAAACCCGTTTTGCAAGCCTACAGGACCTCACTAATCATAATTTGCAAGTGTTTGGACAGACTACCCAGGAATTGCGAGCCAGGATTGAGGCTCTAGAGGAACGAGCCCAGGCTCCTGCCATAACCCCAAGTTCTGGGATCCCCAAATTACCTCCTTTTCTTTTTGGCGGTGAACGTGAGAAATTCAGGGGATTTATTAATCAATGCAATTTATTTTTCTCTGCACATGCTTCACAATTTCCCACTGAACGATCCAAAGTGCTTACTATAATCATGTTGCTTACCAATAAGGCTTTGATGTGGGCAAACCCTCTGATTGAGACTAAGGATGATTGTTTGAATCACCTTGATGCTTTTATTTCAGCCATGGGGCAGGTGTTTGATGACCCCAATCGAGGTGCAACAGCTGAAGCAGCCATGTTAACTTTGCGCCAAGGTAAGCGTTCAGTAGCCGAATATGCCCTGGATTTCAGGAGATGGGCTCTTGATACCACTTGGGACACTTCCGCTAAAAAATCTATTTTTCGGAAAGGGTTGTCTCCACTGATTAAGGATGAACTTGCTCGTGCCGACCCTCCCACTGCGTTAGGTGACTTTATTAACTATTGTATCCGTATTGATGCTCGTCTGACTGAACGCAGACAAGAGAAATGGTTCGAAAATAATCGCACTAACCTTTTACTACCTCCCTCCTCAGCTAAGGAACCTTTGAGTAGGATCACAAGGGAACCAGAACCTGAACCCATGCAGGTGGACTCTTTACAAAGACGGGTTAGTGATGCACGCAAAGAACATCGTATAAAGGAAAATCTATGTTTCTACTGTGGTAAGTCAGGGCACTTCATTATAAACTGCCCCAGCCGTTCTCGTAAGACTACTGCAGCAGTCATTCACTGTGAGTGTTGCTGTCATGGGTGCATCGCCACGAAGATCGTCGCGATTGCACATTCTGACTTCTCACAGCTGAGCTTCTGTTTCTTTGTTTTTTGGTAATGTGAGAGTTAATTTTTCCTAGCTCTTTGCTAAGGCTAGGTGCAGCCTCGCCCGGCTGCTTTTGATTATGTTCTAATTAGTTTCCTTTATATTTCTGCCAGTCTGGGTGTTAGATGCCGGTGAAAGCATTCATGTAGTTCAGCAGACTGGATCAGTTCTGAGAATATTTAAGCTAAGAGTTCATTAGGTGTTTTTACTCTTATAGCTTATAGTTAATCTCTGAGACCTTAGGTGTTCCTACTGTGTGTGAGTGTTGTATGTAAGACTTTATTTACTTTATTCCTTCTCTTTCTTGTATGTCTTTCTGTTCATTATCCGTTACCTGTTCATTCCCTTTGGTGGTATTCAGGGTCCTTCTTAGGACTAGAATACAGTTGGCAGGGATTGATAGGAGACAGGGTTTACGCTGGTGGCCTGGACCTCTGTACCTTTAACAGTACCTCCAGGTTGAGGGATTAGTTAGGATCCCAGTTCAGGGTCAGCTTAGACCCCGGTCACCCTCTAGCCGGAGACAGCGTATAACGGATTCCGTTTTGACCCAGTGGACATTCTGTCAGGTAAATCCATGTTATAATATATCTATGCGCATGTTATATAGTATGTTGCCCTTTTTGATATAGATTACAGACATCTCATATATATATCTGCTATACAGCGTGACATTTTCACCGGCCCAAAACTAAAGATTCTCCCCAGCTGTCATGGATCCAGTAGCCCAGCTGGCCCGACAGTTGCAGGGGTTGTCCATGGAATTTGCAGACATTAAGTCCAAGGTTTTGTCCCTCCCAGAGCAAACCAGATCTGAACCTAAGGTTGCTCTCCCGGACAGGTTCACTGGTGGGCGGGACAAATTTTTTACTTTCCGGGAGGCATGTAAATTGTACTTTCGGCTGCGGCCTTGGTCATCTGGGAGTGAAGAGCAGAGGGTGGGAATTGTTATCTCGCTCTTACAAGGGGACCCTCAATCTTGGGCGTTCTCTATTCCTCCAGGCTCCCCAGATCTCCAGTCAGTGGATCGATTTTTTACTGCCCTGGGTCTGGTATATGATGATCCGGATCGAGTTTCCCTTGCTGAAACAAAGTTACGTAAAATACGGCAAGGAAATCGTCCAGCGGAGGAATATTCTTCTGAGTTCCGTAGATGGGCAACAGATACTCAGTGGAATGACCCAGCTCTTAGGAGCCAGTTTTGTCAAGGGTTGTCTGACAAATTAAAAGATGTGTTGGCTCAGTATGATTCTCCTCCATCACTGGAGGCTGCTATGGCCCTCGCTATTCGCATTGATAGACGAATTCGGGGAAGATGCGAGGTAACTCCGCCCCCCATGATGACTCCACCTACTACTAAAGTCCCTTATACTGAGGTTCCCCTGGTCTGTTCTGAGGAACCCATGCAGTTGGGAGGGACATCATTTTGTAGGAGGGAATCGGCGGTGCGCCGCAAGACTAGAAGGTGTTTCTTTTGCGGGAGAGAGGGACATTTTGTTGGGGGTTGTCCATCCCGGACCTCTTTGACCCAAGGAGTTAACCTGGGAGTCTGTATTTCGTCCCCAAATCCCTCTCAGTTTATCGTGCCTGCGGAGGTGGTGATTGGTACTAGAACTGAGAGGATTTCTGTTTTTCTTGATAGTGGGTCCGGGGCTAATCTTGTGGACGCTCGGTTTGCCCAGGTGCATGGTATGCAACTGAGTGTATTGGCCAAACCGGTCCCTATACTCTCTATTGATTCTAGACCTCTTGGTCAAGGTAGCTTGGTTCAAGCTGTTCATAACATAGATCTTCGAGTAGGGGCAATACATAAAGAGCAATTGTCTTGTTATGTGTTGGAGGGTCTACCTACTCCTATTGTGTTGGGACTTCCTTGGTTGGCTAAACATAACCCAGTGATTGATTGGCAATCCAGAAAGATTAGCCAGTGGGGTGAATTTTGCAAGAATAACTGCATGAACACGGTCATCGGTGCGGTTGTACCTAGGACTTTGCCTCCTTTTCTGGAGGACTTTGGGGAGATGTTCTCAGAGGAGGGGTGTAAAGAGTTACCTCCTCATCGCGCATATGACTGCTCAATAAAGTTGCTTCCTGATGCCTTATCTCGTACTTTCCAGGGACCGGGAGGATGGATGATCCGGTTCCTATTCCTCAGGAGGGAGTTGTAGTGTCAGCTGTATGCTCTGAGCTTGAGGGGGAGGTATTGGGGGCTCAGGGGGACGCCCCTGTGGGACTTCCAGGGAGACTGATAGTTCCAGATCAGTTAAGACTGAAGGTTACGGAGAACCGTTACAAACGGATGGCTGATAGGGGGAGAGTTTCTGGTCGAGATCTGAAGGTGAATGATCTGGTGTGGTTGTCTACCAGGAATATTAAACTTAAAGTTCCCTCCTGGAGGTTGGGTCCCAGATTCATCGGGCCGTACAGGATCAGCTCCATAATTAATCCTGTGGCATTTCGTCTGGACCTCCCTCCTACGTTTAAAATTCATAATGTGTTTCACAAGTCATTACTTAAAAAGTATGTGGCACCAGTCATACCGTCACCTCTACCTCCTTCAGTGGTGGTCAATGATAACGTGGACGGACCTTTCACACAACTCACCCAGACAGACCTGGTCATGAGGGTCCGGAGGCCCCTCGTAGAAGGGGGGGTACTGTCATGGGTGCATCGCCACGAAGATCGTCGCGATTGCACATTCTGACTTCTCACAGCTGAGCTTCTGTTTCTTTGTTTTTTGGTAATGTGAGAGTTAATTTTTCCTAGCTCTTTGCTAAGGCTAGGTGCAGCCTCGCCCGGCTGCTTTTGATTATGTTCTAATTAGTTTCCTTTATATTTCTGCCAGTCTGGGTGTTAGATGCCGGTG
>JARQOD010000005.1:375139969-375206681 GCA_033576555.1 Oophaga sylvatica
CCCATAACTACTAAAATTTATGGCAGAATATGGGCAAAGTTCCTAAGCTTTTCAGGACACCGATTGGGAGGTCCAATCCCGATTAAGCTAATTTTGGAATTCCTCCAGAAAGGAATGGAGATGGGGCTAGCCACTAGCACCCTTAAGGTGCAGGTGTCAGCATTAGGAGCCCTATTCAATCACAATCTAGCGTCCAACAGATGGGTAGTCAGGTTTATTAAAGCCTGTCAGAGATATAGACCAGCGCCAGGCCCAAGATTTCCCCCTTGGGATTTAAATTTAGTTTTGGAGGCGTTGACAAAAAATCCCTTTGAACCCCTACAGGAAATTTCTATCAAAAACCTGACTCTCAAAACGGTGATCCTGATAGCTTTGACATCAGCACATAGGGTTAGTGATCTACAAGCGCTGTCCATAGATCCGCCATTTATGCAGATGTTAGACAATAGGGTCGTATTGAGACCTAATCCGGCCTATCTCCCAAAGGTGGCATCTAGATTCCACAGGAGCCAAGAGGTCATACTGCCCTCCTTCTTCAGTAGTCCAACATCAGATACTAGATACTATCTAGATACGACCAGTCAAGACAGAAAGAGCAAGTCCTTGTTTGTATCTTTCCAAGGTGGAAGGAAGGGGAATAGTCTCACAAAAGGATCTTTAGCTAGATGGATTAGGGATGCCATTAGCTTAGCCTACACATCCAGTAAGACACCGATACCAGAGGATCTGAAAGCCCATTCCACCAGGGCAGTGGCGACCTCCTGGGCCGAGAGGGCGGAGGTTTCCATCGAAGAAATATGTAAGGCGGCCACATAGTCTACCCCTACTACTTTTTATAAACATTACCGACTTGATCTGTCCTCTTCTGCTAGCCTGTCTTTCGGTAGGAAGGTGCTGGAAGCGGCTATCCCTCCCTAGGGTGCTTCAGTCTATATAAATCTCTCAGGTGGTGCTGTCATGGGAGAGGTGAAAAATCTTAGTTACTTACCGTTAACGGGATTTTACAGAGCCCATGACAGCACCCTTGAATTCCCTCCCTCGCTTCTATCACTTATGGTGTGCACTAATTAGGGGTGCTAAATAAGATGTATTTGGTGGAGGTTATGCTAACTAATTTGTCTGGAGGGCCTCTCGTGCTCTGGAAACGAACTGATGCGAAGGAGAGGTACCGCCCTTTTATTCAGTAGGTTTCCTGTCCTGGTGGGTGGAGACCCTCTCAGGTGGTGCTGTCATGGGCTCTGTAAAATCCCGTTAACGGTAACTAAGATTTTTTATGATATTCTAATTTTGTGAGAAGCACTTGTATTTATACAGCTGTGTGAAAAAGTGTTTGCCTCCTTCTTGATTTCCTATTTTTTGCATGTTTGTCACACTTAAATGTTTCATGTCACCAAACAAATTTAAATATTAGACAAAGATAACACAAGTAAAAACAAAATGCAGTTTTTAAATGAAGGTCTTTATTATTAAGGAAAAATAAATACAAACCAACAGGGCCCTGTGTGAAAAAGTGATTGCCCCCCTCCCTTAAAACATAAATTAACTGTGGTTTACCATATTTTTGGGAAGCGGCGTTCAAATTCCCTAGCCACACGCAGGCCTTATTACTGCCACACCTGTTCTCAATCAAGAGGTCAATTAAATAGGACCTACCTGACAAAGTGAAGCAAACTAAAATTTCCCCAAAAGGTAGAAGTAATGCCGTAATCCAAAGAAATTCTGAAACAAGTAAGGTATATGAGAAGAAGTATCATGGCATGGTAGACATTGTGGTATTAGCCGATGAAGGATATAGTACAAGTAAGTTAATGTGTCTATTTGAGACTGCTAAGGTGTTATAGTGCAGAAATATAATGATAAATTATTAAAGAGTGACTCCCAAAATCTGTGAAGAATACTAAAACTAAATGTTATCAGTAGTGATGAGCGAGCACTAAAATGCTCGGATACTCGTTACTCGAGTCGAGCAAATCGTAATGCTTGGGTGCTTGACCCAAGTCACAAGTATAATGGAAGTAAATGGGAAACGCAAGTATTTTTCTGGCTCCTCCCCCTACATTGCAACCTGAATCACTTAGCTTCTCTCTGTTTCTATAGATGACTAGTGTTTCCTGTCCTTTTACTTATGTACAATAAACCCACCCATACAATAATTGTATTAATCTGTTGCTTTTAATCATATCTGTTCATTCAGGTTACTAATTTTGTATTGTATTCTAGTATGCTATATTGAAGTGGTGGCCCTTCCTTTTTTCTGGCTGTGGATACCAACTTAGTGGGTCAGATGTGACCCTCAGCAATCTGACAAGAAAAAAATCAAGCCTGGATTTTGCACAAATCATATTCGTATTTATATCACAAAGATGGACAGTATATGTGTTTTGTATATTCTATGTTGATATAACTTTGAGAATATATAAAATTATTATGTTTATTGTTATATTTCATCATGGGCTGATATGACTTTGGAGAACATGTGTGCTGTTCTATCTTCACTTGGTTGTTATAGCTCATATTGGCCCGTCCTGGTGTTAATTATTTCCAATACTTTTATTGGTGCCTCGTTTCTACTCTCCATTAGGCCACATACAATGTATTCTCATCTCCATCTGGTGCTGCCGTGCGCTTGTTTCCCCGTAGTTCGTGCTGCTCCACTCCGCATCTCCATGTCTGCCACGTGTGCGCGGGAGCTTTGACTTGGTCACGCTCCCGCGCGGTCGGGACTTGATGGCTGGGCCTTGCTAGCGTGACGCAGGTGGCGTTGGGCACGCACGCCACAAGAGTAGCATTACTGGGTGAGAGTCACATGGGTCCCAATGTGACCTGTTACTGTAAGTACTAAAAGGTCCTATAGTGCACCACTTCTATATACCTCCTCTTGAGAAAGCAGGGATAATATCCACGTGAAACGGAGTATCATATTTTGCTGCTTCAAAAAAAAATCAGTATTATTAAAATTTGAGCTACACAGATGGTCTGGTTACACTGCAGTAGCAATATAGCGATGCTATTGGTTATCGGCCAAGTCTGTATATGTTTTCAATGCACAAGTGTCGCAGTTTAAATAGCGTAGAATATTTTAATGCTGAGAAAACTTTGCAGTATTTGTAAGACAGCAAATTTAGCACACCTCTGATGTACTTTTTCATGGTTTGCACTATATAAAATGCTATTCAAATCAACCAAGTCTGGCTGTATGCTTTTTTTTTAATAACTGTAATTTTTATTACATTTTATAAAATTTTACAGAAATGAAACAAAACAATCACAATTTGGCTTACAAAATAGAGGATCAGAAAGAATGGAGTACAATTAGAATGAACTCTTGGAAGATGTTTCTCCCTAGTGGCATCAAAACACATTTTACAGTAGAACAGAAAAAGACAAAGTCCAACAGCAGTTCTAAATGATGCAAAGTTAAGATAATGCCATCCCCATACTCATATTACAATTCTTATAAAACCACAATACTAATTAAGATGAGACATACACATAGGGAAGGGAAGAAGAAATCTGTTCAAAAACCAGCATGCTCCTAACTGTTGTTTTGGGCCCTAAAAAAGTCCCAGGGAGTCCAGATGTGGCTGTATGCTTTTAACACACAACTTGACCAATGTAAATGGCGTATAATATCTCTTTTCACAACTATTTGCAGGATTAAGAGCAAAAATAATATTAGTAGGCCTTAGAAGGGCTATTTGATATGACTTCCAGCAGCAGAAAGGATATGCAATGAACCCTATCCTGTTCTACACCATGTTCCAAATTATTATACAAATTGGTTTTAAGTGTCATAGCGTTTTTTTTTTTTGTCAATGAAACCCATTGATGGTATTGTGTCTCAGGGTTCTTTGGATCACTGAAATCAATCTCAGATACCTATGATAATTAGTTTGCCATGTGAGCCCAATAAAAATAAAACTGGATGTTCCACACTATTAAGCAGGCCAGAGTTTTCAAGTAACATGGGAAAGAAAAAGGATCTCTCTGCTGCTGAAAAGCATCAAATAGTGCAATGCCTTGGTCAAGAGATGAAAACATTAGATATTTCCTAAAAACTTAAGCATCATCATCGTACTGTTAAGAGATTTGTGGCTGATTCTGAGCACAGATGTGTTCGTGCTGATTAAGGCAGAATGAGGAAGGTTTCGACCAGGCAAGTTCATCAGATTAAGAGAGCAGCTGCTAAAAAGCCATTACAAACCAGCAAACAGATATTTGAAGCTGCTGGTGCCTCTGGAGTCCCTCGAACCTCAAGGTGTAGGATCCTTCAAAGGCTTCCTGTGGTGCATAAACCTACTATTCGGCCAGCCCTAAACAGTGCTCACAAGCAGAAACGGTCGCAGTGGGCCCAGACATACATGAAGACTAATTTTCAAACAGTCTTGTTTACTGATAAGTGTCGAGCAACCCTGGATGGTCCAGATGGATGGAGTGGTGAATGGTTGGTGCATGACCACCATGTCCCACCAAGGCTGCGACGTCAGCAAGGAGGTGGAGGAGTCATGTTTTGGGCTGGAATCATGGGGAAACAGCTGGTAGGGCCTTTTAAGGTTCCTGAAGGTGTGAAAATGACCTCTGCAAAGTATATAGAGTTTCTGACTGACAACTTTCTTCCATGGTATAAAAAGCAGAAACGTTCCTTTAGGAGCAAAATCATCTTCATGCATGACAATGCACAATCTCATGCTGCAAAGAATACCTCTGAGTCATTGGCTGCTATGGCATAAAAGGAGATAAACTCATGGTGTGGCCACCATCTTCCCCTGACCTCAACCCTATAGAGAACCTTTGGTGTATCATAAAGCAAAAGATATATGAGGGTGGGAGGCAGTTCACATCAAAATAGCAGCTCTGGGAGGCTATTCTGACTTCATGTAAAGAAATACAAGCAGAAACTCTCCAAAAACTCATAAATTCAATGGATGCAAGAATTGTGAAGGTGATATCAAAGAAGGGTTCCTATGTTAACATGTAACTTGGCCTGTTAGGATGTTTTGGAGTTAAAAAGCTTTTTTGTTCAGTGACTGTGACCTCCTAATGCTGCAAATTCCACAAATGAGCATTTTCAGTTCTTTAAAACATATCAAATGTTTAGAAATTGTACTGTGCCTAATAATTTGGAACAGTGCATTTTGAGGTTTTATTCATTTTGGAGATTATACTGTTATCATTGGGAGGTTTCTTCAATAAAATTCGATGTATACTCTAACAGGTGATGACTTTTATTAGACTGACTGTCATTTGCACTGACCACTTAGGAAAATCAGAGAAAAATATAATTTGCATAATAATTTGGAACATGGTGTAAACTATCTCTTAACAATCTCTCCTTAGAGAGGTTGTCTACTACTTTAAATTAACCCCCCAATGTTTCCCCCCGGGGCCCCTAATGAATTATGTAAATACCTTATGTTGCCTATACTGCCTGTGAGCGGCGCTATCCGTGGCCTCTCACAGGCAGCACGTGACCCAGCGCTGACGTCACGACAAGTGAGGCGTGACTCAGCACTGGGTCCCAGCGGTGACTGCTGGGTTGTGGGTGGGGTTACCCCCGCATCACACTCAGCATCCACCGCGCGCTTTCTCAATGAATGGGGCGCGGTGGATGCCAGGTGTGACGCCGGGGCATAACCCCGCCCACCTCCTGGCAGCCAGCGCTTAAGGAGGAAGAGGGACCCCCGGCTGCTGCCAGCACTTGTCGGGACGTCAGCGGAAGCAACAGCAGGGGGTCACGTGCTGCCTGTGAGCGGCCTGTGAGTCCCACCGAGGTAATAAGTACACCCGGGTTGCCAATCTCCGAGCAACCCCGGGCCCTCTGGTTTTCCGGCGGTTGTTTAAATAAATGTCGGGTAGAACATGTGCTCACAAAATGACCCTTTTTGCCACAACAGAAACACGCTCCCCCCTTACACCAGACTACAGACAATTTCCTATGTTGAGATGCCCCACCCACCTGCATGAGTTATACTGCTGGCTCAGTACTGACCACTCTAACCTGTACCTCCCGCCCCCAGAGGTGACTCCCTAGCCAGGAGTCTCATAGAGAGCTAAAGCATCTCTTACTCTTACTGATAGGCCCTCCCAGAACTGACTACGGAGGGCTGGGTCATTCCACCTAGTGTCTGTGGCCCACCGCCGGAACTCAGAGCAATATTCCTCTGCCAGGCGGTCTCCTTGCTGAAGTTGGTGTAGAGAAGACTCAACCAGGGAAATGTGATCAGGGTCATCGTACACAAGGCCCAGAGCCTGACAAAATCCCTTTACTGTCTGGAGTGACTGTGAGTCAGATGGGAGAGAAAATGCCCATGCTTGTGGGTGGGTCCCCCTGAAGGAGCAAGATTACAATCCCCAGCCGTTGCTCCTCTGTACCTGACGATACTGGACGCAACCGGAAATAAAGTTTACAGGCATCATGGAACACAGCAAACTTGTCACGCCCCCCAGAGAACCTGTCCAGCAAAGTGACCTTGGGCTGCACAATGGTTTGCCTGGAGGGCGAGATCCCCTCATCAGATGTAACAGGGTGCTGTGAAACCACCGTGTGCAAATCCACCACCTCCATTTGTCTCCATCTGTTATTGAAATGGACCCGGTCAAGGTTCAGGCCATCTGTGATTGGGTCCAACCTACTTCATTAAAGGCTCTTCAGAGATTTTTGGGTTTTGCCAATTTTTATCGTAAATTTATTGGTAATTTCTCCGGTATTGTTAAACCATTGACTGATTTGACCAAAAAGGGTTCTGATGTGGTGAATTGGCCTCCTGAGGCAGTCTCTGCGTTTCAGGAACTTAAGCAGAGATTCACTTCTGCTCCTGTTCTACGGCAGCCTGATGTTTCTCTACCATTTCAGGTGGAGGTTGATGCCTCTGAAATTGGGGCAGGTGCCGTTTTGTCCCAAAGAGATCCAGAGACCTCTAAGATTAACCCTTGTGCCTTTTTCTCTCGAAAATTTTCTCCAACTGAACGTAATTATGACGTGGGTAATCGGGAGTTATTGGCCATGAAGTGGGCCTTTGAAGAGTGGAGACATTGGCTGGAAGGAGCCAAACATCAGGTGGTGGTCCTCACGGACCATAAGGATCTGGTTTATCTCGAATCAGCCAAGCGACTTAATCCTAGACAGGCCAGGTGGGCCTTGTTTTTCACACGTTTTAATTTTGTGGTTTCTTTTCTTCCTTTCACTAAGAATGTTAAGGCGGATGCCCTCTCGAGGAGTTTCTTTGCGGACTCTACTGAGTTATCTGATCCTACTGTTATTTTGAAAGATGGTGTAGTTCTTTCCGCCTTCTCGCCCAATTTGAGACTGGCTCTGGAAGGGTGTCAGGAGGATAAACCTGAGCGCTGCCCTATTGGGAAATTGTTTGTCCCAGACCAGTGGAAGAAGCGTGTGATGTCTGAGATTCATTGTTCCGCGTTGGCTGGTTATCCCGGGATTTTTGGTACCAGATATTTGGTAAGTCGGTCCTTTTGGTGGCCTACTTTTTCTCGTGACATCAGGGAATTTGTGCAGTCCTGTGGGACTTGCTCTCGCTCCAAGCCTTGCTCTCGCTCTAGTGGTTTGTTAATGCCATTACCTGTGCCCAAGAAGCCATGGATCCATATCTCTATGGATTTTATTTCCGACCTCCCTGTTTCTCAGACAATGACCGTTATCTGGGTAATCTGTAATAGGTTTTCCAAGATGATACATATTGTGCCATTACCTAAGTTACCTTCCTCCTCCGAATTGGTGCCTTTGTTCCTTCAGCACGTGGTTCGGTTGCATGGCATTCCGGAGAAAATTGTGTCTGACAGAGGAGTCCAGTTTGTTTCCAGATTTTGGAGGACATTTTGTTCTAAACTTGGTGTTCAATTATCTTTCTCCTCTGCTTTTCATCCTCAGACCAATGGACAAACCGAGAGAACAAACCAGACCTTGGAGACTTATTTGAGATGTTTTGTGTCTGCTGATCAAGATGACTGGGTCTCTTTTTTGCCTGTGGCTGAGTTTGCTCTTAATAATAGGGCTAGCTCTGCCACCTTGATGTCTCCATTTTTCTGCAATTTTGGGTTTCACCCTCGTTTTTCTTCGGACAGGCGGAGGCTTCTGTCTGTCCGGGTGTTGACTTTGTTATGGAGCGAATGCAGCAGATTTGGGACCAGGTAGTGGAGAGGTTGTCTCTCTCTCAGGAGAAGGCCCAACGGTTTGCCAACGGGATAGGACTGATGGTCCTCGGTTTAAAGTGGGGGACTTGGTTTGGTTGTCCTCAAGAAATATCCTATGAGGGTTGCATATCCAAAGTTTAAGCCTAGGTTCATTGGACCTTATAAGATCATGGATATTCTTAATCCTGTTTCCTTCTGTTTGCTTCTTCCAGGGACATTTAAGATACATAACGTGTTCCACAAGTCCTTATTGAAGAGGTTTGTCGAGCCAGTGGTTCCTGTGGCTGCGCATCCTGACCCTGTTTTGGTTGAGGGCAATCTGGAGTATGTGGTTGAGAAAATATTGGATTCTCGTTTTTCTAGACGGAAACTCCAGTATTTGGTTAAGTGGAGAGGTTATGGTCAGGAGGACAATTCTTGGGTGTTTGCTTCAGACATCCATGCTAGGAGACTGATCCGTGCCTATCACCGAGCTCATCCTGATCGACCTGGTTGCAGAAGTGAGGTTCGGTGACCCTTCTCAAGGGGGGTACTGTTGTGAATGTGCTAAAAATTGTTTCTGAGCAGAGGTTCTCTCTGGTGGTTACTGACAGTACTGAACCTTTCAGCGAGGATTGGCAATCTTTGATCACGGACTGGTCTGATATAAGGGAGGTTCTCTCCTGTGATGGTTGCCGGTGATCAATTGTTCTTGTCTGAATTGTGGTTCCTGGTTCATTTGGAAGCTTGCTGAGTCTTGCATGCATCTTCTGCTATCAGATAAGATATTTTCTGCTTAGTTTTGTTACACCAAAGAACTGATTTAGGTGGTAGAGGTCGAGTGATCTCAGGTGTTTTGGCAATCAGTAGAGTTGGTATTTTTTATTGGTTTTTTTGGATTGCAGTGAGTATCCTTTCCTGTACTTTTCTGTCTAGACAGATTGGGCCCCAGCGTTTGCTCATTCTATTTTCTGTCTGTGTCCGTGCTTCCTCTTGTCTAACCGCCATTACATATTTGGAGGCTTCCTATTTTCTTTGGGGATCTGCTCCGGGGCAGATAGCTTTCAGCTTTCTGCCTTTAGGTGTAGTTATCTCTCAGGCTGTGACGAGGCGTCTAGGATCAACGTAGGAGCACTCCACGGCTACCTCTAGTTATGTGGTTAGTTCAGGTTACTGCAATCCAATAGGTTCCAGCCTCTCTGGTGTATTGCCGTTTTTGCTTTTTCTCCTCAGCTACCTAAACATAACAGTGTTGTCTCAGGAAAACACGGATGGAGTATATCCCTGTGCCTTTTTTTCAAAAAAAATTTCTGAGACTGAACTGAATTATGATATTGGTGATCGGGAATTGTTGGCCATTAAACTCGCATTTGAACACTGGCGGCATCTCTTGGAAGGTGCTGAATTTCCTGTTCAGGTTTTCACTGATCATAAAAATCTGATCTATCTTGATGCTGCCAAGCGCTTGAATGCCTGTCAGGCTAGGTGGGCACTGTTTTTCTCGCGGTTTAATTTTTCCATTACTTACATCCCAGGTACTAAGAATGTTAAAGCCGATGCTTTGTCTCGCAGCTTTTCTCCCATGGTTGGTGCTGAGGAGGAGGAGAAACATTTTACAAGAAGAGGTTGTGATTGCTGCTTTGGACTCTGTGTTGGAAGATGAGATTCTTAAAGCGCAGGAGAATGCCCCATCTAACACTCCCCATGGGAGGTTGTTTGTGCCTGGGACCTTTAGGAGAGATTTGTTTGTTGAGTGTCATGAGTCTCGGTTGGCAGGTCATCCTGGAATCTCTGAGACCAAGAGACTTGTGGGTCGCAGTTTTTGGTTGCCTGGATGGCAGAAGGAAGTCATTAAGTGGGTGCGTCAATGCACTGTGTGTGCTAGATCTAAGTCTTCACATGCTCCTGCTGCGGGGTTGCTTTGCTCTCTGAAGATCCCTAGTGCACCTTGGACACATTTGGCTATGGACTTTATTACTGACCTTCCCCCCTCTGAGTGTTTCACTGTCATCTGGGTGGTCGTGGACCGTTTTAGCAAGATGTGTCACTTGGTTCCTTTCATCAAACTTCCCTGCGCTAAGACTCTCGCTAAGGCCTTTGTCAAGGAAATTGTCAGACTGCATGGTGTTCCTACTGACATTGTTTCTGATAGGGGACCTCAGTTCGTGGCTCGTTTTTGGCGCGCCTTTTGTGACAGGTTGGGAGTTCATTTGTCGTTTTCATCCGGTTATCATCCTGAGTCTAATGGCCAGACAGAAAGGAAAAACCAGGATGTTGAGCAGTTCTTGCGTTGTTTTGTGGCAGACAATCAAGAGGGGTGGTCTGAGTTTCTGCCACTTGCTGAATTTGCTCTTAACAACCATACATCCTCTTCTGCTGGTTGTTCACCTTTTTTTTTGCTGTACCGGGAGACATCCGTCGTTTGGGTCATTCTCCAAATTGGTATCGGGTGTGTCTGAAGAGGAGAATTTTTCCGGTGATTTGGAGAGAGTTTGGACGGATGTGCGTGGTAATCTTCAGGAGGCTAACAGAAAATCTAAAAGGTACTTTGATAGGAAACGGCAAGAGGTTTTGTTTGCTATTGGTGACATGGTTTGGTTGTCTTCTAAGAATCTGCGCTTGAGGATTCCTTCTAAAAAATTGGGTCCCAAGTTTGTAGGACCCTTCAAGGTGCTTCAGGTTGTTAACCAATCTGCTGTTAGGTTGGAGGTTCCTACCTCCTGGAAGATTAATCCGGCGTTTCATGTTTCTCTGTTGAAAAAAGCTGATGTGTCGGATGGAGACGCCTCTGCCTCTGTTCCCCCGGTGGTGGAGGACGGGGAATATGAAATTTCCTGCATCCTAAATTCTAGATGGTATAGAGGGAGTTTTCAGTATCTCGTTGCTTGGAAGGGTTTCGGACCCGAGGATAACTCATGGGTGAGGGCGGATGATGTTTCTACGTCCAGACTTGTCAGAGCGTTTCACAAGAGGTTTCCAGGTAAGCCTGGGCCTAGGGGATCCGGAGGATCATCTTAGAAGGGGGGGTACTGTTAGAACTCTCCTGCTAGGTTTTTTCTATCTTGCTGGTCACATGACCTTTTTTGCCTACTTAATCCTGATCCCCCTTGTGGCTTTGCTGGACTTCATTGTAATTTCTACTCCTAAGCTAGTCGGGTGCTTTGTTACCTTACTCAAATAGTTTTGCTTGGTCTTTGGACCTCTATGTTCTATGTTGTTTGTTTTTCTTTTTACTGCTACAACTTCTGTTAGGAGGTGTCCATCTTTTCTCCCAGTCCCTAGTGCTTGTAGGGATCCCTCCCTCGCATCCCAAAAAAAAAAGCCAGAGCCATTGTAAATGTAAAGTGCCAGCACAGTGAGGAGACACATTTAACAAAAAAAATGTATTATGCCCCCATAGATGCTCCATAGATTGTGCCCCCATAGATGCTGCCCCATAGATGCTCCATAGATTATGCCCCCATAGATGCTCCATAGATTGTGCCCCCATAGATGCATCATGCTCCATAGATAATGCCCCCATAGATGCTCCATAGATTGTACCCCATAGTATAGGTCCCTTATACTGCCGCAGCTGCTGAAACCAAAAAAAAAGACATACTCACCTCCCGCCACCTGTGATATTTACCTGTCACCCGGTGCACCGCTGACCGCCGCTGTCTTCTGGGTCCTCCGCAGTGAATGCTCAGGCAGAGGGCACAGCGCGCACAAACTACATCATCGCGCCCTCTGCCTGAACATTCACAGCAAGAGAGGATGCGAGCACACAGCAGCGCAGCGGTGGAACGGGACAGGTAAATATCTTTTATACTCACCTCCTCCTGGCGCGGTCTCTGCCCTGCTCTTCTCCCGCGGTCTCCGGCTCCTGTGTTCAGCGGTCAGGTGGTACCGCTCATTAAAGTCATGAATATGCATACAATATGCATACAATACAAAAGAATTTCTGCAGTACTCAAGGTTCCTAAGAGTTCAGTGGCCTCCATAATCCTTAAATGGAAGAAGTTTGGAAGCACCAGAAGTCTTCCTAGACCTGGCCGTCCAGCCAAACTGAGCAATCGTGGGAGAAGAGCCTTGGTGAGAAAGGTAAAAAAGAACCCCAAGATCACTGTGGCTGAGCTCCATAGATGCAGTAGGGAGATAGAAGCAAGTTCCACAAAGTCAACTGTTACTGCAGCCCTCCACCAGTCGGGCCTTTATGGCAGGGTGGCCCGACGGAAGCCTCTCCTCAGTGCAAGACATATGAAAGCCCACATAGAGTTTTCTAAACAACACATGAAGGACTCCCAGACTATGAGAAATAAGAATCTCTGGTCTGATGAGATGAAGATAGAACTTTTTGGTGATAATTTTAAGTGGTATGTGTGGAGAAAACCAGGCACTGCTCATCACCTGCCCAATACAATCCCAACAGTGAAACATGGTGGTGGCAGCATCATGCTATGGGAGTGTTTTTCAGCTGCAAGGACAGGATGACTAGTTGCAATTGAAGGAAACATGAATGCCGCCAAGTACAGAGTTATCCTGGATGAAAATCTCTTTCAGAGTGCTATGGACCTCAGACTTGGCCAAAGGTTCACCTTCCAACAAGACAATGACCCTAAGCACACAGCTAAAATAAGAAAGGAATGCCTTCAGAATAACTTTGTGAACATTCTTGACTGGCCCAGCCAAAGCCCTAGCATAAACCCAATTGAGCATCTCTGAAGTGACCTGAAAATGGCTGTTCACCAATGTTCACCATCCAACCTGACAGAACTGAAGAGGATCTGCAAGGAGCAAGGAAGAATGGCAGAGGATCCCCAAATCCAGTGTGAAAAACTTGTTGCGTCATTCTCAAGAAGACACATGGCTGTACTAGCTCAAAAGGGTGCTTCTACTCAATACTGAGCAAAGGGTCTGAATACTTATGAAAATGTGATATTTCAGTTTTTCTTTTTTAATAAATTATCAAAAAATTCTACATTTCTTGTTTTTTCAGTAAAGATGGGGGGCAGAGTGTCATTAATGAGAAAAAAATGAACTTTTTGTGCATTTACCAAATAGCTGCAATAAAACAAAGAGTGAAGAATTTAAAGGGATCTGAATACTTTCCGAACCCACTGTATGTTCCTTATCCTGACATCCATATAGTAAATATGTCAGCCCTGTATTTAATAAGGTGCCAGATCCTGGGCCCCTTTATTTAATGTCCCCATCCTGGACCCCAATGTCCACTTTTGTAAGGTCCCTATCCTGGGCCCCTTCCAGTAATAATGTCCCCATCCTGGGCCCCTTAATTTAATGTGCCCTCCCTGGGCCCCTGTGTCCACCCCTATGGCCACTACCTTGCCCAATCACAGGGGGAATTTTCCTCACCTTCTTGCGCTCTCCTGCGTCCTCTTGTGGCTTCATATTCGTCGTGGTCGTTAAAATGGCTGCCGACTGCAGCTGTGACAGCGAGCTTTGCTCTGTGACAGGCCGCGTGCTGACATCACATAGCAGTAACATTGAAAGGCCTACGTCCCTATCAAAGGCTGCAGATGTCATTTAACAAAACTGCTATGTGTTGTTGACGCATGGCCTGTCACAGAGCAGAGTGCCCTGTCATAGCTGCAGCCGGCATTTATCTTGATGTGCGTTGTTGCCAGGGTCAGCTACAGGTTTTTGTGGGCCTCAGGCGAAAGAGTATCAGTGGGCCAATTTAACACATGCAACTATTCCTGATGCACAGATAAAAAAAATAAAAAAATAAAGGTATAGTACAATATACCACATAGTCCTGAAAAACAGTATTATGGTCACCTCATAGTCCTCCATACAGTATTATGGGCACCTCATTGTCCTCCATACAGTATTATAGCACCTCATAGTCCTCCATACAGTATTATGGGCACCTCATAGTCCTCCATACAGTATTATAGGCACCTAATAGTCCTCCATACAATATTATAGGCACCTCATAGTCCTCTATACAGTATTATGGGCAACCACATTAGTCCGCCATACAGTGTAATGGGCAACCACATAGTCCTCCATGCAGTATTATGGACACCCCATAGTCCTCCATACAGTATTATATGGGCACATCATATTCCTCCATACAGTATTATGGACACCACATAGTCCTCCATACAGCATTATGGGCACCTCATATTCCTCCATACAGTATTATGGGCAACCACATAGTCTGCCATACAGTATTATGGGCAACCACATAGTCCTCTATACAGTATTATGGGCCCCATATTTCATACAGTATATCACGTGCCGGCTCATTCATCCAGTATATCACGGGCCGCATATAATGCTTCTCCATACAGCATATCACAGGCCCCATGTAATGCTCCTCCATACAGCACATAACAGGATCCATGTAATGCTCCTCCATACAGTATTATGGGCCTCATGCTCCTCCATACAGTATTATGGGCCCCATGCTCCTCTATACAGCATTATGGGCCCCATGCTCCTCCATACAGTATTATGGGCCTATGTAATGCTCCTCCATACAGTATTATTGGCCCCATGCTCCTCCATACAGTATTATGGGCCCCATGTGCCTCCGTACAGTATTATGGACCCATGTAATGCTCCTCCATACAGTATTATGTGCCCCACGCTCCTCCATACTGTATTATTGGCCCCATGCTCCTCCATACAGTATTATGGGCCCCATGTTCCTCCATATAGTATTATGGACCCATGTTATGGTCCTCCATACAGTATTATGGACCCATGTAATGCTCCTCCATACAGTATTATGGGCCTCATTCTCCTCCATACAGTATTATGGGCCCGATGCTCCTCCATACAGTATTATATGCCCCATGCTCCACCATACAGTGTTATGGGCCCATGTAATGCTCCTCCATACAGTATTATGGGCCTTATTGTCTTCCATACAGTATTATGGGTCCCATGGTCCTCCGTAAAGTATTATAGGTCCCATGCTCCTCCATACAGTATTATGGGCCCCATGCTCCACCTTACAGTATCATGGGCCCATGTAATGCTCCTCCATACAGTATTATGAGCCTCATACTCCTCCATACAGTATTATGAGCCCCATGCTCCACCATACAGTATTATGGGCCCATGTAATGCTCATCCATACAGTATTATGGGCCCCATGCTCCTTCATACAGTATTATGGGCCTCATTCTCCTCCATACAGTATTATGGACCCCATGCTCCTCCATACAGTATTATGGGCCTCATTCTCCTTCATACAGTATTATGGGTCCCATGGTCCTCCATACAGTATTATGGGTCCCATGCTCCTCCATACAGTATTATGGGCCCAATGCTCCACCTTACAGTATTATAGGCCCATGTAATGCTCCTCCATACAGTATTATGGGCCTCATGCTACTCCATACAGTATTATGGGCCCCATGTTCCTCCATACAGTATTATGGGCCCCATGCTCCTCCATACAACACATTATGGTCCCCATGTAATGCTGCATACATAAAATAGTCAAATATTCACCGCTCCCGTTCCTGCAGCAGGTCCGGTATACTCAGCGTCTCTCCTGACTCTGCAGTGCTCAGGACTGAGAGGCTGAGTGTACAATGATGATGTCATAGCTCCCTCTGCCCTGAGACATTTTTTGGAAGTGCATTTGAGCAGCAGTGTGGTTTGCTGTTAAAGGAGAAAAAAAAATCTTTAAATCTTCTGCTTCAGCGAGTATGAGCGAGCTGAGTGTGACCGGTGCGCAAGTGTGAACGGTGGTAAGTGTGACTTGAGATTCAGTGACTTTGGATTCAGGGAGTTGATAAGGGAGGAATTACTGAATTGCTGTTATATTTTATTAATACTTTTTATTTATTTTTACTTATCTTTGCTGTCTGGTGAAGTCCCTATTAGAAATGTGCTCCACTATTGCCAATGCCATCCAGTGTACATCTTGCCACATGTATACAGTCCTTGAACAGCCGGTCGAGGGTGTATACTGCTGTGCGAGATGTGAGCACTTTGTGCATTTGGAAGCCCAAATACTGGATCTAAATGTGCAGCTGGCAACACTGAAATCCATAGACAATATGGAAAGGAGTCTTCTGCTCACTGAGCAGACGCTCAATGGGATAGATGAGGGGGGGATGCTAGGATGGAGCTGCAGGACACTGAAGCAACAAGCTGGGTGACAGTTAGAAGGCGGGGTAGAGGGAAGAGTGCCAGGGAGGCTAGTCCTGATCTGGAACACCCCAATAAGTTTGCAAAGTTGGCAGATGAGGGGGGTGTCAGTACAGGGGTAGCACTGCTGCAGCCAGGCACGTCCTCTGAAAGCCAGAGGAGTGTCTGCTCCAGTTTTGGAGGAATTAGGAGAGCAGGGCAGGCCAGACAGGTGCTGGTAGTGGGGGACTCAATTATTAGGGGAACAGATAGGGCAATCTGTCACAAAGACAGGGATCGTCGAACAGTGTGCTGCCTACATGGCGCTCGAGTCCGACACATCGCTGATCGGGTTGACAGATTACTGGGAGGGGCTGGTGAGAACCCAGCGGTCATGGTGCACATTGGCACAAATGACAAAGTTAGAGGTAGGTGGAAGGTCCTTAAAGACGATTTCAGGGAATTAGGCTGCAAGCTTAAAGCAAGGACCTCCAACGTGGTATTTTCTGAAATACTGCCTGTACCATGTGCCACACCAGAGAGGCAACGGGAGATTAGGGAGGTTAATAAGTGGCTCAAGAATTGGTGTAGGAAAGAGGGGTTTGGGTTCCTGGAGAACTGGGCCAACTTCTCAGTTGGCTACAGTTTCTATGCTAGGGACGGGCTGCACCTCAATGGGGAGGGTGCAGCTGTGCTGGGGAGAAAATGGCTAGAAGGTTGGAGGAGTCTTTAAACTAGGGACTAGGGGGGAGGGTATTCATTTTATAGGAGGAGAAGGCAGTGCAGATAGAGACCTGGGCACAAATAATGAAATTGGGGGTGGGGTTAGAACAGTTAATAATTTAAGAAAGAATAGAGGTACAGAGAGATACATAATGTGCATGTATACTAATGCCAGAAGCCTCACCAACAAAAAGGCGGAATTAGAATTAATTTTGTTGGAACATAATTATGATATGGTGGGGATATCTGAGACTTGGCTGGATGAGAGCCACGACTGGGCGGTTCATTTACAGGGCTATAGTCTGTTTAGAAATGACCGTAAAAATAAGCGAGGTGGGGGTGTGTGTTTATATGTAAAATCATCCTTAAAACCCATCCTGTGAATCTAATGAAGATGTAGAGTCTCTGTGGGTGGAGATTAGGGAGGGGGGGAAATAATAAATTACTGATAGGGGGTTGTTATAAGTCTCCTAAAATAATGGAAGCAACAGAGAATATCCTCATAAAGCAAATAGATGAAGCAGCGACTCAAGGAGAAGTCATTATTATGGGGAACTTCAACTACTCTGAAATACATTGGGGAACAGAAACCTGCAGTTCCAGCAAAGGTAATAGGTTTTTGACAACTATGAGAGACAATTACCTTTCACAACTAGTTCAGGGCCCAACAAGAGGGGGGGGGGGCACTGCTAGACCTAATATTAACCAACAGGCCACACCGCATATCAAATATAAGGGTTGGGGGTCACTTGGGTAATAGTGATCACAAAATAATAAGCTTTGATGTATCCTTTAATAAGATGTGTAGTCGGGGGGTTACAAGGACACTAAACTTCAGAAAGGCAAATTTCCAACGGATAAGAGATGATCTTGGTGCAATAAACTGGGACGATATCCTGAGATATAAAAATACACAAAGAAAATGGGAGACATTTATTAGCATCCTGAATAGGACCTGTGCACAGTATATACCCTATGGGAATAAACATGCTAGAAATAAGAGGAAACCACTATGGCTAAATAGAGCTGTAAGGGGCGCAATAAGTGACAAAAAGAAAGCGTTTAGGGAATTAAAGCAAGTAGGTAGTGATGAGGCATTAAATAAATACAGAAGACTGAATAAATTCTGTAAAAAGCAAATCAAGACAGTAAAGATTGAGACAGAGAGACTCATTGCCAGAGAAAGTAAAAATAATCCCAAAATATTCTTTAACTACATAAATAGCAAGAAACTAAAAAAATGATAGTGTTAGTCCCCTTAAAAATAGTCTGGGTGAAATGATGGATGAGGATGAGGAAAAAGTCAATATGCTAAATGACTTTTTTTCAAATGTATTTACACAAGAAAATCCCATGACAGATAACATGATCAGTGATAAAAAAAATTTCTCCATTAAATGTCACCTGCTTAACCCAGCAGAAATTACGGCGGCGTCTAAAAATCACTAAAATTGACAAATCCGCGGGCCCGGATGGGATACACCCCCGAGTACTGCAGGAATTAAGTACAGTCATAGATAGACCATTATTTTTAATCTTTAAAGATTCCATAGCAACGGGGTCTGAACCACAGGACTGGCTTATAGCAAATGTGGTGCCAATATTCAAAAAGGGGACAAAAACTGAACCTGGAAATTATAGGCCAGTGAGCTTAACATCTACTGTGGGTAAAATCCTGGAGGGTTTTTTAAGGGATACTATATTGAAGTATCTGAGGATGAATAACCTCATGACCCAGTATCAGCATGGGTTTACGAGGGACCGTTCTTGTCAGACTAATCTGATAACTTTTATGAAGGGTAAGTTCCATATGTGTAAGTGGGTTAAGTACTGGCTCATGGATAGGAAACAAAGGGTGGTTATTAATGGAGCACACTCGGACTGGGTCATGGTTAGCAGTGGGGTACCACAGGGGTCAGTATTGGGGCCGCTTCTCTTTAACATATTTATTAATGACCTTGTAGGAGGCATACAGAGTAGTATTTCAATATTTGCAGATGACACTAAACTCTGCAGGGTAATAAATACAGAGGAGGACAATTTTATATTACAGGAGGATTTATGTAAACTAGAAGCTTGGGCTTATAAATGGCATATGAGCTTTAATGGGGATAAATGTAAGGTCATGCACTTGGGTAGAACAAACAAGATGTATAATTATGTGCTTAATTGTAAAACACTGGGCAAAACTGTCACTGAAAATGACCTGGGTGTATGGGTGGACTACAAACTCACATTTAGTGGCCAATGTCAGGCAGCTGCTGCAAAGGCAAATAAAATAATGGGATGCATTAAAAGAGGCATAGATGCTCATGAGGAGAACATAATTTTACCTCTATACAAGTCACTGGTGCGACCACACTTAGAATACTGTGTACAGTTCTGGTCTCCAGTGTATAAGAAAGACATAGCTGAACTTGGAGCGGGTACAGAGAAGAGCGACCAAGGTTATTAGAGAACTGGGGGTCTGCAATACCAGGACAGGTTATTACACTTGGGGTTATTTAGTTTGGAGAAACGAAGGCTTAGGGGTGTTCTTATTACAATGTATAAATATATGAGGGGACAGTACAAAGACCTTTCTAATGATCTTTTTACTCTTAGACCTGTGACGGGGACAAGGGGGCATCCTCTACGTCTGGAGGAAACAAGGTTTAGTCATAATCACAGACGCAGATTCTTTACTGTAAGAGCAGTGAGACTATGGAACTCTCTGCCGTCTAATGTTGTAATGAGTGATTCCTTACTAAAATTTAAGAAGGGACTGGATGCCTTTCTTGAAAAGTATAATATTACAGGCTATATTCACTAGTTTCCTAGATACAGCGTTGATCCAGGGAGCTAGTCTGATTGCCTTATGTGGAGTCAGGAAGGAATTTTTTTCCCCAATGTGAAGCTTACTGTTTGCCACTTGGGATTTTTTTGCCTTCCTCTGGATCAACATGTTAGGGCAGGTTAGGATAAGATATGGGTTGAACTAGATGGACTTAAAGTCTTCCTTCAACCTTAATAACTATGTTACTATGTTACATCGCAGAGTCAGAAGGCGCTGAAGACACTGCAGTTCCCCGGTACGAGGAGAAGTGAGTATCAGAGGGGGCCCGTGTCAGCGCTGGCACCGGCCTCCCCCGACTAACGGACGCCATACCGTGTGTCCCACCACCCCTTTCGCCCACGGCTCCCAGTGCTTACCTGGGTTTGCTGGGTTGTGCCACCAGCCCTGGTTGTGGCGGTGGGTTGGGACTGCGTGCACGTGCCCGCACGCATCTCTGCCTCCTGCAGTTTTAACCCCTTCCCGACCCATGACGCCACGTAGGCGTCATGAAAGTCACTGCCAATCCGACCCATGACGCCTATGTGAAAGGTCACCCAACCGCCGGCACAGGACCCTTTGTGCTTCACCACAGGGGGGTTGGCTTAACCCCCCCGTGGCCACGATCGCTCTGATTGGCTGTTAAAAGTGAAACAGCCAATCAGAGCAATCTGTAATATTTCACCAATATAATTGGTGAAATATTACAATCCAGCCATGGCCGATGCTGCAATAGCATCTGCCATGGCTGGACACCGAGCCCTGACCCCCCCACACGGATTCACGGCGGCGATCGGCCGCCGCCACCGAAAGATGGCAGCGGTCGGTCACCGCCGTCACTAAAAGCACCCCTCGTCCTGGCCTCCGCTGCCCCCACCTTCCGATCCCCCCCCTCACTTCCGACCCCCATACTCACCTCTCCCGGTCCACCGATGTCCCTGGATCCTTCCCGGCGGCTGCCCGGGATTCTTCATGGGCGCCGCCATCTTGGAAAATGGCGGACGCATGCGCAGTGCGCCCGCCGGCCGGCGCATGCGCAGTGCGCCCTACACAGTCAAAAAATTTATTTTGATCACTGTGATAAACTGTCACAGTGATCAAAATAAAAAAAAAGTAAGTGAACCCCCCCTGTCATAGGTAGGGACAAATAATAAAGAATTTTTTTTTTTCCTATTAGGCCCTGTGCACACGTTGCGGATTTCGCTGCGGATCCGCAGCTGATATCGCTGCTGATCCGCAGCTGATTTCGCTGCTGATCCGCAGCGGATTTCGCTGCTGATCCGCAGCGGATTTCGCTGCTGATCCGCAGCGGATTTCGCTGCTGATCCGCAGCTGATTTCGCTGCTGATCCGCAGCTGATTTCGCTGCTGATTCGCTGCTGATTTCGCTGCGGATCAGCAGCGAAATCAGCAGCAGATCAGCAGCGAAATCAGCTGCGGATCAGCAGCGAAATCAGCTGCGGATCAGCAGCGGATTTCGCTGCTGATCCGCAGCTGATTTCGCTGCTGATCCGCAGCTGATTTCGCTGCTGATCCGCAGCGGATTTGGCGCTGCGGATTCACAGCAGATCCAGAAACCATGTACAGTACAATGCAAATAAATGGCAAAAAAAACCGTTGTGCACATGCTGCAGATTTTTAAGCGCAGATTTGCTGCGGTTTTAAATCCGCAGCATGTCAATTCTTTGTGCGGATTCCGCAGCGATTTTACACCTATTCCATTATAGGCGTAAAACCGCAGAGAAAAACCACAGCAAATCCGCGCTAAATACGCAGGTAAAAGGCAGGTCGTTTTACCTGCGGATTTTAGATTTTAGAAAAATCCGCAAGTGAATCCGCAACGTGTGCACGGGGCCTTAGGGTCAGGCTGGGTTCATATTGCATTATGGCAGTCCGTTAGATGGACTGCGTTTCACCGCGGTATAACGCGGTGTAACGCAGTCCGTTAACGCTGCCATTCACCCCATTTGTGTGCGTATCGCAACGCATGCCATGAAGCGGCATGCGTTCGCGACGTGTCGTCATTCAGTGACGGAGCCTTGGACGCAGGCTGCAGCGTCTGGGCTCCATCACCGCTAGCACAGATGAATCATCGCTGATTCCTCTGCACTAGCGGGTATAGCATAACGCGATCGCGTTATGCTATACCGTTACCAGCCCGTCAACGCTACGTGTTGAACGGGCTGGTAAAACGCAATATGAACCCAGCCTTAGGGTTAGAACTAGGGTTAGAACTAGGGTAAGGGTTGGAATTAGGGTTAGGGTTGGAATTAGGGTTAGGGTTGGAATTAGGGTTAGGGTTGGGATTAGGGTTAGGGTTGGGATAAGCGTTAGGGGTGTTTTGGGGTTAGGGTTGGGATTAGGGTTAGTCTTGTGGTTAGGTTTATGGTTAGAGTTGGGATTAGGGTTAGGGGTGTGTTGGGGTTTGGGTTATGGTTAGGGTTTGTATTAGGGTTAGGGGTGTGTAGGGGTTAGGGTTGGGGTTAGGGGTGTGTTGGGGTTAGGGTTGGAGTTAGAATTGAGGGGTTTCCACTATTTAGGTACATCAGGGGGTCTCCATACGCGACATGGCGACAACATTGATTCCTGCAAATTTTGCGTTCAAAAAGTCAAACAGTGCTCCCTTTATTCCAAGCCCCGACGTGTGCCCAAACAGTGGTTTACCCCCACATATGGGGTATCAGCGTACTCGGGAAAAATTGCACAACAACTTTGGGGGTCTAATTTCTCCTGTTACTGTTGGGAAAAAAAATTGGGGACTAAAAAAGTTATTTTTGTGGAAAAAAAATGATTTTTTATTTTCACGGCTCTGCGTTATAAACTTCTGTGAAGCACTTGGGGGTTCAAAGTGCTCACCACACATCTAGATAAGTTCCTTGCGGGGTCTAGTTTCCAAAATGGGTCACTTGTGGGGAGTTTATACTGTTTAGGCACATCAGGGACTCTGCAAATGTAACATGACGCCCGCAGACCATTCCATCAAGTCGACATTTCAAAACGTCACTACTTCCCTTCCGAGCCCCGAAGTGTGCCCATACAGTAGTTTTCTCCCACATATGGGATATCAGCGTACTCAGGACAAATTGGACAACAACTTTTGAGGTCTAATTCCTGCTGTTACCCTTGGGAAAATAAAAAAATTGGGGACTAAAAGATCATGTTTGTGGAAAAAAATATGATTTTTTTATTTTCATGGCCCAGCGTTATAAACTTCTGTGTAGCCCTTGGGGGTTCAAAGTGCTCACTACACATCTAGATAAGCTCCTTGGGGGTCTAGTTTCCAAAATGGTTTCACTTGTGGGGGGTTTCTACTGTTTAGGCACATCAGGGGCTCTGCAAACGCAACATGACGCCCACAGAACATTCCATCAAGTCTGCATTCCAAAATGGCGCTCCTTCCCTTCTGTGCTCTCCCATGCGCCAAAACAGTGGTTCCCCCCCCACATATGGGGTACCAGTGTACTCAGGACAAACTGTACAACAACTTTTGTGGTCCAATTTCTCCTGTTACCCTTGTGAAAATAAAAAATTGCGGGTTAAAAAAATCAGTTTTTGAGGAAAAAAATGATTTTCTATTTTCACGGCTCTGCATTACAAACTTCTGTGAAGCACGTGGGGGTTCAAGGTGCTCACCACACATCTAGTTAAGTTCCTTGAGGGGTCTAGTTTACAAAATGTGGTCACTTGTGGGGGTTTCTACTGTTTAGGCACATCAGGGGCTCTGCCCGCCCGCAGACCATTCCATCAAGTCGACATTTCAAAGCGTCACTACATCCCTTCCAAGCCCTGACGTGTGCCCAAACAGTGGTTCTCCCCCACATGTGAGGTACTAGCGTACTTAGGACAAATTAGATAACAACTTTTGTGGTCCAATTTCTCTGTAACCATTGTGAAAATAAAAAATATGGGCTAAATAATCATTTTTTGAGAAAAAAAAATGATTTTTTATTTTCACGGCTCTGCGTTATAAACTTTTGTGAAGCACCTGGGGGTTCAAAGTTCTCACTGTGCATCTGCATAAGTTTCTTAGGGGGTCTAGTTTCCAAAATGGGGTCATTTGTGGGGGAGCTCCAAAGTTTAGGCATACAGGGGCTCTCCAAACATGACATGGTGTCCGCTAACGACTGGAGCTAATTTTCCATTCAAAAGTCAAATGGCGCTCCTTCCCTTCTGAGCCCTGCCATGCGCCCAAACAGTGGTTTATGACCACATATGAGGTATCTGTGTACTCAGGAGAAATTGCCCAACAAATTTTAGGATCCAATTTATACTGTTGCCCATGTGAAAATGAAAAAACTGAGGCTAAAAGAACATTTTTGTGAAAAAAAAGTACTTTCTTTTTTTTATGGATCAATTTGTGAAGCACTTGGGGGTTCAAAGTGCTCACTCTGCATCTAGATAAGTTCCTTGGGGGGTCTAGTTTCCAAAATGGGGTCACTTGTGGGGGAGCTCCAATGTTTAGGCACACAGGAACTCTCCAAATGCGACATGGCATCCGCTAAATATTCCAGCATATTTTCCATTCAAAAAGTCAAATGGCGCTCTTTCCCTTCTGAGCCCTGCCGTGCGCCCAAACAGTGGTTTATGACCACATATGAGGTATCGGTGTACTCAGGAGAAATTGCCCAACAAATTTTAGGATCCATTTTATCCTGTTGCCCATGTGAAAATGAAAAAACTGAGGCTAAAAGAAAATTTTTGTGAAAAAAAAAGTACTTTCTTTTTTTTACGGATCAATTTGTGAAGCACCTGGGGGTTCAAAGTGCTCACTCTGCATCTAGATAAGTTCCTTGGGGGTCTAGTTTCCAAAATGGGGTCACTTGTGGGGAGCTCCAATGTTTAGGCACACAGGGACTCTCCAAATGCGACATGGCAACCGCTAAATATTCCAGCATATTTCCATTCAAAAAGTCAAATGGCGCTCCTTCCCTTCTGAGCCCTGCCGTGCGCCCAAACAGTGGTTTATGACCACATATGAGGTATCTGTGTACTCAGGAGAAATTGCCCAACAAATTTTAGGATCCATTTTATCCTGTTGCCCATGTGAAAATGAAAAAACTGAGGCTAAAAGAAAATTTTTGTGAAAAAAAAAGTACTTTCTTTTTTTTACGGATCAATTTGTGAAGCACCTGGGGGTTCAAAGTGCTCACTCTGCATCTAGATAAGTTCCTTGGGGGGTCTAGTTTCCAAAATGGGGTCACTTGTGGGGAGCTCCAATGTTTAGGCACACAGGGACTCTCCAAATGCGACATGGCAACCGCTAAATATTCCAGCATATTTTCCATTCAAAAAGTCAAATGGCGCTCCTTCCCTTCTGAGCCCTGCCGTGCGGCCAAACAGTGGTTTATGACCACATATGAGGTATCTGTGTACTCAGGAGAAATTGCCTAACAAATTTTAGGGTCCATTTTATCCTGTTGCCCATGCAAAAATGAAAAAATTGATGCTAAAAGAAAAATTTTGTTGGAAAAATTAAAATGTCCATTTTTTCCTTCCACGTTGCTTTAGTTCCTGTGAAGCACCTGAAGGGTTAATAATCTTCTTGAGTGTAGTTTTGAGTAGCTTGAGGGGTGCAGTTTTTTATAATGGTGTCACTTTTGGGTATTTTCTGCCATATAGACCCCTCAAAGTGACTTCAAATGTGAGGTGGTCCCTAAAAAAAATGGTTTTGTAAATTTTGCTGTAAAAATGAGAAATCGCTGGTCAACTTTTAACCCTTATAACTTCCTAACAAAAAAAATGTTGTTCCCAAAATTGTGCTGATGTAAAGTAGACATGTGGGAAATGTTATTTATTAACTATTTTGTGTCACATAACTCTCTGGTTTAACAGAATAAAAATTCAAAATTTGAAAATTGCGAAATTTTCAAAATTTTGGCCAAAGTTCCATTTTTTTCACAAATAAACGCAAAAATTATCGACCTAAATTTACCACTAACATGAAGCCCAATATGTCACGAAAAAACAATCTCAGAATCGCTAGGATCCGTTGAAGCGTTCCTGAGTTATTACCTCATAAAGGGACACTGGTCAGAATTGCAAAAAATGGCCAGGTCATTTAGGTCAAAATAGGCTGGGTCATGAAGGGGTTAAAGGGCCCATGTCCCTAAATTTTATTTTTCTTCCTCCTTCTCTATGGGGCCCACCGGGCATTTTAACGGTGTCCCAGTGGCCCAGTCTGACCTTGGCTGGTAGTTACAAGAGGGCTCTTGCTGGCAGTTACAGGACTGCTGAGGCTGGCAGTTGCAGGTCTGCTGTTGCTGGCAGTTACAAGAGTGCTGTGGCTGGCAGTTACAAGAGGGGTGCAGGGGTGCCGGTGAGACGCGCAAGAGCCTCCGCTGCACTCAGTACCTACCATGTCTCAAGGTAAATAACATTATACTTCATTTACAACAGCATACTTTCTGCCTTGGGCTAATTCTGTCCGCCAACCACTTATTTTGTATCAGGCAATGATAATGAGCAATAATGAGCCACATGTATAGGTTCCATCTACTTTTTATATGGGCTTATTATTACTGTGCATGAGCTCATTATTATTCCTATGCATAAGCTTATTTTGGTCATAGTCTTTATATTAAAAACAGTATTACATGGCCTGATAATTGGTCAAATGCGGTGAATAATGGTGATTTACTTCTTTTTTGCCCTTTGCGGACGTGCCATGTGAGACACGATTGTTTTTCTATCCGGTGCAATATCTACCATCTTTTACTATCTTCTTCTACACCGGCTTTCTTTAGCTGCTTATGATATACCTCATGTGAATACCTGTTGAATTTTTGTCTGTCATGGAATTTATACCTTGTGTGAATACCTGTTGAATTTTTGTCTGTCATGGAATTTATGCAATAAAATGTACAGTTATATGAAAAAGTTTGGGCACCCCTATAAATCTTAAGCTTAAAAATTGGTGTTTTTGCAACAGCTATTTCAGTTTGATATATCTAATAACTATTGGACACAGTAATGTTTCTGCCTTGAAATGAGGTTTATTGTACTAGCAGAACATGTGCAATCTGCATTCAAACAACATTTGACAGGTGCATAAGTATGGGCACCCTTATCATTTTCTTGTTTTAAATACTCCTACCTACTTTTTACTGACTTACTAAAGCACTTTTTTGGTTTTGTAACCTCATTGAGCTTTGAACTTCATAGCCAGTTGTTCTCCTGTTTGAATCTCCTCTGAAGAGTGGCATCATGGGCTCCTCAAAACAACTGTCAAATGATCTGAAAACAAAGATTATTCAACATAGTTGTTCAGGGGAAGGATACAAAAAGCTGTCTCAGAGATTTAACCTGTCAGTTTCCACTGTGAGGAACATAGTAAGGAAATGGAAGAACACAGGGACAGTTCTTGTTAAGGCCAGAAGTGGCAGACCAAGAAAAACATCAGAAAGGCAGAGAAGAAGAATGGTGAGATCAGTCGAGGACAATCCTCAGACCACCTCCAGAGAGCTGCAGCATCAACTAGCTGCAGATGGTGTCACTGTGCGTCGGTCAACTGTACAACGCACTTTGCACAAGGAGAAGCTGTATGGGAGAGTGATGCGAAAGAAGCCGTTTCTGCAAGCACGCCACAAAGAGTCGGCTGAGGTATGCAAAAGCACATTTGGAGAAGCCAGTTTCTTTTTGGAAGAAGGTCCTGTGGACTGATGAAGCCAAGATTGAGTTGTTTGGTCATACAAAAAGGCGTTATGCATGGCGTCAAAAAAACACAGCATTCCAAGAAAAACACTTGCTACCAACAGTAAAATTTGGTGGAGGTTCCATCATGCTTTGGGGCTGTGTGGCCTATGCCGGCACCGGGAATCTTGTTAAAGTTGAGGGACGCATGGATTCCACTCAGTATCAGCAGATTCTTGACAATAATGTTCAAGAATCGGTGACAAAGTTGAAGTTACGCAGGGGATGGATCTTTCAGCAAGACAATGATCCAAAACACCGCTCCAAATCTACTCAGGCATTCATGCAGAGGAACAATTACAATGTTCTGGAGTGGACATCCCAGTCCCCAGACCTGAATATCATTGAACATCTGTGGGATCATTTGAAGAGGGCTGTCCATGCTCGGTGACCATCAAACTTAACTGAACTGGAATTGTTTTGTAAAGAGGAATGGTCAAAAATACCTTCATCCAGGATCTAGGAACTCATTAAAAGCTACAGGAAGCGACTAGAGGCTGTTATTTTTTCAAAAGGAGGATCTACTAAATATTAATGTCACTTTTCTGGTGAGGTGCCCATACTTATGCACCTGTCAAATTTTGTTTGGATGCAGATTGCACATTTTCTGTTAGTACAATAAACCTCATTTCAAGGCAGAAACATTACTGTGTCCAATAGTTATTAGATATATCAAACTGAAATAGCTGTTGCAAAAACACTAATTTTTATAAAACATTAAGTTTAAGATTAATAGGGGTGCCCAAACTTTTTCATGTAACTGTATATTTTCATTAGTAATCCCCTTAACTCTTTATTCAGATCTCTAATTTATATATTTATTCATGGTACAGTTTAATGACTCAACTAAGATATTTCCACAATTGCGATCTACCTCTTTTTCGTTTTGCAATAGTGTTTCAGGGCTAAGGGGGTCAGGTCCCATCTGGCCACGGTGACCTTTTTTTAGGTTCATATACAGAATTTATAAAATCCATCCCTTTTTGTACTTCATTTGTTTAAAAGTATAGCTCAGCTGTTTAGTCTTGGCATGATGTGAAGTAGTACTATAGAGCAGTCATCTGTCATTGTAACCCTCCATCTAGTGATAAGAAGGTGACTGTAGCAACACATCATCATCATCACCACTGCAGTGGTGAAGTAATAGGTATATTGGTGTGCACTCAGTCAAGGACAAGGTGCTGGTGTAGAGGACTAGTGTCCTGCATACAATAGTATATAAATACACCGCACACTATTATGTATATATGCAAAAAAGAAGAACAAATTTTATTGTCATAAAATTAAATGGGAGCCAGTGAATACATGTGAGGCGACAAAATTAAATGATGGACGTTTCGACCCTTCCCGAGTCTTTGTCAACAAGTCGCTGAACAAAACATAAATAATAAAGCATTAATATACATATAAAAAACATATAGAAAACATAGTGAAGTAAGAACAACAGAGCAAAATGATAAAACACCTATGGAGTGAGAAGGAAAATAAGAAAAAAGGAAACCGTAAAAATATATAACAATAAAAGGAACAATTTAAGAAGCCAAAATGAAGAGTAAGGAAAAAACCATGGAGTTTAGAAGCACCAAACGCATGTATAATAACCATAGTGAGTGAAATATAAGTGAAGGTAAAAAAATGAAGGTAGAAAAATAATAATAATTACCTCAACATTAATATGTGAAAATTTTTTTACATTTGGTTTTCTCAAGGAACAATAGAACCGCTGTGAAAAATATTATAAGATGAGAAACCGAAGATATATAATTTAAACAAGTTATTTGTGAGGTAATGAAAAATACCTGTATAGCGCAGATATAAATGAAGTAAGGAAATATTTCAAAGGAAGGATAACCTGTAATTGTGAAATCGGCATAAATAGTTTGAGATATAATTGTCCACAGTCATTATAAATACTGTCATATACATAAGAAAAAATTATTGGAGTTCTAGTGATAAGACCCATTGGTAGGATATGAAAAGAAACCCACAGCCTGATTAACTATCACGCTCCCTTCTAATATGGCTGAGATCAGTGGTAACCCATTCATGGAATATAGTGGCTAGGGTTAAATGAGTTTTGCAGGGTGTCAGAGGAATCGTTGGCGCTATAGTGTTGCATATCCCCATGGTGAGATATAAGGGGCAAACGCAGCATGACAAGTGTGGCATTACCTTCTTGTGATATCTTGAATAGCGGCGCTCCCGCGCCTTTGCTTGGTGTGACGTGCAGCTGGTGTGAAGCAAGCTGCTATAAATAGCGCTGTGTGACGCCGGACCGGAAGTGCGTCATCCGGTACCGGAAGTGCCATTCCTGGGTATAAGGGAGGCGGATGGTGTGTGTTTATGCGTTGCCAGGGAAACGTTGCCAGGAAACGCTGAGATGGGGAAACAAGCTGGTGTGCTGCAGCATTGTAGTAAATGAGTATGGGACTAATTAAAATTGAAAAACGCTATGAAGAAACTTATAAAGAGCTGAGTGGTGAAAACTTGACTAAGGCCGGGGTCACACTGGCAACAAAATCGGACAACTGCAAAGCGACGAAATATTGCATTGCAGTCATACCAATGTTAATCTATAGAGCAGCTCCCAGCATCAAATTTTTTGTGGTCCGTTTTATACGTGCGAGTGCAATCGCAGCATGCTGCAATTGTCACCGATTGTGGGTCGACAATCGCCAATGCAAGTCTATGGGAGCGCTGAAAAATCAGATTACAAACGGACCGCACGTGTGACTTGCGAGAAAATCGCATCGGCAGGGCCGGCGTCAGCACCCGGCACACCCGGGCAAGTGCCGGGGCCCTGAGCAGGCGGGGGGGCCCACTCGCAGTCTGGCACCCCCGCGCCCGTTAGCGGAGGAAAGCGGTGTCAGCGCCGCCACTGGGCTCCCCCCCCCCGCTTGCTCAGGGCCCCGGCATCAGCTGGCACAATACTTACCTCTCCCGTGAATCCGCTGCCGCAGCTCAGGGCTCCAGGGGGCGCCGGCACTTCCTCTCACAGCAGCGCCGCTGAATGACGTCATCATTCAGCGGCCAGCTGTGGCAGAGAGCGCGGGGACGCCGGACAGGTAAGACGTGTGTGTGTGTCTCTGTGTGTGTCTGTGTGTATGTAGTGCGGTGCTTTGTGTGTGTATGTGTGTGTGTGTGTGTGTATGTGTGTGTGTATGTATGTGAGAGAGTGCTTGTGTGCTGTCTGTGTGTGATGATGGGCAGGCATTGCTGATAATGGGGAGGCATTGATGATGATGATGGGGAGAAGATGATGATAATGGGCAGGCATTGATGATAATGGGCAGGCATTGATGATGGGGAGAAGATGATGATGGGCAGGCATTGCTGATAATGGGGAGGCATTGATGATGATGGGGAGAAGATGATGATAATGGGCAGGCATTGATGATAATGGGCAGGCATTGATGATGGGGAGAAGATGATGATGGGCAGGCATTGATGATGATGGGGAGGAGATGATGATCATGATGAGCAGGCATTGCTGATAATGGGGAGGCATTGATGATGATGGGGAGAAGATGATGATAATGGGCAGGCATTGATGATAATGGGCAGGCATTGATGATGGGGAGAAGATGATGATGGGCAGGCATTGATGATGATGGGGAGGAGATGATGATGGGCAGGCATTGCTGATAATGGGGAGTCATTGATGATGATGGGGAGAAGATGATGATAATGGGCAGGCATTGATGATAATGGGCAGGCATTGATGATGGGGAGAAGATGATGATGGGGAGGAGATGATGATGATGGGCAGGCATTGATGATAATGGGGAGGCCATGATGATGATGGGGAGGCAATGATGATGATAAGGAGGCAATGATGATGATGGGGAGACAATCATGATGATAATGGGGAGTCTTTCCACAGCGCCCTTTCCTGAGCCGTAACAGTGCAGAACGCAGTACAGCGCAGAGGAGAGCTCCATATTTTGTATGGAGCATTATATGGGGACCAGTATCCTGTATGGAGCATTATATTGGGTCCAGTATTCTGTATGGAGCATTATTTTGGGTCCAGTATTCTGTATGGAGCATTATTTTGGGTCCAGTATTCTGTATGGAGCATTATATGGGGGTGACATCCTGCATGGGGTATTATATGGGTGATGAGGGGGAGACTGTGGTGCCCATAATATTGTATGGAGGACTGTACTGTCCAGTCTGTACTGTGCGCTGTGAGGATTTGGCGGTTTTTGAGCTATTGTACAATTTACAATAGATATCAGTCATGTAATGGAAGAAGTGAAGTGTTTGGCATAGTACTATACCCATATTTCTCTGCCGTATCTGTGCATCATGAATCGTGGTCTGTGTTAAAGGGGCCCACTGAGGCTCTTTCGCCCGGGGCCCATAAAAACCTGGAGCCGGCCCTGCGCATCGGTGTCCTTTAGAAAAGCCGGCAATTCATCCCCGGCTATACTGTAAAATCACACTGACAGGTTTAATAAAGAATATAAAGAATACATATACACACATAGAATACATATATATATACATGTCATTGTGACACATATATATATATTTATAGTTCATACACTTCTACATAGTATAATAGCCGCTTCTTCAATTGCCGGCTTTTGTGAAATTACAGAACCCGACATGAAATGACACATGGTTTACATACAGTTAACCATGTCATTTCATGTAGTTTGATACATGGTTTTCACTAACAATGACATGAGTGTATGTGTTTAAAATTTCATACATGTTGGGGTTAATTAAAGGTGTAAATTCGTTGAAAAAAAATGTGTGGGCTCCCGCACTATTTTCTCAACCAGACAGGGAAAGCCAATGAGTGGGGGCAGATAATAATAGCCTAGGGAGGGTGCATTATTTTGTGCCCCCCTGGCTACTAACATCTGCCCCAAGCCACCCCAGAAAAGGCAAATCTATAATTAGATGCGCCCTTTCTGGCACATATATATGTATTCTACGTGTATATATCTATTCTTTCTTTGTGATTTAAAAAATAATATTTTGGATCCATTATATGTTGGTTTTGCTAGCCACCGACAAAATCTCTCAAGTCGGATGTCAATCGGATGTGAAACATACGCTCAGATGCGACTAAATCGCATCATCCCCGGATAATCGGATGACAGACGGATCAATGTTCAGGAAACTTTTGTGCGATAATCGTCCCACTAAAATGGTCCGATTTTTTTGACGTTGTGTGTGACCCCGGCCTAAACCAGGAAGTGTCTCTATTGTGAATGCTCTAGTGGCCAAAGTAAAATCTGCAACATGTATTTTTTATGCATAGACGAGACAAAGAAAATATGTAAACAAAAATAAAAATCTGTGAAAATATTTTAAAAAATGTTTGCTATTATTCAATGTGTAATTTTCTGGTGATACATAATCTTTAATTTGCCGTTATCACTGTAGACAATGTTAAAAGATATTATCAAAATTCCTAGCACGCCAATGCAAATTAATGGAAAGCTTCTAAAAGAATCCCTCAGTAAGAGCTTGTGCCAAAGAGGTGTCAGCTTCAGAGAGCATTTCTCCTCCGTCAGCAATATTTAGTTACAGCAGCAGTTCACGAACCTCAGGGAAATATGCAGGATTTGGAAGTGATTGATTGCAGGACATCAAGTTGTCGTTCAAGTGAATACAAATACTGCCCTTACCTTAGAGCGTAAACAGTTTATTAATCTTTAATACCTTTATGACCAAACACATTTTTTTTTTTTAAACGTCACATTCCAGGAGCCATAATTAGTATACTTTGTTGTTTTTTGCAAGATGAGTTGTATTTTTTAGTGGGAACATTTTAGGGTTTACATAGCTCAATAACTTACTTTTAGTAACACTTTACATGAAGAAATTGAATAAAAAAATTCTGCGTTTCTGCTGTCAGTTATTTATATTTTTTTTATTTGAAATGTTATGTGCTTCATCGTCTGTGCAAATAAAATGTTAACTTTATTTTATTGTTCAGTACAACTATAGATACCAAAATTATTGTTTTGCTTATGTTTTATTAGCTTTGCGTCAACAACATTTTTTTTGTGTGACAAAGATATAATTTTCATTGCTAGTCTTTTGTGATACATACAACCTTTGAATTACTTTTTGTTACATTTTTGGGAGATGGAATGAAATTAAAATAACGCCACTTTGTGTGTACAGAGCAGGCGTCAGTCAAAGTAATGGGGAGTGATTACAGCCTCTCTCACAGTATAATGAGCGGTGAGTGTTACAGCCCAACCCATATCTCCTAGATGACTAGAAGCGAGAGGTTACAGGGAGAACATAAATTTGTTTCCTCACTTTAGAAGCTGTTCCTGTAAATAAGTTTAATAATTTTAATTAAATTTATCTGTAGAGTAAACCTCTATTTGCAGATTTATAGTGTTTCTGGATAAGGCAGGTTCCCTTTAAACACTGTTCATGGCTTAGTATAATTGGCATGTTAACTTTGTTCAGCGGTTCAATAAACAATGATTAGTTTTATAGTATGTGTAAATACGATTACACGTGTGTGAGTATTGATGTTGGAATTATGGGAGTTGTTTGTTGAGGCTTAATACACTAAACCAGTCTCCAGGTATAGACAGAATTTTACAGGGGGTGTAATACATTGTGTTTCAAAGACAAACTGTCTTTTTTGTCAAATAAAAGGAAAAAATGTAGCTCACCAGTGTAATTCCTTAGGCGTTCCACACAATATAAGGAAACTGCCGGCTCGGAGGTGAAACCAGAAAGTGGTAGGAAGCATCCAGAATCCTGGGACACTCCACAACGCAATCCAGCACATGTGCAAGTATAAATTCCTTATTTATTGGTTACAATAGAACAAAAACAAATCATGGGCGTCAGTAACATACTCAGCAAAATTTGAAACCTATGTGTTTTGAACAGTATAGCTCTTAACTGTTTTATAAGTCACTGTAGTTCGTGATTTGTTTTTGTCCTAATTTAACCAATAAATAAGGGATTTTTACACACACGTGTCACATTGCGTTTTGGAGTCTCCCAAGATCCTGTATACTTCATCCCTCTTTCTGTCTTCTTCTTCAGGTATCAGTAACCTGAAGAAGATAGTTCGCCTTTGAAACACATTGTATTGCACACTCAATAAAGTTCTAATTGCACTTGGAGACTGGTGTAATGGATTGAGAACCGACCAACATCTCTCATTATTCAAGGGTCACTACTTCCACTCATCTGCTTATCGTTCCCTTTTTTGGGATTTTGTCGGGGAGACATCTCGCAGCCCCAGTTTTCCCCAATGTCCTTTTAGATGTTATGCTCCTAGCACAACTTCACTTGACTCAGTTTCCATCACTTTCTAATCTGACAATAGTGCCATATGTGTTTTTTCTTTTTTTATGTTGACCAATACAATTAAATGATATCCAATTCATAGATTTATTTGTTTTACAACTTTTGCACAAAATTTTTTTTATTTTTTTTTCATTGGTCACCATATTCTGAGAACCATGACTTTTTTTTACTTTTTCTGTTCTCAGAGCTGTTTGAGAGCTTGTTTATTGTGTCATGTGCTTCAGTTTTTTACAGACTGACCTGTTGAGGTGGATACAAAAGCCTCAGGTCTGGCTGGACATTAAGAGCCTAGGTGTTGACCCCGGATGTTGGTGCCACTGGCAAGAAGGCATGTGGGGAGCAAAAGCTTGGCACACTAGAGGCCACAGGAGGACAATTGGAGAGAGGATGCAGCCAGTCGGAAACCTCACTCTGAGGTAGGTAAAGGGCTCATTAGAAGACTAATACCATTAAAAGTTAAAGCTTTATTGAAAAATACATAAACACCAAAAAAACAAACTATATAAAATTGCCACCAGGCAAAAAATACTTTAAAGGTTGACCTACTGATAATAAGATCGTGACAAGGGAGGGGAAGTTAGTGGGTGTACCTATTTCACCCTAGTAACCCCTGTATCACCCTGCCTGCCAGCGGAGGTTGGCACCCTCACTTGAACGCAATATGGCGCCCCTGCTCCACTGCGGCTCTACCTAATGACCCTAGAAGTCCCTACTTATCTTACAATAACAAAAATTAAACCTCAACAACCACCTATAAGTAGACAATAATAATATAACTAGGTCTGATAGAGCAGTCCAACAAGTAAAGGGACTAAATAGCAACTTATACCAGTTGACCAAAAACCATTAGGCATGAATCACAAGATATATACTCTCCCATACAAGAAACAAACCAATGTTGATGTTCTAATGAGTTGAAAGGTCTAATAAAGCTATTAGATACCATTCACCCTCAAACAAGTCCCTCAAAGAGTCCCTTACTTGCTGCGGAGGTTGGCACCTTATGTAATACGCAAATGGCGCCCCCGCTCAATGTGGACTCTCCCTCACTCGCCCTTAAATCTTTCCCTTCAAAATATGTCTATACACGATGTTTCTGTTGAGACGGGATAGAGGGAAAGTGTAAATATACTGTCCCTTGTTGAAAACTGCTTAAATCAAATAGCCTCTCCAGAAAATGATAAATCTGGAGCCAAATGGTTGATCAGTCAAAAAAGGCAAAGCAAAAGGGTGCAACGTGCAACGTGCTCAAATCAAATGATTGTCTCAAGCAGGTCCAAATATTGATCCCCAAACCAACATATTATCACAAAAAGCATTCAGTAAATTTTAAACTTGCTATAACATCGGTGCAATCATATAATTTTGAACTCGTTAAATCCCGAATAAATAGTAATGAACACTATTCAAAGTACGAGAGGTGCCCTAAAAAACAGGCATAAGACAGCATGCATAAGATGAACAGCTGTTAAATCTTGCTCCAACAAGTAAAAGTTTTCCTGAAACTGTATGCACAAAACACAGGATGGGAGCAATTATTGCACCATGCCCACAGTAGGTCATGAATGAGTATGAAATGAATGAAACATCAGTTAGATACTGATAGACTTATCTGAACATATTCATAGTAATACTAACCTCGACGCGTTTCCCTCCCATGATAAAGGTTCCTCAGGAGGCACATGTGTTATGAATGTGCTAGAGATGGTTTCTGAGCAGAGGCTCCCTCTGGTGGTTACAGACAGTACTGAACCTTTCAGCGAGAAATGGCAATCTGGGATCACTGACTGGTCTGATATAAGGGAGGTTCCCTCCCATGATGGTTGCCGGTGATCAATTGTTCTTGTCTCAGTTGTGGTTCCTGGTTCATTTGGAAGTTTGCTCAGTCTTGCCTGCATCTTCTGCTTTCAGATAAGATATTTTCTGCTTTTATTTTTGTGCTTGCTTTTTGCATAGTTCTCTGCACTTTTGTGGAGGTCAGCCAGGTCCCCTTCTGGGGCCTGTGCTCCTCTCAGTTTATCTGTAGCCACTGTTGTTGTTCATTTGTTTTTTCCTGTTTTTTCAGTGGCTGCGGCTTAGTTTTGTTACACCAGATGTTATGAACTGCTACAAGCACTAACGAAAGATGGGAATTCTGTCCCTACAATAGAACTAAGCTGGATCCCTACGATGTAACGGGGAAACTGATCCTGCGACCAGACCCGCTAAAGTCCTCAGCTAGTCTGAACGAAGACCTATAGATGCGAGGGAGGAATCCCTACAAGATCTAGGGACTGGGAGAAAAGGTGGACACATCCTAACAGAAGTTGTAGCCGAGGTAAAAAAACAGAAAACAAATTACTTAGAGATCCTAAGATCAAGCAAAACTGACTGAGTTAGGCACCTAAGCACCCGGCTAGCTTAAGAGTAGATAATACAATGAAGTCCAGCAAAGCCAGAAGGGCGGAGCCAGACTAAATAGGGAAAAAAGGTCATGTGACCAGCAAACTGAAAAAAACCTAACAAGAGGGTTCTAACAGTACCCTCCCTTCTAAGAGGATCCTCCGGATCCCCTAGGACTTAGGCTTATCCGGAAACCTCTTGTGAAACACTCTGACAAGTCTAGGCGCAGAAACATCATCTGCCCTCACCCATGAGTTATCCTTGGGTCCATAACCCTTCCAAGCGACGAGGTACTGCAAACTCCCTCTATACCATCTAGAATTTAGGATGCGGGAAATCTCATATTGCCCATCCTCCACCACCAGGGGAACAGTGGCCGAGACGTCTCCATCTGAGACCTCAGCTTTTTTCAAGAGAGAAACATGAAACACCGGATTAATCTTCCAGGAGGTAGGAAGCTCCAACTTAACAGCAGATTGGTTAATAACCTGAAGCACCTTAAAGGGCCCTACAAACTTGGGACCCAATTTCTTAGACGGAATCCTCAAGCGCAGATTCTTAGAGGACAACCAAACCATGTCACCAATAGCAAACAAAACCTCTTGTCGTTTTCTATCAAAATACACTTTGGATCTTTTGTTAGCCTCCTGAAGATTACCACGCACATCAGTCCAAACTCTCTCCAAATCACCAGAAAAATTCTCCTCTTCAGGTACAGCCGATCCCAACTTGGAAAATGACCCAAATGACGGATGTCTCCCAGTACAACAAAAAAAAGGCAAACAACCAGCAGAAGCGGATGTATGGTTGTTAAGAGCAAACTCAGCAAGTGGCAGAAACTCAGACCACCCCTCTTGATTATCAGTCACAAAACAACGCAAGAACTGCTCAACATCATGGTTTTTCCTTTCTGTCTGGCCATTAGACTCAGGATTATATCCGGACGAAAACGACAAATGAACTCCCAACCTGTCACAAAAAGCGCGCCAAAAATGAGCCACAAACTGAGGTGCCCTATTGGAAACAATGTCAGTAGGAACGCCATGTAGTCTGACAATTTCCTTGACAAAGGCCTTAGCGAGAGTCTTAGCGTAGGGCAGTTTGATGAAAGGAACCAAGTGACACATCTTGCTAAAACGGTCCACGACCACCCAGATGACAGTGAAACCCTCAGAGGGGGGAAGGTCAGTAATAAAGTCCATAGCCAAATGTGTCCAAGATGCACTAGGGACCTCCAGAGGGCAAAGCAACCCCGCAGCAGGAGTATGAGAAGACTTAGATCTAGCACACACAGTGCATTGACGCGCCCACTTAATGACTTCCTTCTGCCATCCAGGCCAACAAAAGCTGCGACCCACAAGTCTCTTGATCTCAGAGATTCCAGGATGACCTGCCAACCGAGAGTCATGACATTCAACAAACAAATCTCTCCTCAGGGTACCAGGAACAAACAACCTCCCATGCGGCGTGTTAGATGGGGCATTTTCCTGTGCTTTAAGAATCTCATCTTCCAACACAGAGTCCAAAACAGCAATAACAACCCCCTCTTGCAAAATGTTTTCCTCCTCCTCAGTACCCACCATAGGAGAAAAGCTGCGAGACAAAGCATCAGCTTTAACATTTTTAGTACCTGGGATGTAAGTAACGGTAAAATTAAACCGTGAGAAAACAGTGCCCACCTAGCCTGACGGGCATTCAAGCGTTTGGCAGCATCAAGGTAGACCAGATTTTTATGATCGGTGAAGAATTGAACGGGAAATTCCGCTCCCTCCAAAAAGACGCCAGTGTTCAAATGCGAGTTTAATTGCCAACAATTCCCGATTACCGATATCATAATTTAGTTCAGACTCAGAAAATTTCTTTGAAAAAAAAGCACAGGGATGCACTCCATCCGTCTTTTCCTGAGACAACACCGCGCCGACCCCCACAGAAGAAGCATCAACCTCAACCAAAAATGGTTTAGTCACATCAGGCTGCGTAAGGATGGGAGCAGAGCTGAACTTCTCCTTTAGCAACACAAAAGCCTCAATGGCCTCAGTAGTCCACTGAACCGCATCAGCACCTTCCTGGTGAGATCGGTCAGAGGTTTGGCAATCACAGAAAATTTTTTAATGAATTTTCTATAACAATTGGCGAACCCCAAAAACCTCTATATTGATTTTATACCAATAGGTCTAGGCCAATCCTGCACAGCTTGCACTTTCACCGGGTCCATCTCAAAACCTTCACTGGAGACAATGTAGCCCAAAAAACTAAGTCTCTGTACAGTGAACTCACATTTTTCTAGCTTGGCAAAAAGTGAATTATCACTCAGTAACTGTAATACTTCACGCACACTCCTCCAATGAGACTCCAAATCAGGTGAATAAATCAAAATGTCATCCAAATACACAACCACACTTCTGCCGATCAAAGGTCTAAGGATGTCATTAATAAGATTCTGAAAAAATGCCGGAGCACTGGAAAGCCCAAAAGGCATAACCAGATTCTCAAAATGACTCAGTGGAGTGTTAAACGCAGTCTTCCATTCATCCCCCTCCTTCATGCGCAACAAATTGTATGCCCCTCGAAGATCAATTTTCGAGAACCACTTGGCCCCCACTAACTGGTTAAACAAATCAGGAATCAATGGCAGTGGGTAAGGATTGCGTACAGTAATCTTATTAATCTCACAAAAGTCTAGACAAGGCCGTAAACCGCCGTCCTTTTTTTTTCACAAAAAAAAATCCAACCGCCACAGGAGATTTGGAAGGCCTAATGTGACCGGCGGCCAAGCTTGTCTGTATGTATTCCTCCAAAGCCTTTCTCTCAGGAATAGTCAAATTAAATAAACAACTTTTAGGAAGAGTTGCTCCAGGGACAAATTCAATTGCACAATCATAATCTCTATGAGGAGGCAATATCTGCGATTCCTTATCAGAAAAAACTTTCCAAAAATCCTGAATAGGTACAGGTAACTCCCCTTAACTACAGCAGCAATACGCCCGTTACAACACTTGTCATAACAATTAGGACTCCAGGACTTAATTTCATTGGTAGACCAATCCAGTACCGGATTGTGCAATTTTAACCAAGGTAACCCCAAAATCACCGGTGAGGGCAAATTATTCAAAACTACCAAATCCAAATTCTCTTGATGAACACCATTAATAGTAAGAGGAAATTCACAGATATGGTGAGTAACATTTTTCAAGGGAGAACCATCCACAGAAACCACATTAATAGGGGAAGACAGAAGTTTGGGTTTTAATTTTAGTTTTTCCAAAAATTTCCCATCAATCACATTGAGAGTTGAACCACAATCCACAAATACCCGAAACTCCATTAATTCCTCCTCAACAGCAGTGGTAGCAGAAAGAAAGACACCTTTATTGTTTAAACAAGCTATACAGGCAAAACTGACCTCATTTTTTTTTCTCTTTATTCATTCGAAGCGCACAGTTCTTAATAAAATGCTTAGATTTGCCACAATAGAAACACAAACCTTCAGCAAATCTGCAGTCTTTTTCCCGAGAGTGAGGTGCCATTGCTCCAATTTCCATCGGCTCTCCAATGTCAGTACAGTCCCTCTCCAGACTTGGAGCTGACAAGGCAGATTTACTCTCATTAACCCTTGCACGCGGTCTCCTATCCACCCGTATGGCTAATTGCATAGCCTCTTGCAAGTTACCAGGTATAGGATAAGCAATCAGCAAATCTTTAACCCTTTCACTTAACCCTGCAAGAAATAAACTTTTCAAAGCTGAATCGTTCCACCCCACCTGAGTGGACCACCTTAGGAAGTGAGTACAATATTTTTCCACATTACCTGATCTCTGTCTCAAACGTCTCAATTCTGTCTCAGCTGATGAAACATGATCAGGATCGTCATACAATAACCCCAAAGCAGAAAAAAAACTATCCACGGATCTAAAGCATGGATCACTAGGTTGCAGAGAAAAGGCCCAGTCCTGAGGTTCTTTGCGCAAAAGTGACATTATGAACCCTATGCGCTGTGATTCATCACCAGAGGATCTGGGTCTCAAACAAAAATACAACAAACAAGCATTTTTAAAAGAAAAAAAATCTTGTTGTTCACCAAAAAATAAATCAGGCAAACGTACCTTTGACTCCACGAAATGTGCTCCAGAACAACTACTCACGTGTTGCTGGATCTCAACCACCTCCAGAGAGAGTCCCTGCAGGCGTTGAGCCAAATCCTGAACCGACACCATGATGGAAACAGACAATCTTTCCTTAGAGATTTTTTTTTTTCTTGGCTGGACTTACTGTTATGAACTGCTACAAGCACTAACGAAAGATGGGAATTCTGTCCCTACAATAGAACTAAGCTGGATCCCTACGATGTAACGGGGAACCTGATCCTGTGACCAGACCCGCTAAAGTCCTCAGCTAGTCTGAACGAAGACCTATAGATGCAAGGGAGGAATCCCTACAAGATCTAGGGACTGGGAGAAAAGGTGGACACCTCCTAACAGAAGTTGTAGCAGAGGTAAAAAAACAGAAAACAAATTACTTAGAGATCATAAGATCAAGCAAAACTGACTGAGTTAGGCACCTAAGCAACCGGCTAGCTTAAGAGTAGATAATACAATGAAGTCCAGCAAAGCCAGAAGGGCGGAGCCAGACTAAATAGGGAAAAAAGGTCATGTGACCAGCAAACTGAAAAAAAACCTAACAAGAGGGTTCTAACACCAGAGTTCTGATTTAGGTGGTGAGATCGTGTGATCTCAGGTGTTTTTGCAATCAGAAGAGTTGGTATTTTTTAGGGTTTTTGTTGGATTGCAGTAAGAATCCTTTCCTGTACTTTTCTGTCTAGACAGATTGGGCCCCAGCGTTTGCTCATTCTATTTTCTGTCTGTGTCCGTGCTTCTTCTTGTCTAACCGCCATTACATTTTTGGGGGCTTCCTATTTTCTTTGGGGATCTGCTCCGGGCAGATAGCTTTACTCTTTCTGCCTTTAGTTGTAGTTATCTCTCAGGCTGTGACGAGGCATCTAGGATCAACGTAGGAACGCTCCACGGTTACCTCTAGTTGTGTGGTTAGTTCAAGTTACTGCAATCCAATAGGTTTCAGCCTCTCTGGTGTATTGCCGTTTTTGTTTTTTCTCCTCAGCTACCTAAACATAACAGTATCATCGGCCATACTGAAAATTATATGGTATTCACAGAAGGGAAAAATAGTGTGGAAAGAAAAAAAAAAAAGTTGTCAGAGTTGTCAGAGATTTTTTTTTTCCTGTTTGTGGCATTTTTTCCCTCTTTTTCTCTGGGTGCTGAGGAGGATTTTTTTTCTCTCTCTCAATGGAGCTTGCACAGTTGTCTGGCCGTGTGGATCAGCTTGCCACTGAGGTTCGGAGTATTGCTACCTATCTTGCTGGGTTGCCGGTTGTGGAACCTAGGATTCCCATGCCAGATTTGTTTTTGGGGGATCGGGCTGAATTTCAAAAATAACTGTAAGTTGTTTTTTGCCTTAAAGCCTAAGTCCTCAGGGAACGCAGCACAGCAGGTTCAAATTGTCATCTCTCTCCTGCGCGGCGACCCTCAGGATTGGGCTTTTTACCTGACACCTGGGGATCCTGTTTTGAATGATATTGATGTATTTTTTCTGGCTCTGGGGTTATTGTACGATGAACCTAATGTCACTGATCAAGCTGAAAAAACCTTGTTGGCATTAAATCAGGGTCTTGAAGACGCTGAGTTGTACTGTCAGAAATTCCGAAAGTGGGCAATCCTGACCAAATGGAATGATGATGATTTGGCAGACCTTTTTCGGAAAGGTCTGTCAGAGAATGTAAAGAATGTTATGGTGGGATTCCCTGCTCCCTCTGGTCTCAATGATTCGATGTCATTGGCTATTCAAATTGACAGACGTTTGCGTGAGCGTAGAGGTAAGCGTGGGATAGTGTTGCCTTGTGAGCCAGCTTCTGAACCCATGCAGTGTGATAGAGTGGCTTCTGGGGCACAGCGTCATGAGTTTCGAAAGCGCAATAGGTTATGTTTCTACTGTGGTGACGCCTCTCATGCTATTTCAGTCTGCCCTAAACGGGGAAGACGTTTTGCACGCTCAGTTATCTTGGGTAGTGTTCAGACTAAATTTCTGTTGACTGTTACCCTGATTTGCTCCCTGTCCACATTTTCTGCTCAGGCTTTTGTTGATTCAGGAGCAGCTATTAACCTGATGGATTTTGACTTTGCCAAACATTGTGGGTTTCCCATGATACCCCTGCGGAAGTCTATTCCCCTACTGGGCATTGATTCTACCCCTTTGGCGGAGAATAAACCCCAGTTTTCTACTCAGGTGATAATGAGGGTTGAACCAGATCATCAGGAGAGTTGCAAATTTCTGGTGCTGCATAATCTGCATGACATTATTGTACTAGGTTTCCCTTGGTTACAATCTCATAATCCTGTTTTGGATTGGAAATCTGTGTCTGTGACCAGTTGGGGCTACCAATGTGTTAATGCTGACACTCCTGTTTTTTCTGCCTCTCCCCAGTCTCAGGATGTTCCTGACTTTTTGACTGATTTTTCTGATGTGTTTAGTGAAAGTAAATCCGCATCCTTGCCCCCTCACAGGAGCTATGATTGCGCTATTGAATTAGTGCCTGGTGGTAAATTTCCTAAAGGTCGCCTTTTTAACTTATCTGTACCTGAACACGATGCTATGCGATCTTATATCAAGGAGTCATTGGAGAAGGGTCATATCAGACCATCCTCTTCACCCTTGGGCGCCGGTTTTTCTTTTCCAAAAAGGATGGTTCATTGAGGCCGTGTATTGATTATCATCTCTTGAATAAGATCACTGTGAAGTATCAATATCCGTTACCCTTGATTTCTGACCTGTCTTCCAGAGTGAAAAGTGCTAGTTGGTTTACCAAGCTTGACCTCAGGGGGCATACAACCTTATTCGCATTAAGCACGGGGATGAATGGTAGATGGAGTTTAATACCCCAGAGGGGCATTTTGAGTACCTAGTGATGCCCTTTGGGCTCACTAATGCTCCTTCCGTCTTCCAATCCTTCATGAATGATATTTTCAGGGATTTTGTGGATAAATTTCTGATTGTTTATTTGGATGATATCTTGATTTTTTCCAATGACTGGGACTCTCATGTGAAACATGTTCGGACTGTGTTCCAGATTTTGAGAGAGAATGCACTGTATGTGAAGGGATCAAAGTATCTTTTTGGCGTACAGAAGGTCTCATTTCTGGGATTCATTTTGTCTCCGTCTGTTATTGAAATGGACCTGGTCAAGGTTGAAGCCATCTGTGATTGGGTTCAACCTACTTCATTAAAGGCTCTTCAGAGATTTTTGGGTTTTGCCAATTTTTATCGTAAATTTATTGGTAATTTCTCCGGTATTGTTAAACCATTGACTGATTTGACCAAAAGGGGTTCTGATGTGGTTAACTGGCCTCCTGAGACAGTTTCTGCGTTTCAGGAACTTAAGCAGAGATTCATTTCTGCTCCTGTTCTATGGCAGCCTGATGTTTCTCTAACCGTTTCAGGTGGAGGTTGATGCCTCTGAAATTGGGGCAGGTGCCGTTTTGTCCCAAAGAGATCCAGAGACCTCTAAGAGTAACCCTTGTGCCTTTTTCTCTCGAAAATTTTCTCCAACTGAACGTAATTATGACGTGGGTAATCGGGAGTTATTGGCCATGAAGTGGGCCTTTGAAGAGTGGAGACATTGGCTGGAAGGAGCCAGACATCAGGTGGTGGTCCTCACGGACCATAAGAACCTGATTTATCTCGAATCAGCCAAGCGACTTAATCCTAGACAGGCCAGGTGGGCCTTGTTTTTCACACGTTTTAATTTTGTGGTTTCTTTTCTTCCTGGCACTAAGAATGTTAAGGCGGATGCCCTCTCGAGGAGTTTCTTTGCGGACTCTCCTGAGTTATCTGATCCTGCTGTTATTTTGAAAGAGGGTGTAGTACTTTCCGCCATCTCGCCCAATTTGAGACTGGCTCTGGAAGGATGTCAGGAGGATAAACCGGAGCGCTGCCCTATTGGGAAATTGTTTGTCCCAGACCAGTGGAAGAAGAGTGTGATGTCTGAGATTCATTGTTCCGCATTGGCTGGTCATCCCGGGATTTTTGGTACCAGAGACTTGGTGAGTCGGTCCTTTTGGTGGCCTACTTTGTCTCGTGACGTCAGGGACTTTGTGCAGTCCTGTGGGACTTGCTCTCGTTCCAAGCTTTGCTCTCGCTCTAGTGGTTTGGTAATGCCATTACCTGTGCCCAAGAGGCCATGGACCCATATCTCTATGGATTTTATTTCCTACCTCCCTGTTTCTCAGAAAATGACCGTTATCTGGGTAATCTGTGATAGGTTTTCCAAGATGATACATCTTGTGCCATTACCTAAGTTACCTTCCTCCTCCGAAATGGTGCCTTTGTTCCTTCAGCACGTGGTTCGGTTATATGGCATTCCAGAGAACATTGTGTCTGACAGAGGAGTCCAGTTTGTTTCCAGATTTTGGAGGACATTTTGTTCTAAACTTGGTGTTCAATTATCTTTCTCCTCTGCATTTCATCCTCAGACCAATGGACAAACTGAGAGAACAAACCAGACCTTGGAGACTTATTTGAGATGTTTTGAGTCAGCTGATCAAGATAACTGGGTCTCTTTTTGGCCTTTGGCTGAGTTTGCTCTTAATATTAGGGCTAACTCTGCCACCTTGATGTCTCCATTTTTCTGCAATTCTGGGTTTCACCCTCGATTTTCTTCGGGACAGGCGGAGGCTTCTGTCTGTCCGGGTGTTGACTCTATTGTGGAGCGTATGCATCAGATTTGGGACCAGGTAGTGGAGAGGTTGTCTGTCTCTCAGGAGAAGGCCCAACGGTTTGCCAACCGACATAAGACTGATGGTCCTCAGTTTAAAGTGGGGGACTTGGTTTGGTTGTCCTCAAGAAATATCCCTATGAGGGTTGCATCTCCAAAGTTTAAGCCTAGTGTTATGTTTCGGTAACTGAGGAGAAATGGCAAAAAATAGCAAAAGCGGTCATACACCAGAGAGGCTGGAACCTATTGGATTGCAGTAACCTGAACTAACCACACAACCAGAGGTAGCCGTGGAGCGTTCCTACGTTGATCCTAGACGCCTCGTCACAGCCTGAGAGATAACTACACCTAAAGGCAGAAAGATGAAAGCTATCTGCCCCGGAGCAGATCCCCAAAGAAAATAGGATGCCCCCAAACATGTAATGGCGGTTAGACAAGAAGAAAGCTCGGACACAGACAGAAAATATAATGAGCAAACGCTGGGGCCCAATCTGTCTAGACAGAAAAGTACAGGAAAGAATTCTGACTGCAATCCAACAAAAACCCTAACAAAAATACCAACACGTCTGATTGCCAAAAAACCTGAGATCACTCGACCTCTTCCACCTAAATCAGATCTCTGATGTAACAAAACGCTATTCAGCAAATTAAAAGTAACAAAAGAGCAAAGCAAAAGTGCAGACACAAACGGAGCTCAATTGCAGCGCCAGACCCCCAAAAGGGGACAGGCTGCAGTACACTGCAGGCAGCAAACCAGCAGAGAAAATCAAACAGAGAAAAAAAAAAACAACAAACACTTATCTGAAGGAGAGCAGGAAACTAGCAGTGCTTCAAGCAAGACCAAAAGAACAATTGCTAACCGGCAAGGCTGCTGGGAAATCAGGCAACTTATATCCTACCATTCAGCGCCAGCTGAAGGCCATTCATTAATCAGTTCATTACCCTCAGCAACCAACGGAGGGAGCCCCAGCTCAGAAGCCGCCTCTAGCATATTCACAACAGTACACCCCCCCTTGAGGAGGGGTCACCGATCCCTCACCTACGCAACCAGGCTGATCAGGATGGGCTCGATGATAGGCACGGATAAGTCTCCCAGCATGAATGTCCGAAGCAAACACCCAAGAATTGTCCTCCTGACCATAACCTTTCCACTTAACCAAATACTGGAGTTTCCGTCTAGCAAAACGAGAATCCAATATCTTCTCAACCACATACTCCAAATTGCCCTCAACCAAAACAGGGTCGAGAGGTGCAGCCATAGGAACCACTGGTTCGACAAACCTCTTCAATAAGGATTTGTGGAACACGCTATGGATCTTAAATGTCCCTGGAAGAAGCAAACGGAAGGAAACCGAATTAATAATTTCCATGATCTTATAAGGTCCAATGAACCTTGGCTTCAATTTTGGAGATGCAACCTTCATAGGGATATTCCTTGAGGACAACCAAACCAAGTCCCCCACTTTAAAATGAGGACCATCAGTCCTATGCCGGTTGGCAAACCGCTGGGCCTTCTCCTGAGAGAGAGACAACCTCTCCACCACCTGATCCCAAATCTGCTGCATACGCTGCACAATAGAGTCAACCCCCGGACAGACAGAAGCCTCCGCATGTCCTGAAGAAAATCAAGGGTGAAACCCGGAATTGCAGAAAAATGGAGACATCAAGGTGGCAGAGCTAGCTCTATTATTAAGAGCAAACTCAGCCAAAGGCAAAATAGAGACCCAGTCATCTTAATCAGCAGACACAAAACATCTCAAATAAGTCTCCAAGGTCTGGTTTGTTCTCTCGGTTTGTCCATTGGTCTGAGGGTGAAATGCAGAAGAGAAGGACAGCTGAACACCAAGTTTAGAACAAAATGTCCTCCAAAATCTGGAAACAAACTAGACTTCTCTGTCAGACACAATGTTCTCCGGAATGCCATGCAACCGAACCACATGCTAAAAGAAGAAAGGCACCAACTCGGAGGAGAAAGGCAACTTAGGCAATGGCACAAGATGTATCATCTTGGAAAACCTATCACAGATTACACAGATAACGGTCATTCTCTGAGAAACAGGGAGGTCGGAAATAAAATCCATAGAGATATGGGTCCATGGCCTCTTGGGTATAGGTAATGGCATTAACAAACCACTAGAACGAGAGCAAGGCTTGGAACGAGAGCAAGTCCCACAGGACTGCACAAAGTCCCTGACATCACGAGACAAAGTAGGCCACCAAAAGGAGCGACTCACCAAGTCTCTGGTACCAAAAATCCCGGGATGACCAGCCAATGCGGAACAATGAATCTCAGACATCACACTCTTTTTCCAATGGTCTGGAACAAACAACTTCCCAACAGGGCAGCACTCAGGTTTATCCTCCTGACACCCTTCCAGAGCCAGTCGCAAATTGGGCGAAATGGCGGAAAAAAACACACCCTCTTTAAAAATAACAGCAGGATCAGATAACTCAAGAGAATCTGCAAAGAAACTCCTCGAGAGGGCATCCGCCTTGACATTCTTAGTGCCAGGAAGAAAAGAAACCACAAAATTAAAACGTGTGAAAAACAAGGCCCATCTGGCCTGTCTAGGATTAAGTCGCTTGGCTGATTCGAGATAAACTAGGTTCTTATGGTCCGTGATGTTTGGCTCCTTCCAGCCAATGTCTCCACTCTTCAAAGGCCCACTTCATGGCCAATAACTCCCGATTACCCACGTCATAATTACGTTCAGTAGGAGAAAATTTTCGAGAGAAAAAGGCACAAGGGTTACTCTTAGAGGTCTCTGGATCCCTTTGGGACAAAACGGCACCTGCCCCAATCTCAGAGGCATCAACCTCCACCTGAAACGGCAGAGAAACATCAGGCTGCCGTAGAACAGGAGCAGAAATGAATCTCTGCTTAAGTTCCTGAAATGCAGAAACTGCCTCAGGAGGCCAATTCACCACATCGGAACCCTTTTTGGTCAGATCAGTCAATTGTTTAACAATACCGAGAAATTACCAATAAATTTACGATAAAAATTGGCAAAACCCAAAAATCTCTGAAGAGCCTTCAATGAAGTAGGTTGAACCCAATCATAGATGGCCTGAACCTTGACAAGGTCCATTTCAATAACAGACGGAGACAAAATGAATCCCAGAAATGAGATCTTCTGGACGCCAAAAAGACACTTTGATCCCTTCACATACAGTGCATTCTCTCTCAAAATCTGGAACACAGTCCGAACATGTTTCACATGAGAGTCCCAGTCATTGGAAAAAATCAAGATATCATCCAAATAAACAATCAGAAATTTATCCACAAAATCCCTGAAAATATAATTCATGAAGGATTGGAAGACGGAAGGGGCATTAGTAAGCCCAAAAGGCATCACTAGGTACTCAAAATGCCTCTCTGGGGTATTAAACGCCGTCTTCCATTCATCCCGGTGCTTAATGCGAATAAGGTTATACGCCCTCCTGAGGTCAAGCTTGGTAAACCAACTAGCACATTTCACTCTGGAAAATAGGTCAGAAATCAAAGGTAACGGATATTGATATTTAACAGTGATCTTATTCAGGAGGCGATAATCAATACACAGCCTCAATGAACCATCCTTTTTGGCCACAAAGAAAAAACCGGCGCCCAAGGGTGAAGAGGATGGTCTGATATGACCCTTCTCCAATGACTCCTTGATATAAGATCGCATAGCATCGTGTTCAGGTACAGATAAATTAAAAAGGCGACCTTTAGGAAATTTACCACCAGGCACTAATTCAATAGCGCAATCGTAGCTCCTGTGAGGGGGCAAGGATGCAGATTTACTTTCACTAAACACATCAGAAAAATCAGTCAAAAAGTCAGGGACATCCTGAGACTGGGGAGATGCAGAAAAAACAGGAGTGTCAGTATTAACACATTGGCAGCCCCAACTGGTCACAGACACAGATTTCCAATCCAAAACAGGATTATGAGACTGTAACCAAGAGAAACCTAGTACAATAATGTCATGCAGATTATGCAGCACCAGAAATTTGCAACTCTCCTGATGATCTAGTTCAACCCTCATTATCACCTGAGTAGAAAACTGGGGTTTATTCTCCGCCAAAGGAGTAGAATCAATGCCCAGTAGGGGAATAGACTTCCGCAGGGTATCATGGGAAACCCACAACGTTTGGCAAAGTCAAAATCCATCAGGTTAATAGCTGCTCCTGAATCAACAAAAGCCTGAGCAGAAAATGTGGACAGGGAGCAAATCAGGGTAACAGTCAACAGAAATTTAGTCTGAACACTACCCAAGACAACTGAGCGTGCAAAACGTCTTCCCCGCTTAGGGCAGACAGAGATAGCATGGGAAGCGTCACCACAGTAGAAACATAACCCATTACGCTTATGAAACTCATGAGTCCCAGAAGTCACTCCATCACACTGCATGTGCTCAGGAGCTGGCTCACAAGACAACACTATCTCACGCATACCTCTACGCTCACGCAAACGTCTGTCAATTTGAATAGCCAAAGATATAGAATCATTGAGACCAGAGGGAACAGGGAATCCCACCATAACGTCCTTTACTTTTTCTGACAGACCCTTTCGAAAAAGGGCTGCCAAAGCATGATCATTCCATTTGGTCAGGACTGCCCACTTTCGAAATTTCTGACAGTACAACTCAGCGTCTTCAAGATCCTGATTTAATGCCAACAAGGTCTTTTCAGCTTGATCAGTAACATTAGGTTCATCGTACAATAACCCCAGAGCCTGAAAAAATACATCAATATCATTCAAAACAGGATCCCAGGTGTCAGGGAAAAAGCCCAATCCTAAGGGTCGCCGCGCAGCAGGGAGATGACAATTTGAACCTGCTGTGCCGCGTTCCCTGAGGACTTAGGCCTTAAGACAAAAAACAACTTACAGTTATTTTTGAAATTCAGAAATTTAGATCGATCCCCCAAAAACAAATCTGGCATGGGAATCCTAGGTTCCACAACTGGCAACCCAGCAAGATAGGTAGCAATACTCCGAACCTCAGTGGCAAGCTGATCCACACAGCCAGACAACTGTGCAAACTCCATTGAGAGAAAAAAAAAATCCTCCTCAGCACCCAGAGAAAAAGAGGGAAAAAATGCAACAAACAGAAAAAAAAATTTCTGACAACTCCCTTTTTTCTTTTTCCTTTTTTACTATTTTTCCCTTCTGTTGAGTACCATATAATTTTCAGTTTGGGCCAGTTATACTGTTACTGAGGAGAAATGGCAAAAAATAGCAAAAGCGGTAATACACCAGAGAGGCTGAAACCTATTGGATTGCAGTAACCTGAACTAACCACACAACTAGATGTAGCCGTGGTGCGTTCCTACATTGATCCTAGACGCCTCGTCACAGCCTGAGAGATAACTAGTACAATGGAATATATATCTAGTTTGAAAACCATCCCTAGACATTTCAGGGATAAACACAACTGTGATCCTGCTAACTTCAAGGTGAAAGGAATTGATGTTATACATCCCGGAATTAGAGGGGGTAATATAAAGAAAATGCTGGCACAACAAGAGTTAAAGTGGATTGTGACTCTTGACACAGTGACACCGAAAGGGCTCAATGAGGCTCTTAATTTTGCCCCCTTCCTGTGAAAGTCTCCCAAATTTGTTTTTTTTATTTTTCTTTATAAGCTTGCATCATTTTTTATGTGTGTTGTTTATAAATTGCACTTTTTTTCTTTTTATTCAGTTTATATTAAGTTTTGGAATGTTGCTATCCGCTGGAGGCTCAGCCCTAATATCCCTTAATGTTGGGACCATTATATTGCGATTGGTGATGGAAAGCAATTGGACCTATGAAGATTTATACCATTGGGATAAAGATCCACGGACCCCATATTTTGATTATATGAATTGTTGTTCAATTGCAAACTATGTGCTCTCTATATATTTTTACTGCCGTGGTGCGCATGTGCGTGATCGCTCTCTGCTGCCACCCGCCGCTGACCGGCAAAGTTATGCTGGCGCATCGCCGTGGTTCATTTTTGAACCTACAGTCATGGCCAAAAGTTTTGAGAATGACACAAATCTTATATTTTCACATGATCTGCTGCCCTCTGGTTTTTATGTGTGTTTGACAGATGTTTTTATCACATACAGAAATATAATAATTGCAAACATATGAGTAACAAAAGCTTATATTGACAGTTAGAATGAGTTAATGCAGCAAGTCAATATTTGCAGTGTTGACCCTTCTTCTTCAGGACCTCTCCAATTCTTCCTGGCATGCTCTCATTCAACTTCTGGACCAAATCCTGACTGATAGCAGTCCATTCTTGCACGATCAATGCTTTCATTTTATCAGAATTTTTAGGTTTTTGTTTGTCCACCCGTCTCTTGATGATTGACCACAAGTTATCAATGGGATTAAGATCTGGGGAGTTTCCAGGCCATGGAGCCAAAATCTCTATGTGTTGTTCCCTGAGCCATTTAGTTATCACCTTTGCTTTATGGCAAGGTGCTCCATCATGCTGGAAAAGGCATTGTTGATCGCCAAACTGCTCTTGGAGGGTTGGGAGAAGTTGCTCTTGGAGGACATTCTGGTACCATTCTTTATTCATGGCTGTGTTTTTAGGCAAGACTGTGAGAGAGCCGATTCCCTTGGCTGAGAAGCAACCCCACACATGAATGGTTTCAGGATGCTTAACAGTTGGCATGAGACAAGACTGGTGGTAGCGCTCACCTTGTCTTCTCCAAATGAGGCGTTTTCCTGATGTCCCAAACAATCGAAAAGGAGATTGATCAGAGAAAATAACTTTACCCCAGTCCTCAGCAGTCCACTGCCTGTACCTTTTGCAGAATATCAGTCTGTCCATGATGTTTTTTCTGGAGAGAAGTGGCTTCTTTGCTGCCCTCCTTGAGACCAGGCCTTGCTCCAAGAGTCTCCGCCTCACAGTACTTGCAGATGCACTCACACCTGCCTGCTGCCATTCCTGAGCAAGCTCTGCACTGCTGGTAGCCCGATCCCACAGCTGAAACACTTTTAAGAGACGGTTCTGGCGCTTGCTGGTCTTTCTTGGGCGCCCTGAAGCCTTTTTGGCAACAATGGAACCTGTCTCCTTGAAGTTCTTGATGATGCGATAGATTGTTGACTGAGGTGCAATCTTTCTAGCTGCGATAGTCTTCCCTGTTAGGCCATTTTTGTGCATTGCAATGATGACTGCACGTGTTTCTTTAGAGATAACCATGGTTAACAGAAGAGAAACAATGATGCCAAGCACCCGCCTCCTTTTAAAGTGTCCAGTGGTGTCATTCTTACTTAATCATGACAGATTGATCTCCAGCCATGTCCTCATCAACATCCACACCTGTGTTAATGGAGCAATCACTGAAAAGAGGTTAGCTGGTCCTTTTAAGGCAGGGCTGCAATGATGTTGAAATGTGTTTTGGGGATAAAGTTCATTTTCTAGCCAAATATTGACTTTGCAAGTAATTGCTTTTAAGCTGATCACTCTTTATAACATTCTGGAGTATATGCAAATTGCCATTAGAAAAAGTGAAGCAGTAGACTTTGTAAAAATTAATATTTGTGTCATTCTCAAAACTTTTGGCCATGACTGTAGGTCCTGCGGTCAGGTGACGCGTCCGGTGTGCGGCTGCTGGAGTGACAGCATCGGGCATATGCGCCATTAACGGTGGGCTGCACCTTCAGCGGTCACATGACCGGTTTCTATGGCTACTTAAAGGTCCTGTTAGTGACCTACAACACACTCCCCTTGAGAAAGCGAGGTGAACGACAGCGAAACGTGCGTCGGGATTCCCATATGGCCAGCAGCATCTGGTGAGGTTTAACTCCCCCTTTTTTTCTTCCTTACACCCCGCTCTTTGACACAATATAACCTCTCATTGTGTTTAAGCTATGTAATTGCGGTGGGTCTGGATATACCTTCCTTTGAACACACTCCTGACTCTGACTATGGTAATCAGCTATGGGACTATGGTATGCCCCAGGTTTTCTAGTGTTCATTATATCTAGGGATTTTTTCCTCCTGTTATTGAATTGGCTATATTGTGTTATGGTGTTTTTCTGCTTGCCATATGTTTTCGTGTCTTTTTATACACATCATTGTCATGTTATGTCTTATGTTTTGTCGCCTTATTGTGGCTTAAATAAACTTTTTATATTTTTGCAATGAAAATGAAAACTCCATTTTTTCTCCTGTTTTTTCGCCTTATCTAATGGAGATTTATGTAGTCATTTTGTGAAGAGGGTTCACAACTGCATTACTTTACAATCTGGATATGTGGTTATTATTGTTTATTGCATTGTATTCATACAAATATGAATTTTGATGAATGTGAAAGTAAAAATATTTGTTTTCATGACTCTCAGGATTAGGACAGGCAGCTAATAAACCTCAACTGTTGACTTACATTGTATGAGGTAGGTATGACTAATGTCTTTAAAGGGGCATTAAAAGGACAGTCTCCTATGAGATATGGTTCATCCCTGGATACAGTTTGGTAATTATAAACCAACCACGTTGTACTCACGTTCCCCAGGTCCACCAGCGAGTCTCAGAGCTGCTTCCACTGTCTAGCATTGACTGTGGTGCTGATGTCATGTGCTGCAACCAATTAGGGAGCTCAATGGCTCTGCCAGTGTAGACGAAACACCCCACTCAGAGTCGCTGAGTTCAGTGATTGGCTGCTGTGCTGTTGACATGATATCAGCTCCGCAGTCAATACCAGACACTGGGAACAGTGACAGAGACTGAAAGAAAACAACCCCTTTAACAGATATTTTTTTTTTCGATTTTTTAATCCAGTCTGAGATATTACTTCAATGGCTATTACAGCACATATAAGTTTTCCATTGGTCACTTGTATTGTGAATCTACAGTAGAAAGGAAAAATCTATTTGAAAGGGTTCAAACAAAACAAGATTATTAGTGCTAGACTAGAAGAGGCCAGTAATTAAAAAAAAATTAAATAAATGTTTGTGAAGACACAGCATTGTATCTTAATTATGCCAGACGTAAATTGTGTAAGCCCAGAATTATAAACTGTTGTCTGAAGTATTGACTCTTCTTGTAGGACAAATATTTACCTCCAATATTGTTGTGAACGTTCTGGAGACGACTTCTGAGCTGAGGCTCCGTCTGGTGGTTGTTGACAGTATTGAAGCTGTAGTGAATGACAAGGCTTCCTCACCTGGAAGCGGGGACTGGCAATCAGGAGAGACAGACTGGGCTGATATAAGTGAGCTGCCTTCCCATGATCCTCGCTGGTGATCAATCGTTGCTCCCTGGTCCATTTGGAAGTCAGCTGGTGTCTTGCTTTCGTCTGCTACTTTCAGATAAGTTATTTGCTGCTTGTTTCTATCGTGTTTGCTATTTTCATTTTTTGTCTTCACTTTTGTGGGAGGTTAGCCGGGTTCCGCTCCAGGGGCCTGTGCTACTCTCTGTTTTTCAGTAGCCACTGTTTATTTGTTCAATTGCTCTGTCCCTCCTATTTAAGTGGCTGAGGGTTAGCCGGTTGTTCACACCAGAGATCTGATTTAGCAGGTGGAGAGATCGTGTGGTCTGTCCTATCTAGGCAGTGTTTGGCCTCAGCGTTTGCTCACTCTATTTTCTGCCTGCGTTTGTGTTTCATCTTGTCTAACTGCCATTATATGTGTGGGGGCTACCTATTCCTTTGGGGCGCTACTCCGGGGCAGTTAGCTTTCCTGTTTCTATCTTTAGGTGTAGCTAGCTCTCCAGCTGTGTCGAGGCGTCTAGGTCACCGTAGGTACATCCCACGGCTGCTTCTAGTTGTGCGGTTAGTTTAGGGATCTGCAACCCATTAGTTCCCAACCTCTCTGGGTGTTTGGCTGCCTTTGCTGTTTTTTTGCTCCTATCCTCCTCGGCTACCAAATCATAACAGAATCACCGGCCATACTGTAAATTCTATGGTACTCAAAAAAAGGAAAAATTAGTTAAAAAAAAAAATTAGTCAGAGTTTTTTTTTGTGTGTGTGTATTTTTTCCTCTCTATCTCTGGGGGCTGTAGGAAGAGTTTTTTCTGCAATGGAAATCAAGCACTTGTCCGATCGTGTGGAGCAGCTTGCTGCTGAAGTTCGGAGTATTGCTAGCTATCTCACTCGTTTGCCTGCTGTAGAACCAAAGATCCCTACTCTGGATTTATTTTTTGGGGATCGGTCTAAATTTTTTAATTTTAAAAATAACTGTAAGTTTTTTTGCTCTGAAACCTAAGTCCTCGGGGAACACAGCACAGCAGGTTCAAATTATCATCTCCTTGTTGCGCGGCGACCCTCAGGATTGGGCTTTTTCCCTGACACCTGGGGATCCTGTTTTGACTGATGTTGATGTGTTTTTCAGGCTCTGGGGTTGTTGTACGATGAATCTAATGTTACTGATCAAGCTGAGAAAACCTTGTTGGCATTGAATCAGGGTCAGGAAGCCACAGAGCTATATTGTCAGAAATTCAGAAAGTGGGCAATCCTTACTAAATGGAATGATGATGCCAGGGGTGGGATTCAAATTTTTAACAACAGGTTTTGTGTTTGTGTGTAGGAAAACCACACCCATTTTTAAAACCACACCCATTTTTAAGCCACACCCATTTACACGTATCTTTTCCTCAAACCAAACATATACAAACCCCTAGGAGCACACACAGACCCCACAACTGTGCATAACCCCCTAGGAGCACACACAGACCCCACAACTGTGCATAACCCCCTAGGAGCACACACAGACCCCACAGCTGTGCATAACCCCCTAGGAGCACACAGACCCCCACAGCTGTGCATAACCCCCTAGGAGCACACAGACCCCACAGCTGTGCATAACGCCCTAGGAGCACACTCAGACCCCACAGCTGTGTATAACCCCCTAGGAGCACACACAGACCCCACAAGTGTGCATAACCCCCTAGGAGCACACACAGACCCCACAACTGTGCATAATGTTATTTGCTATTCAAATTGATAGACATTTACGTGAGCGTAGAAATATGCGAGAGGTGGTGATGCCTTGTGAGCAAACCTCTGAGCCTATGCAGTGTGATGGAGTGGTTTCTGGGGCTCAGCGTTGAGAGTTTCGAAAGCATAATAAGTTGTGCTTCAATTGTGGAGACGCTTCTCATACTATTTCTATCTGCCCTAAGTGGGGAAGATGTTTTGCGCTCTCGGTTGTTTTGGGTAATGTTCAGACTAAATTTCTTTTGACTGTTACCTTGATTTGCTCCATGTCCACATTTTCGGCTCAGGCTTTAGTTGATTCAGGAGCAGCGCTAAACCTGATGGATTTTGATTTTGCCAAACGTTGTGGTTTTCCATTGGTACCTGCGAGTCTATTCCTTTGCTGGGTATTGATTCTACCCCTTTGGCAGAGAATAAACCCCAGTTTTCAACCCAGGTGATAATGCGGGTTGACCCGGACCACCAAGAGAATTGTAAATTTTTGATGTTACATAATTTACATGACATTATTGTGCTGGGATTTCCTTGGTTACAGACTTATAATCCTGTTTTGAATTGGAAGTCTGTGTCTGTGGTCAGTTGCGGTTGTCAATGTGTTCGTAATGACACTCCTGTTTTTTCTACCTCTCCTCAGTCTCAAGATGTCCCTGACTATTTGGCTGATTTTTCTGATGTGTTTAGTGAGAGTAAGACTGCGTCCTTACTTCCTCATAGGAGTTATGATTGTGTGATTGAGTTAGTACCCGGTTGTAAATTTCCCAAGGGTCGGCTCTTCAATTTATTGGTACCCAAGCATGATGCTATGCGATCTTACATCAAAGAGTCTTTAGAGAAGGGTCATATCAGACCATCCTCTTCACCCTTGGACACCGGCTTTTTGTGGCCAAAAAGGATGGTTCATTGAGGCCATGTATTGACTATCGTCTCCTTAATAAGATCACTGTTAAATATCAGTATCCGTTACCCCTGATTTCTGATTTATTTTCCAGAGTGAAAGGTGCCAGTTGGTTTACCAAGCTTGACCTTAGGGGACGTATAATCTTATTCGCATCAAGCACGGAGATGAATGGAAGACGGCGTTTAATACTTGAGGGGCATTTTGAGTACCTAGTGATGCCTTTTGGGCTCACTAATGCCCCTTTTGTCTTCCAGTCTTTCATGAACGATATTTTCTGGGATTTGGTGGATAAGTTGATGATCGTTTATTTGGACGATATTTTGATATTTTCCGATGACTGGGATTCTCATGTGGAACATGTTCGGATGGTGTTCCGGATTTTGAGAGAGAATGCTTTGTATGTTAAGGGATCAAAATGTCTCTTTGGCGTACAGAAGGTTTCATTTTTGGGATTCATTTTGTCTCCGTCTGCTATTGAAATGGACCCAGTCAAGGTTCAGGCCATTTGTGATTGGGTTCAACCCACTTCATTGAAGGTTCTTCAGAGATTTTTGGGTTTTGCTAATTTTTACCGTAAATTTATAGGTAATTTCTCTGGTATTGTGAAACCACTGACTGATTTGACCAAAAAGGGTTCGGATGTGGTGAATTGGTCTCCTGAGGCAGTTTCTGCATTTCAGGAGCTCAAGCGAAGATTCACTTCTGCTCCTGTTCTACGGCAACCTGATGTTTCTCTACCATTTCAGGTGGAGATAGATGCTTCTGAGATTGGTGCAGGAGCCGTTTTGTCCCAAAGGGATCCTGTAACCTCTAAGATTAACCCTTGTGCCTTCTCCTAAAAGTTTTCCCCAGCTGAACCCAATTATGATGTGGGGAATCGAGAATTATTGGCTATGAAGTGGGCATTCGAAGAGTGGAGACATTGGTTGGAGGGAGCCAAACATCAAGTTGTGGTCATCACTGACCACAAAAACTTGATCTATCTTGAATCAGCCAAGCGATTGAATCCCAGACAGGCTTTTCACACGTTTTAACTTTGTGGTCTCCTTCCTCCCGGGTACTAAGAATGTTAAGGCGGATGCCCTCTCTAGGAGTTTCCTTGTGGACTCTATTGATGTGACTGAGCCTACGGCCATTCTGAAGGAGGGTGTCGTTCTTTCCGCTATCTCACCCGATTTGAGAATGCCCTGGAGCAATTGCAGGGGGATAAACCTGAACGTTGCCCTGCGGGGAAATTGTATGTCCCAGACCAATGGAGAGAAAAAGTTATGTCTGAAGTTCATTGCTCTGCGTTGGCTGGTCATCCCGGTATTTTTGATACTAGAGATTTGATGAGTCTGTCCTTTAGGTGGCCTACTTTATCTCGTGACGTCAGGAACTTTGTGCATTCCTGTGGGACTTGTTCTCGGTCCAAACCTTGCCTTCGCTCTAGTGGATTGTTAATGCCATTGCCTGTGCCCAGGAGGCCATGGACCCATATTTCTATGGATTTTACTTCCGACCTCCCTGTCTCTCAGAGAATGACCGTTATCTGGGTGATCTGTGATAGGCTTTCCAAGATGATCCATCTTGTGCCACTGCCGAATTTGCCATCCTTTTTCGAGTTGGTGCCCTTGTTTTTTCAGCAGGTGGTTCATTTGCACGGCATTCCAGAAAACATTGTGTCTGACAGAGCAGTCCAATTTGTTTCCAGATTTTGGAGGACATTTTGTTCTAAACTGGGAGTTCAGCTGTCTTTCTCCTTTGTGTTTCAACCTCAAACCAATGGACAGACTGAGAGAACAAACCAGACCTTGGAGACTTATTTGAGATGTTTTATGTCTGCTGATCAGGATGACTGGGTCTCTTTTTTGCCTTTGGCTAAATTTGCTTTGAATAATAGGGCTAGTTCTGCCACCTTGATGTCTCCTTTTTTCTGCAATTTCGGGTTTCATCCTCGATTTTCTTCGGGGCAGGTGGAGGCTTCGGTCTGTCCGGGTGTTGACTCTATGGTGGAGAGAATGCAGCAGATTTGGGATCAAGCAGTGGATAAATTGTCTCTCTCTCAGGAGAGGGCCCAGCGGTTTGCCAACCTGCATAGGACTGACGGTCCTCGGTTTAAAGTGGGTGACTTGGTTTGGTTGTCCTCAAAGAATATCCCTATGAAGGTTGCATCTCCAAAGTTTAAGCCAAGGTTTATTGGACCTTATAGGATCTTGGAAGTCCTTAAACCAGTTTCTTTCCATTTGGCTCTTCCGAGGACATTTAAGATTCATAACGTCTTCCACAAATCTTTATTGAAAAGGTTTGTCGAGTCAGTGGTTCTGTCACGTTGTGACAATGCATGTTGTGACAATGCATGTCTGTGCTTTAACCCTTTGCTCCTTTTCCCCCTAATTGAGCTGGGATACTGATATCCGTTACCTGTATGGATGAGGGTCAGTTCCCAGCTCCGCTGCGTAGCCGTGCATGCGTGGGTGTCTCCGCTGTGCTGCATGACCACCCACATGTGCGGTCCCTGGCTATTGCTGTGGAAGCTAACCATAGGTCAAGGTACTCTGCAGTGGTGCATGACTTACTATGTGTATTTAGGCTGCAGCCATTTCCAGGTGCCCTTGCTGTGCTGAATTGTGTTTGGCTGCATAGGGTGCGCGGGCCACACCTGCCCTGTTTTTACCAGGGTTAGTGTGTGTACTTGAAATGCTGTCCCCAGCCAATTGCTGAGGGGCAGCTCATATATAAAGGCTCCCTGCCCTTTGGGCGGGGCCTTAGCTACTCACATAGCTTCTGAATCTTGCCATGTTTGTTGTGTGCTCCTGAACCCGTTCCTGCGCCCATCCTAGAGGCGGTAATTCTAGGCTTGAACCCCTGATCCTGTACCCGTCCTTTCGCCTATCCTGGAGGCGGTAATTCCAGGCTTGAATCCTTGATCCTGTACCTGTCCTGTACCTGACTGTCTGAACTGTGTCTGCTGTGTTATGTTCCTGAATCCTTCTGTGTCCTGAACCCTGTGCCCAGTGACTGTGATCTTTTGCTAACTGACTTCCTTTGATACAACCTTGGTTCATCTTGGAAGGAGGAGTCTGGTGTGGGTGTGCTGAGTTTCTGTTACTCTGTGCTCAGCTTGTTTTTGGTGCAATCCCCGGCCGGCTCAAGTTGAGCCTGGCGGGTCTTGCACCAGACCGCTTGGGTTCCTTTTTAGATCGCTTCCAGATGTCCGGATCCGATCCTTCCCTGCCTGATGTCCGGAGCCTGCCGATCGTTGCCAGATGTCCTGAGCCTGATACTGTGGCCTCATGTCCGGAGCCTGATGTCCGCAGGCCGATGTCCGGAACCTGTCGATCATTGCCAGATGTCCGGAGTCTGATGCCAGTGTTCTGATGTTCCTGAGATCCAGCCCGTGTTCCGGTGTCCGTATTCCTGATTCCATGTTCCTGAGTCCGTGTTCGTGTGTTCGTGTTACTGAGATCCAGTCCGTGTTCCTGATGTCCAGTTCGTGTTCCTGATTCCATGTTCCTGTGTCCATGTTCCTGAGGTCCAGTTCGTGTTCCTGAGTCCGTGTTCGTGTGTTCGTGTTACTGAGATCCAGTCCGTGTTCCTGATGTTCAGTTCGCGTTCCTGATTCCATGTTCCTGTGTCCATGTTCCTGAGGTCCAGTTCGTGTTCCTGAGTTCGTGATTCTGATGTCCTCATGTGTCCTGTCTACGTTCTGATGACCTCATGTACCCTGATGTTATGCCTGTGTCCTGATGTCCCACCTATGTGTGCCGCGGTGATCCGTTGGTACCTTGGAGTCCTCTGGGTGATGCCCTTCTGGAAGGTGTGGAATCAGGGGCCTTGCATAGTCATGTTTGATTTATGTACTGTGTGTCTTCACTTATTTACTTTCGTAAGCTTTACTTCCGTATACCTGAAGTTGTGCGGTGTAATCAAGTTCTACATGACTCTTCTTTGCCCACATGCTCAGCTGCCACAGAACCCCGGTCTCTGCCCTTCCCTAGTTTTGGTAGGCCCGGGTCCCCCTCTGCGGTATGTAGGGTCCATATTGCGTCCCCGGGGGACGCCCGCCCCACGCCATGGTGGTCGGTCAGCGTGGAGGTGATTATGGGCTGGGCCGCTTCTCGGCGGCTGCAGCCAATCGTGACAGAAGCTAAGGCCTTGGACTCAGCTGAGCATGTATGGGCGGTAGGACTTTTTCCGAGCCCCGCCTGGCCGGTAGATGAGATGACTCGGATCCCAGCTGTTAGTGGACTAGATTGCTCAACCCTATGCTTCGTTAGCGGTTTGGATTTCTGGAGCAATGAACTCTGCTGCATGTGAACTGGGACTTATCACCTATCCCAAGAAAAGTTTCTGTGTATTTTTTTTTGGGGACTTCAGAAGAGGGGGCTTTAGGAGGGGAAAATGTCACGTTGTGACAATGCATGTTGTGACAATGCATGTCTGTGCTTTAACCCTTTGCTCCTTTTCCCCTAATTGAGCTGGGATACTGATATCCGTTACCTGTATGGATGAGGGTCAGTTCCCAGCTCCGCTGCGTAGCCGTGCATGCGTGGGTGTCTCCGCTGTGCTGCATGACCACCCGCATGTGCGGTCCCTGGCTATTGCTGTGGAAGCTAACCGTAGGTCAAGGTCCTCTGCAGTGGTGCATGACTTACTACGTGTGTTTAGGCTGCAGCCATTTTCAGGTGCCCTTGCTGTTCTGAATTGTGTTTGGCTGCGTTCTGATGACCTCGTGTACCCTGATGTTATGCCTGTGTCCTGATGTCCCACCTATGTGTGCCGTGGTGATCCGTTGGTACCTTGGAGTCCTCTGGGTGATGCCCTTCTGGAAGGTGTGGAATCGGGGACCTTGCATAGTCATGTTTGATTTATGTACTGTGTGTCTTCACTTATTTACTTTAGTAAACTTTACTTCCCTATACCTGAAGTTGTGTGGTGTAATCAAGTTCTACATGACTCTTCCTTGTCCACATGCTCAACTGCCACAGAATCCCAGTCTCTGCCCTTCCCTAGTTTTGGTAGGGCCGGGTCCCCCTCTGCGGTATGGAGGGTCCATATTGCGTCCCCGGGGGACGCCCGCCCCACGCCATGGTGGTCGGTTAGCGTGGAGGCGATTATGGGCTGGGCCGCTTCTCGGCGGATGCAGCCAATCGTGACAGGTTCCTATGGCTGCACCTCCTGAGCCTGTTTTGGTTGAGGGCAATCTGGAGTATGAAGTGGAGAAGGTATTGGATTCTCGTTTGGCTAGATGGAGACTCCAGTACTTGGTTATGTGGAAAGGTTATGGTCAGGAGGACAATTCTTGGGTGTTTGCTTCTGACATTCATGCGGAGAGACTGGTTCGTGCCTATCACCGAGCTCATTCTGATCGGCCTGGTGGCGCAGGTGAGGGTTTGGTGACCCCTACTCAAGGGGGGTACTGTTGTGAACGTTCTGGAGACGACTTCTGAGCTGAGGCTCCCTCTGGTGGTTGCTGACCGTATTGAAGCTGTATTGAACGACAAGGCTTCCTCACCTGGAAGCGGGGACTGGCAATCAGGAGAGACGGACTGGGCTGATATAAGTGAGCTGCCTTCCCATGATCCTCGCCAGTGATTAATTGTTCCCTGGTCCATTTGGAATTCAGTTGGTGTCTTGCTTTCGTCTGCTACATTCAGATAAGTTATTTGCTGCTTGTTTCTATTGTGTTTGCTATTTTAATTTTTTTGTCTGCACTTTTGTGGGAGGTTAGCCGGGTTCCCTCCAGGGGCCTGTGCTACTCTCTGTTTTTCAGTAGCCACTGTTTATTTGTTCAATTGCTCTGTCCCTCCTATTTAAGTGGCTGGGGGTTAGCCGCTTGTTCACACCAGAGATCTGATTTAGCGGGTGGCGAGATCGTGTGGTCTCAGCATTTTTGAAATCAGAAGAGTTGGAATTTTTCTAGTGTTTTTCTGGGTTGCAGATAGTTGTCTGTCCTGTCCTATCTAGGCAGTGTTTGGCCCCAGTGTTTGCTCACTCTATTTTCTGCCTGCGTTTGTGTTTCATCTTGTCTAACCGCCATTATATGTGTGGGGGCTACCTATTCCTTTGGGGCGCTACTCAGGGGCAGTTAGCTTTCCTGTTTCTATCTTTAGGTGTAGCTAGCTCTCTGGCTGTGTTGAGGCGTCTAGGTCACCGTAGGTACATCCCACGGCTGCTTCTAGTTGTGCGGTTAGTTTAGGGATCTGCAACCCATTAGTTCCCAACCTCTCTGGGTGTTTGGCTGCCTTTGCTGTTTTTTTGCTCCTGTCCTCCTCAGCTACCAAATCATAATAAATATTATCTCATACAGTTTATTTTCTGTTATCTTTGCAAAACAGTAATGCATGGCCGCTGAACAATGATGTTTGCTGATATGCTAATTATGTATTGTGGTATGGAACCAGATTGTTGACTTTGAAAGCAGAGAGTTAAAAACTATGCAACTAGATTAAATAATCAAGTAATGCTACTTGATCTCATCACCATTATTCCCCTTATCTGTGATGCTGGACTGAAGGACATTTGTTAGATCTAAAAATAGGTTACCTGCCTCTGTATGAAGAGACTCCGAGACAGAGAGAGACAGCCAGAGATTCTGCCAAGACATCCATACATCCAAAGGACCAAAGACAGGACAGCAGCCAATTCATCATGGCACCATTAAGAGGGACACAGATCTATCATTCTACAGGAAACAACCTAGGGTATTTTGGCTTCGGTTGGAAGAATACAGATCTGCTCCATTGACCATCACTGAACATGGATAATTTGGAGAAAGCCAGGATTTGAACCCACTGGTCACCTGGCTCCATGGAGATGTTCGGAGAAGCCAGGTTATCACTCCCGGGTCAACTGTCCTTGTACCTGAATGGACTGTAATCTCCCTATGTTGTCGTTACCTCCTCTCTGTGTGTGTGCCACAGGTGGGGTAGCCGACTGTTATGTTTAGGTAGCTGAGGAGTGCAGGCAAAAAAGGCAATACACCAGAGCAGTTGGAATCTATGAGATTGCAGTACCCTGACTAACCACAACAACTAGAGGCAGCCGTGGAGCGTTCCTACGTTGGTCCTAGACGCCTCGTCACAGCCTGAGAAACTAACTACACCTAAAGATAGATATAGGAAAGCTATCTGCCCCGGAGCTGAACCCCAAAGATAATAGAAAGCCCCCAAACATGTAATGGCGGTTAGACAAGAAGAAATACTGACACAGACAGAAAATAGTATGAGCAAACGTTGGGGCCCAAACTAACTAAATAGAAAAGGATAGGAAGGGTACTTACTGCAATCCCAGAAAACCCTGAAAAGCACCAACTCTACTAATTTCAAAAACACCTGAGATCACACGACCTCTACCACCTAAATTAGTTCTCTGGTGTAACAAAATCAAAACAGCAGCCACTGAAAAAACTTGGAAAAAGCAAAAGTACAAACATCAGTGGCTGAACTAAACTGAGAGGGCAAAAGCCCCCGGAGGGGACCCTGAAGGCCCCCACAGAAGTGCAGGACAAAATGCAAAAATCAAGCACAAAAACAAAAAGAAGAAAATGTCTTATCTGTTAGCAGGTGTCACGCGGTCTTATGATATGTGTACGATGTCAGTAAACTATTCTTAAAAGAACAACACTCTATACAACATATAGATTAGCAACATCAGCATGTAAATATAGAATAGATTTACCTGACACGATATCCGTTGAACTCAGGGTTAATCTTGAGGACTTGATACACTGTCACAGGAAAGAGGAGGACCGGGATCTAACCTGACCCTAAACTGGGTCCTAACTAATCCCTCACCTTGGAGGTACTGATAATGGTTCAGAGGTCCAAGTCTCCAGCCTAACCCTGTCTCCTATCAGTCCTGAACCCTGTAATCAGTCCTAAGAAGGATTCTGATTACCACCAAAGGGATATGGGCTGATCTCTGCTAAATACACAGATTAGACATATAAGACAGACTGGAGAAAACACAGACTTGCATACACACTCAAACACAGAAGGAACATAAATGATCTGGGATATTAAACTCTAAGCAAGGTGAGCTTAAAACAACTAAGGAGCTCTTTAACTTAAGTCTATACAGATACAATCCTATCTGTGGTCTGCATGAAGAATTTCACTGGCAACTCCCAACACAGACAACCAGAGATTTAAAGGAAACCAATCAACAAATAATTAATTGCAGCCGGAAGAAACTGCACCCAGTCCCAGAACTGAGCACAGACAGAATTAACTCCCTAACTGCCAAACACAAAGAAACAGCAACTCAGCCGTGAGAAGTCAGAATGTGCAACCGCGACGATCCCCGTGGCGATGCACACATGACAGTACCCCCCCTTCTACGAGGGGCCTCCGGACCCTCAGGGCCAGGTTTGCCGGGTGAGTTCTGTGGAAGGTCCGCACAAACGATCTGCGTTAATGTCAGACGCAGGAACCCACGTCCTCTCCTCTGGACCATACCCCTTCCAATGCACCAAGTACTGAAGGGACCGGCGATTCAGACGTGAGTCAATGATCTTTGACACTTGAAACTCCAAGTTACCATTGACCACCACTGGAGGAGGAGGTAGAGGTGATGGTATGACTGGTGCCACGTACCTCTTAAGTAATGACTTGTGGAACACATTATGAATTTTAAACGTAGGAGGGAGGTCCAGACGAAATGCCACAGGATTAATTATGGAACTGATCCTGTACGGCCCGATGAATCTGGGGCCCAGCTTCCAGGAGGGAACTTTAAGTTTTATATTCCTGGTAGACAACCATACCAGATCGTTCACATTAAGATCTGGACCAGAAACTCTCCTCCTATCAGCCATACGTTTATAACGGTTCCCCATAGCACTCAGATTATTCAATACACCTCTCCACACTGAAGCAAGTGACGACGAGAAACGCTCCTCCTCAGGAACCCCAGAAGGGCCCCCCCCATTGAATGTACAAAACTGGGGATGAAAACCATATGCCCCAAAAAACGGGGACTTACAGTGGACT
>JARQOD010000005.1:375206781-375302029 GCA_033576555.1 Oophaga sylvatica
CCCCCACAAATGACCCTATTTTGGAAACTAGACCATCTAAGGAACTTATCTAGATGTGTGGTAAGCACTTTGAACCCCCAAGTGCTTCACAGAAGTAAAATCTTTTTTTCCACAAACATGATCATTAGTCACCAAATTTTTATTTTCCCAAGAGTAACATGAGAAATTTGACCACAAAAGTTGTTGATCAATTTGTCCTGAGTACGCTGATACCCCATATGTGGGGTTAAACCACTGTTTGGGCGCATGGCATAGCTTGGAAGGGAAGGAGTGGATCGCCCGCCAGGGCAGTGGGATACTCGGTACCGAGCCAGTGTATTGAAGGGATGTGTCACAGCGGCGGTGACCCGGTCGTGGCCCTGGGCGTCCAATAAAAGGATAATATTTACAGGGGATGTTTACAGTTTGTAGTAAGGTATTCGTGACGCCACTTGTGGTATCTGGTCAGAGATGACCAGCGCTGCAGTGCAGATCCTCTGAGACTGATGGTGTGATGCAGCAGAGTTGGAATAGCTTCCCACAAGTGAAGCTGGTGGTCTCAGGGCAGGTAGATGTTGTACTATTAGAGTAATGGTACTGAGAGATGTAGCTGAGTGTAGTAGGTGACGCAGGAAGAAACTGAGATATAATCAGTGAGCTGCAGTTTCCAAAGCTTTACTTACAATTTTGCAGACAAAGTATCCAGGGCATTGAGTACAGATAGTGCTGGAGTAGGTCAGCCTGAAAGCAATTTAGAATCCCCTTATTTCAGGTGGGATGTTGTTGTGAATGTGCTAGAAATGAATTCTGAGCAGAAGCTCCCTCTGGTGATTACAAACAGTACTGAACTATCCAATGAAGATTGTGAAGATTGGCGATCAGGTGTTACTGACTGGTCTTATATAAGGGAGGTTCCCTCCCATCAGGGTTGCCGGTGATCAATTGTTCTGGTCTCATCTTTGATTCCTGTTCACTTTGTAGCCTGCTGTTTCGTGCCTGCATCTTCTGCTAACAGATAAGACATTTTCTTCTTTTTGTTTTTTGTGCTTGCTTTTTGCATTTTGTCCTGCACTTCTGTGGGGGTCTGCCGGGTCCCCTCCGGGGGCTTGTGCTCCTCTCAGTTTAGTTCAGCCACTGTTGTTTGTTCATTTGCCTTTTCCAGTTTTTTCAGTGGCTGCTGTTTAGTTTTGTTACACCAGAGAACTAATTTAGGTGGTAGAGGTCCTGTGATCTCAGGTGTTTTTGTAATTAGTAATTGTAATTAGTAGAGTTGGTACTTTCAGGGTTTTTTGGGGTTGCAGTAAGTGTCCTTCCTATCCTTTTCTATTTAGGAAGTTTGGGCCCCAACGTTTGCTCATACTATTTTCTGTCTGTGTCAGTATTTCCTCTTGTCTAACCGCCATTACATGTTTGGGGGCTTTCTATGTTCTTTGGGGATCTGCTCCGGGGCAGATAGTTTTCCTCTTTCTGTCTTTAGGTGTAGTTAGCTTCTCAGGCTGTGACGAGGCGTCTAGACCAACATAGGTACGCTCCACTGCTGCCTTTAGTTGTGGTGGTTAGTCAGGGTACTGCAATCCCATAGATTCCAACCTCTCTGGTGTATTTCCTTTTTTGCTCTCCTCAGCTACCAAATCATAACAGTATCACCGGCCAAAAAACTGATATTTGTATATAGGAAAGATGTGTATCTTCGTACCGTGTTAGCCAGTAGATAGAAAAATATTTAGACTTGAGAGTCCTCAGTGGTTGATACCTTTTAATGGCTAACTGAAAAGATGGTAACAAATTGCAAGCTTTCGAGACTACTCAGGTCTCTTCATCAGGCAAAGACTAAAACAAAAACTGAAGAATCACATATTTATACACAAAACAGCACAGAAATAATGCAATAGGTAAGACAAGTGACGTGAAGCAGAACTGTCATTATGGGAGACTAGAGATGAACATAAATATTGGAACAGTTCATAGATAAGGAGAGAAAGTTTTATTGCCCTCTGATTGGGGTCTGGTATTGTGTTTTGATGCCCTAGAAGGTCAGAGACGCAGATTCCTTAATTGATATAGAATGACATGAATCCGTGTGATATATTCATTCCAGCACTAAGAGTGTCAAAGGTCATCATAAGTTTGTATTCCCAAACCTTTCTATCTTTCTCAGATTTGAAGTTAGATTTTAATACCAGTAATTCCATATCCATCATGCTATGACCGGGCATACAAAAGTGTTTTGCCACAGGTAAATCCATTCTTTTTTCTCTTATTGTGTGGCGATGAGAATTCATCCTTGTTCTCAGTTTTTGCCCGGTCTCCCCCACATACAGACCCCCAGTTGGACATTTAGTACATATAATTAGGTACACCACATTAGATGTGATGCAGCTGAAAGTACCTGGGATCTTGTAGTCCTGATGGAGTTGGGGATCTTTATCTTGTCCGTGGTCATTATAGATGCACAGGTTTTACATTTCTTCTTGTTGCAAGGAAAGGTTCCTGCAGCTGTTGGGGAGGACAGGGAGCTTCTGACAATGATGCTTCTTAGATTTGGGGGCTGCCTAAAACATAGTAGTGGGGGGTCTAGAAATATGGATTGTAATCGGGCATCTTTTTGTAGTAAAGGTTGTAGTTTCCGTGCAGCTCCCCTTAGCATCTCCAGATTTGGATTGTAGGTGACCACTAGAGGCACCCGGTTATTTTCTTCTTTAGTTTTGTAATGTAGCAGGTGATTCCTTGATATTCTGGTGGCTCTTGTAATTTGGTTTTCAATTGTTCTTGGATGGTAGCCCTGATTTAAAAAGGTCTTTCTAAGGCGACCAAGGTGCTCATCTCTATCCATGGGGTTGGAACATATACGGTTGTATCTGATGGCTTGGCTGTAGATAATAGAGTTTTTTATGTGTTTTGGATGGAAACTGTCCCATTTAAGGTATGTTGGACGGTCGATTGGCTTCTGATACAGGGATGTCTCTATTTCATTGTTCTTTAGCTTAATGATGGTGTCCAAAAAGTTAATTTCAGTGCTGGAGTAGTTGAGTGTTAAATTGATGGTGGGATGAAATTGATTGAACTGTTCGTGAACATCTTTAGCTGTTGCTCAGACTCCGTCCAGATGATTAAAATGTCATCAATGTAGCGGTAGTAGGCCAGAGGCCTGATGGGACATGAGGACAGAAAGTCGCTTTCAAGCTTAAATGGGACAGTTTCCATCCAAAACACATAAAAAACTCTATTATCTACAGCCAAGCCATCAGATACAACCGTATATGTTCCAACCCCATGGATAGAGATGAGCACCTTGGTCGCCTTAGAAAGACCTTTTTAAATCAGGGCTACCATCCAAGAACAATTGAAAACCAAATTACAAGAGCCACCAGAATATCAAGGAATCACCTGCTACATTACAAAACTAAAGACGAAAATAACCGGGTGCCTCTAGTGGGCACCTACAATCCAAATCTGGAGGTGCTAAGGGGAGCTGCATGGAAACTACAACCTTTACTACAAAAAGATGCCCGATTACAATCCATATTTCCAGACCCCCCTCTACTGTGTTTTAGGCAGCCCCCAAATCTAAGAAGCATCATTGTCAGAAGTTCCCTGTCCTCCCCAACAGCTGCAGGAACCTTTCCTTGCAACCAGAAGAAATGCAAAACCTGTCCATTTATAATGACCACGGACAAGATAAAGATCCCCAACTCCCATCGGGACTACAAGATACCAGGTACTTTCAGCTGCATCACATCTAATGTGGTGTACCTAATTATATGTACTAAATGTCCAACTGGGGGTCTGTATGTGGGAGAGACCGGGCAAAAACTGAGAACAAGGATGAATTCTCATCGCCACACAATAAGAGAAAAAAGAATGGATTTACCTGTGGCCAAACATTTTGGCATCCCCGGTCATAGTATGATGGATATGAAATTACTTGTACTGAAAGGTGGCTTCACATCTCAGAGACATAGAAGAGTTTGTGAATACAAATTGATGGTGACCTTTGACACTCTCAATGCTGGAATGAACCTGTCACATGGTTTTATGGCCTATTACTTCAATTAAGGAATTTGCTTCAAAGACCCTGTGATAACATCACAAAACATTACCAGACCCCAATCAGAGGGCAATAAAACTTTCACTCCCTTATCTATGAACTAGTCCAATAATTATTGCCACAACTGTTCATCCCTCTCCCATAATGACAGTTCTGCTTCACGTCACTTGTCTTACCTATTGCATTTTTTCTGTGCTGTGTGTGTATAAATATGTGATTCTTCAGATTTTGTATTAGTCCTAGCCTGATGAAGAGACCTGAGTAGTCTCGAAAGCTTGCAGTTTGTTACCATCTTTTCAGTTAGCCATTAAAAGGTATCAACCACTGAGGACTCTCAATTCTAAATATTTTTCTATTAATAGCCTGGGAACCTTTATGGCTATTATATTTTTCCCAGAAATGTAACATCAGCCCTCAGCCATCGGCTTTCCCTCTGTTGGTTATGAAAATTATGCGGGAGCCCACACAATTTTTTAAACAATTTTTTTGAAAAATAAACAGCTATTGCGTTTCACTCAGATTTCTAGTAGTTGCTGTTTTGTTACAGCATATGTAGGTTAATTAGGTTAATGCTCCTATATAGGCTGGTGTGTGTGCGTGTGTGTTTGTGTGTGTGTGTCTTTATTTAACTCTTTATGTAGTGTTTCATTAATGAGGGTATCTGGCTGACACCTGCTCATTACTAAACCTCGGTCTTGGTAATTATATATATACAGCTCTGGCAAAAATTAAGAGACCACTTTTAAATGTTCAGTTTGTCTGATTTTTCTCCTTTATAGGTATATTTTTTGAGTAAAAAGTAAATTGTTCTTTTAGTCTATAAACTTCTGACAATATGTCATCGAATTTCCAAGCAATACATTTTGTATTTTTTTCTGACAAAAATGGTCAAAATTTAAAAAAAAACAGTCCTTTCAGACCTCAAATAATGCAAAGAAAACAAGTTCATAATCATTTAGAAATAACAATACTAATGCTTTAACTCAGGAAGAGTTCTGAAATCAATATTTTGTGGAATAACAATGACTTTTAAAAACAGCTTTCATGCTTCTTGGCATGCTTGCCACCAGTCTTTCACACTGCTTCTGGCGCAAAAATGTAAGCAGTTCTTTGTTTGATGGCTTGTGACTATCCATCATCCTCTTGATCACATTCCAGAAGTTTTCAATGGGGTTCAGGTCTGGAGAATGGGCTGCCCATGACAAGGTTCTGATGTGGTGGTCTCTTAATTTTTAAATTTTTAAATTTTTAAATCAGGGCTACCATCCAAGAACAATTGAAAACCAAATTACAAGAGCCACCAGAATATCAAGGAATCACCTGCTACATTACAAAACTAAAGACGAAAATAACCGGGTGCCTCTAGTGGTCACCTACAATCCAAATCTGGAGGTGCTAAGGGGAGCTGCACGGAAACTACAACCTTTACTACAAATAGATGCCCGATTACAATCCATATTTCCAGACCCCCCTCTACTGTGTTTTAGGCAGCCCCCAAATCTAAGAAGCATCATTGTCAGAAGTTCCCTGTCCTCCCCAACAGCTGCAGGAACCTTTCCTTGCAACCAGAAGAAATGCAAAACCTGTCCATTTATAATGACCACAGACAAGATAAAGATCCCCAACTCCCATCGGGACTACAAGATACCAGGTACTTTCAGCTGCATCACATCTAATGTGGTGTACCTAATTATATGTAATAAATGTCCAACTGGGGGTCTGTATGTGGGAGAGACCGGGCAAAAACTGAGACAAGGATGAATTCTCATCGCCACACAATAAGAGAAAAAAGAATGGCTTTACCTGTGGCCAAACATTTTGGCATCCCCGGTCATAGTATGATGGATATGAAATTACTTGTACTGAAAGGTGGCTTCACATCTCAGAGACATAGAAGAGTTTGTGAATACAAATTGATGGTGACCTTTGACACTCTCAATGCTGGAATGAACCTGTCACATGGTTTTATGGCCTATTACATCAATTAAGGAATTTGCTTCAAAGACCCTGTGATAACTCACAAAACATTACCAGACCCCAATCAGAGGGCAATAAAACTTTCACTCCCCTTATCTATGAACTAGTCCAATAATTATTGCCACAACTGTTCATCCCTCTCCCATAATGACAGTTCTGCTTCACGTCACTTGTCTTACCTATTGCATTTTTTCTGTGCTGTGTGGTGTATAAATATGTGATTCTTCAGATTTTGTATTAGTCCTAGCCTGATGAAGAGACCTGAGTAGTCTCGAAAGCTTGCAGTTTGTTATCATCTTTTCAGTTAGCCATTAAAAGGTATCAACCACTGAGGACTCTCAATTCTAAATATTTTCTATCTACTGGCTAACACGGTACTAAGATATACATCTTTACTGTATCAAAATGGAGGATACCAGAATGTACCGCATCTTTATGGAACTAAAACCACTTCTGAAGAAACGCGCACAAATTGACAGCGACATTTTTTCCTTATCTAAATGCAAAAAGGAGAATTTAATTCCCAAAGGACTCTGGATTACAAACCCATTTCTTCACACCTACAATACCCATTATGCACAAAACCTTTGTCACAGGACTTCTGAGAGACTAAGGAACCATCTTTTGCATGTCTGCTACAGCATAAGGAGTAACGTCCAAGGGCAATTTGAAAGTCTAAGGAAAACACTTACAGAAAGCACAGAGCAAAAATTACAACAATACTACAACAAACTACGGACCTTTCTGATTCATAACAAGGAAAAGAAACTACACAGATTGCGCCTCAATTCAGTACTCTATACAAACAGATCCAAAACAAAGCCAAGACCTGACAACTCGGACAACCACTCCATTCCAGACACAAAAGCATCTAACTGTGTCATCAATCTCTCGGATTACAAGCCCAACAAGGTGGAGCTGGCCGTGCTTTCTAGAGGACTCTCATTTTGTCCCACTAAGGCCCTGGATAAAACTGAACTCTGCAGTGATATGAAACATTTTTTCAGGAGACTGCGCCTGAGGGAATACTTCAATGATACAGAAGATTCAGAAAACACTCGGACTGAAGGAAAAGGGATCCCAACAACCAAGAAGAGGTCAGACTGGACACCTCCTCCTGGACGCAACCCTCATTTGGATAAATATATAGACTCATTCAGATATTTGATAAAATCCACCATCATAGACACCAACAGGAAACAAGCATCCAACATCAGTGCCCAGGAGAGAAAGGCTATACAGTCTCTGAAAACCAACAAAGAAATCATCATTAAACCTGCTGACAAGGGAGGTGCAATAGTCATGATGAACACATCAGACTATATGAAGGAAGCAAACAGACAACTTACGGACACACGCTACTACAGAAAACTGGAGTCGGACCCTACACAAGACTATTACAAGGAACTAAGCAAGTTGGTATCTTGTCTGCCTGACAAATCCATAAGAGCCGATGACCTGATACCAGAGAGTCCAAGAAAAGGGACACTCTACATGCTTCCTAAAATCCACAAATCTGGAAAACCAGGGAGGCCGATTATTTCATGTGTGGACACCCTTACTGAGCAGGTATCTGGATGGGTAGAGGGCATTCTTAAACCCCTGGTAAAGGATACACCCAGCTACATTCAGGACACAACTGACCTACTGAATAAACTAGCGGCAATAGGTCCCCTACCAGAAGGAACCATCCTGGCCACCATGGATGTGGAATCTTCGTACTCTAATATCCCACACCAGGATGGATTAAATGCCTGCAAAGTCTTCATGGAAAACACCGAGAGTGATGCTGATTCTGTGGTGAAACTCACAAAATTCATCCTCACCCACAATTACTTTGAATTTGACAACAAGATCTATTTACAGGAGACTGGCACAGCGATGGGAAGTAAAATGGCTCCACAGTATGCAAATCTTTTCATGGCCAAGCTTGAAAGCGACTTTCTGTCCACATGTCCCATCAGGCCTCTGGCCTACTACCGCTACATTGATGACATTTTAATCATCTGGACGGAGTCTGAGCAACAGCTAAAGACGTTCCACGAACAGTTCAATCAATTTCATCCCACCATCAATTTAACACTCAACTACTCAGCACTGAAATTAACTTTTTGGACACCATCATTAAGCTAAAGAACAATGAAATAGAGACATCCCTGTATCAGAAGCCAATCGACCGTCCAACATACCTTAAATGGGACAGTTTCCATCCAAAACACATAAAAAACGCTATTATCTACAGCCAAGCCATCAGATACAACCGTATATGTTCCAACCCCATGGATAGAGATGAGCACCTTGGTCGCCTTAGAAAGACCTTTTTAAATCAGGGCTACCATCCAAGAACAATTGAAAACCAAATTACAAGAGCCACCAGAATATCAAGGAATCACCTGCTACATTACAAAACTAAAGACGAAAATAACCGGGTGCCTCTAGTGGTCACCTACAATCCAAATCTGGAGGTGCTAAGGGGAGCTGCACGGAAACTACAACCTTTACTACAAAAAGATGCCTGATTACAATCCATATTTCCAGACCCCCCTCTACTGTGTTTTAGGCAGCCCCCAAATCTAAGAAGCATCATTGTCAATTGTCAGAAGTTCCCTGTCCTCCCCAACAGCTGCAGGAACCTTTCCTTGCAACCAGAAGAAATGCAAAACCTGTCCATTTATAATGACCACGGATAAGATAAAGATCCCCAACTCCCATCGGGACTACAAGATACCAGGTACTTTCAGCTGCATCACATCTAATGTGGTGTACCTAATTATATGTATTAAATGTCCAACTGGGGGTCTGTATGTGGGAGAGACCGGGCAAAAACTGAGAACAAGGATGAATTCTCATCGAAACACAATAAGAGAAAAAAGAATGGATTTACCTGTGGCCAAACATTTTGGCATCCCCGGTCATAGTATGATGGATATGAAATTACTTGTACTGAAAGGTGGCTTCACATCTCAGAGACATAGAAGAGTTTGTGAATACAAATTGATGGTGACCTTTGACACTCTCAATGCTGGAATGAACCTGTCACATGGTTTTATGGCCTATTACTTCAATTAAGGAATTTGCTTCAAAGACCCTGTGATAACATCACAAAATATTACCAGACCCCAATCAGAGGGCAATAAAACTTTCACTCCCCTTATCTATGAACTAGTCCAATAATTATTGCCACAACTGTTCATCCCTCTCCCATAATGACAGTTCTGCTTCACGTCACTTGCCTTACCTATTGCATTTTTTCTGTGCTGTGTGGTGTATAAATATGTGATTCTTCAGATTTTGTATTAGTCCTAGCCTGATGAAGAGACCTGAGTAGTCTCGAAAGCTTGCAGTTTGTTACCATCTTTTCAGTTAGCCATTAAAAGGTATCAACCACTGAGGACTCTCAATTCTAAATATTTTTCTATCTACTGGCTAACACGGTACTAAGATATACATCTTTACTGTATCAGGCTATTAATATCAGCTCACAGATGTTTGCTTAGCCTTTACTGGCTAGTTTTCAGGGGAACCCCAGAAAAAAATTGACATGAAGTCCATCTATAAAATGAAACCAGCAAAAGCTAAGCAGACAGCTGTGGGCTGATATTAATAGCCTGGGAAGGGGCCATGTGTTGTGAATGTGTTAGAAATGAATTCTGAGCAGAAGCTCCCTCTGGTGGTTACAAACAGTACTGAACCATTCAATGAGGATTGGCAATCAGGAGTTACAGACTGGTCTTATATAAGGGAGGTTCCCTCCCATCATGGTTGCCGGTGATCAATTGTTCTGGTCTCAACTGTGGTTCCTGGTTCACTTGGAAGCTTGCTGAGTCTTGCCTCTTCTCCTGCTCTCAGATAAGATATTTTCTGTTTTTACTTTTGTTCTTGCTTTTTGCATTGTTTCCTGCACTTCTGTGGAGGTCAGCCAGGTCCCCTCCGGGGGCTTGTGCTCCTCTCAGTTTATCTGAGTCACTGTTATTTGTTCATTTGCCTTTTCCAGTTTTTTCAGTGGCTGCGGCTTAGTTTTGTTACACCAGAGAACTAATTTAGGTGGTAGAGGTCGTGTGATCTCAGGTGTTTTTGCAATTAGTAGAGTTGGTATTTTTTAGGGTTTTTTTGGATTGCAGTTAGTGTTCTTCCTATCCTTTTTCTTTCTAGGCAGATTGGGCCCCAACGTTTGCTCTTACTATTTTCTGTCTGTGTCTGCATTTCCTCTTGTCTAACCGCCATTACATGTTTGGGGGCTTCCTATGTTCTTTGGGGATCTGCTCCGGGGCAGATAGCTTTCCTCTTTCTATCTTTAGGTGTAGTTAACCTCTCAGGCTGTGACGAGGCGTCTAGGACCAACGTAGGAACGTTGTGGTGGTTAGTCAGGGTACTGCAATCCAGTAGATTCCAACCTCTCTGGTGTATTGCCGTTTTTGCCTGCTCTCCTCAGCTACCAAATCATAACAGCCATGTATATTGGCACCCCCCAGGCTAAAAACATCATCTCTCAGCTGCCTCAGAATTTGCGCATCTTATACATACGCCAATTCTGGCACTTAGCCTCGCTCTTCACACTTGCCTTGTAGTGGTGGAATGTGGGGTTCATATTTGAGGGGTTGATGTCACCTTGGTATTGTCAGGTGACATCAAGACCACAGGTTAGTAATGGAGAGGCGTCTACAAGACGCCTCTCCATTACTAATCCTATAGTTATATGGTAAATAAACACACAGCCAGAATAAAGTACTTTATTTGAAATAATCACACAGACTCCTTTATTGAATTTAACCCCTTAACAACCAAGCCATTTTGTAGGTTAATGACCACGCCAATTTTTACAATTCTGACCACTGTCTCTTTATGAGGTTATAACTCTGGAACGCTTCAACGGATCTTAGCGATTCTGAGATTGTTTTTGTGACATATTGTACTTCATGATAGTGGTAAAATTTCTTCAATATAACTTGCGTTTATTTCTGAAAAAAATGGAAATATGGCGAAAATTTTGAAAATTTTGCTATTTTCAAACTTTTAATTTTTATGCCCTTAAATCAGAGAGATATGTCACAAAAAATAGTTAATAAATAACATTTCCTACATGTCTACTTTACATCAGCACAATTTTGGAACTAAAATTTTTTTTTGTTAGGAAGTTATGTGTTAAAAGTTGACCAGCGATTTCTCATTTTTCCAACAAAATTTACAATACCATTTTTTTTAGGGACCACCTCACATTTAAGTGAATTTGAGGGGTCAATATGACAGAAAATACCCAAAAGTGACACCATTCTAAAAACTGCACCCCTCAAGGTGTTAAAAGCCACATTCAAGAAGTTTATTAACCCTTTAGGTACTTCACAAGAATTGAAGCAATGTGGAAGGAAAAAATGAACATTTTACTTTTTTTCCCCAAAATTTTTCTTTTGACACAATTTTTTAAATTTTGTCAAGGGTATCAGGAGAAAATGAACCACAATATTTGTTGTACAATTTCTCCTGAGTACACAGATACCCCATGTGTGGGGGAAAACCAATCTTTAGGCGCATGGCAGTGCTCAGAAGGGAAGGAGCATCATTTGAGATTTTGAATGTCAAATTGGCTGGAATCGAGAGCGGACACCATGTCGCGTTTGGAGAGCCCTGATGTACCTAAACAGTGGAAAACCCCCATAAGTGCCCCCATTTTGGAAACTAGACCCCCAAGGAACTTATCTAAATGTGTGGTGAGCACTTTGAACCCCCAAGGGCTTCACAGAAGGTTATAACGTAGAGCCGTAAAATTAAAAAATCATATTTTTTACACAAAAATGATCTTTTCAACCCCAATTTTATTTTTCAAACGATAAAGGGATTCCAAAAGTTATTGTGCAATTTGTCCTGAGTACGCTGATACTCCATATGTGGAGGTAAACCACTATTTGGGTGCATGGCAGAGCTCGGAAGGGAAGCAGCGCCATTTGACTTTTTTGGCTGGAATTGAGATTGGACGCCATGTCGCATTTGGAGAGCCCCTGATCTGCCTAAACAGTGGAAACCCCCCACAAGTGACCCCATTTTGGAAACTAGACCCCCCAAGGAACTTATCTAGATGTGTGGTGAGAGCTTTGAACCCCCAAGGGCTTCACAGAAGGTTATAACGTAGAGCCATAAAATTAAAAATCATATCTTTTCCACAAAAATGATCTTTTCACCCCCAATTTTTATTTTCCAAAGGGTAACAGAACCCCAAAAGTTATTGTGCAATTTGTCCTGAGTATGCTGATACCCCATGTGGGGGTAAACCACTATTTTGACGCATGGCAGAGCTCGGAAGGGAAGGAGCGCCGTTTTCGAATGCAGACTTTGATGGAATGGTCTGCTGGTGTCATGTCACGTTTAGAGAGCCCCTGATGTGCCTAAACAGTAGAAAGCCCCCACAAGCAACCCCATTTTGGAAACTAGACCCCCCCAAGGAACTTATCTAGATGTGTGGTGAGCACTTTGAACCCCCAAGTGCTTCACAGAAGTTTATAACGTAGAGCCGTGAAAATAAAAAAATCATATTTTTTTCCACAAAAATAATCTTTTTGCCCCAAAGTTTTATTTTTATAAGGGTAACAGGATAAATAGGACCCCAAAAGCTATTGTGCAATTTGTCCTGAGTATGCTGATACCCCATATGTGGGGGTAAACCACTATTTTGATGCATGGCAGAGCTCGGAAGGCAAGGAGTACCGTTTTCGAATGCAGACTTTGATGGAATGTTCTGCGGTTGTCATGTTGTGCTTGGAGAGCCCCTGATGTTCCTAAACAGTAGAAACCCCCCACAAGTGACCCCATTTTGCAAACTAGACCCCCAAGGAACTTATCTAGATGTGTCGTGAGCACTTTGAACCCCCAAGGGCTTCACAGAAGTTTATAACGTAGAGCCGTGAAAATAAAAAAATCATATTTTTTTCCACAAAAATGATCTTTTTGCCCCCAAATTTTTATTTTTATAAGGGTAACAGGAGAAATAGGACCCAAAAGTTGATGTGCAATTTGTGCTGAGTACGCTGATACCCCATATGTGGGGGGGAACCACTGTGATCGCCTTACTGCGATCTTTGTGAGGCAGAATGAACAAATCCACAAAAGGTGAAGAATTGGTTTTATTTTTTACGTCGTTCCTCGTGCGGTATTAGTGATTAGGCAACTTTTTTCTTCGGGTCGGTGTGATTACAGCGATACCAGATTTACATCCTTTTTTCATGTTTAGCTTCTGTCACACACTAAAAGACGCTTTTTTTGGAATAATTTTTTGTAAGAAATTTTTGCATCGCTGTATTTTGAGAGCTATAATTTTTCCATATTTCGGCCGACAGAGTTATCTGCAGGCTTTTTTTTTGCGGGACGAGCTGACGTTTTTATTGGTACCATATTCGGGCACATAACATTTTTTGATCGCTTCCTATTCCGATTTTTGTGGAAGCAGAATGAACAAAAACCAGCAATTCAGGAATTGTTTTTTTTTTTTTTCTCCATTCCGCGTGTGGTAAAATTGATAAAGCAGCTTTATTCTTCGGGTCAGTACGATTACAGCGATAACTCATTTATATCTTTTTTTAAGTTTTGGCGTTTTTTACACAATAAAAAATTTTATAGAAAAAATAATTATTTTGGCATCAGTTTATTCCGTGAGCTGTAACTTTTTTTATTTTTTCGCTGATGATGCTGTATAGTGGCTTGTTTTTTGCGGGACAAGATGACGTTTTCAGCGGTACCATGTTTATTTATATCCGTCTTTTTGATCGCGTGTTATTACACTTTTTCCAAGCGGTATGATGATACCGCTTGGAAAAAGTATAATTTACTACTTTTTCGTGTGTTTTTTTACGGCTTTCACTGAAGGGGTTAACTATGGTTACGCTTTTATAGATGGGATTTTTACGGACGCGGCGATACCAAACATGTGCATTTTTTTTGTTTTTTGTTTTTTTATTACATAAAAATTTGCATTTTTTAGGGGAATTTTTTTATTATTTTTTAATATTTTTTTTAACATTTTTTTTTAAAAAATGCTTTTTTTTACCTTGTCCCTTTATGGGACTTTCACTTTTTTACTTTTGATTGCAGGTACAATGCGTTGCAATGCTCCAGCATTGCAATGCATTGTACCTATGGTGAAAGCTGCTGTGACCATGGTCACAGCGGCTTTCCGTAGCTAGATGACCCGGAGGTTGTCATGACAACCCCCGGGTTATCAAGGCAGAGATCGGGCCCTGCAAATACATAGCAGGGCACCGATCTGAGGCAGAGGGAGCTCCCGACCCTCTGCCTCTCCCCCTGATCGCTGCAATCGCGCTCGATCGCAGCAGTCAGGGGGTTAACAGCCAGGGGCGGCGGGGGCTCCGCTCCTGGCTGTTAGTGCAGGAAGCTCGGCCACTGCAGCGCTGAGCTCCTGCACTGATCGGGCAGAAGAGACTGAAATTTCAGCCTCTTCTGCCTGATCGCTGCTGTGTTTGGTCAGTCACATTGACTGACCAATCACAGCGCTGTGGGTGCGGGGACCGACGGCAAAGGTCCCCGCACCGCTTGCCGTGCCTGTCAGCTGTCATAGACAGCTGTCGGCACTGAACTACCACTGCGTGTTTACACGCAGTGGTAGTTCAAAGGCATGACGTGCACAGTCCGTCAAGGTGCCAAAAGTGACACCTAGCCATGATGGACTGTGCACGTCAGTGGACATTAAGGGGTTAAATTAACCATACTTACTGAACGCCTATTCCCCGACTCCCTCGTCTCCTGCAAACAATCCAAAAATAATAACCCAACATATAATACTATCCTGTCCAATGTAGTCCATTTAATACCGAGTGTCGCACGGCGATCTTATGTGTAGAACAGTCACATCGGGAGATGTGACTGCTCTACCCGGCCTCCGTCGATACACTGACAGGAGTTGATCGCTCCCGCAGTGTATCACTGCGCTGCCATATTAGTTCTCTGGAGTTCATCATCTCTGGTGCTCTCACCGCACTACTGCTGTGTGAGAGCACCGGAGCTGATCAGCTGATGTACTCCGGTGAACTCTCACGGAGGCTCAGTGATACACTGCGGGAGCGATTACCTCCTGTCAGTGTATCGCCGGAGGCCGTGTGACATCGCCGTGGACACTCGGTATTAGGCCGGCGTCACACTGGCGACAGAATCGGACGACTGCAATACGATGAAATATCGCATTGCAGTCGGACCTATGTTAATCTATGGAGCAGCTCCCAGTATCAGATTTTTTGTGGTCCGTTTTAATCGTCCGAGTGCAATCGCACCACCGATTGTGGGTCGACTATCGCCAATGCAAGTCTATGGGAGCGATGAAAAATCGGATTACAAACGGACCGCACGTGTGACTTCCGATTAAATCGCACCACTATCCCAGGTGCCAGGAAATTGCATCAGGATAATTGCCAGGAAGGGCTGACATGCTAATTAGGCTAGAAAATTCAAATCCAAACAGGAAACCGCCTCCACGGAGTCCAGAACCATGGCCAGTCACATCAATGTTGATAAGTTGATCGTTCTGGTCCAGGAGAGACCAGAACTTTGGGACCAGCGGGATCCCAATTATTCCAACCGGTCGCGGAAGGACGCGGCTTGGCGGAGAATATGTGTACAGATGTTTCCTGATTTTGGCGACAGGTCTAGGGAGGACCAAGAACGCATCAGTAAGTAACGTAATGAAAACGCTTACAATACTGTATGACTACTCAGTATCTACCAACAACAATGTGTTATAATGTCCCTCTACCCTTATATGTGAAACAGAAATGTGCCCAAAACAACAGTTATGACTGTTCAACCCCCAGTGCTATGTCAGTACTCCAAGCACATTCTAATATTTAGATACAACTGTAATGGTCGCCTACTTAAGCTTACAAAAGTTTGCTTACGCAATAAATGCGTAGGTGAAGTACTTAATATGTGTCCCTTTTGGTAATGCCATCGCTGTGTCCCAAATAAATGGTCATTATTGTGACACATATCTCATAGAGCTTTGTATGTATGAACCCTTGTAATATTATCTTGTTATATTAGCTACATACAATTTGTAGTGCTGTTGTGTACCCCTTAAACGCCAAAAAATTATAATATTGCTGGTGTACGGTACTTCTGTTTTTACTACATTACAAGGGCAGTTAAGTATAATTTTGGATTCTATCCGTTACTTTTTCAGTGTCAGATGTTACAAGGCGTTGGCGCAGCTGTAGAGACTGCTACAGGCGAGAGAGACAGCTGAAGGGGGGGGAAATGGGGCAGCAGCAAGCAGCAAAAGAAAATATGTCTATTATGATAGACTGAATTTTCTGCCCCCAGCTATGGATTTGCGACCGTAAGTTAATGTCTGTACAAAGTGTATTGCTATATTTTCGTATAAATTGTAATCACATTGTTTTCTTCTCTAGCACGGAGTCAAACCTTACAGAGAGAGAGCCAGCTTCTGACTCAGAGGCAGTGATTGACCCCGTGGGGGATGTTGAGGAGGCTGGGCCGTCATCATCAGCAAGTGCAGCAACAGCAGCATCATCACCACCACCACCAGCAGTGGAGTCAGAGAGCTTGCCTCTAGAGTCCCAAGACCCTCCCCTCAGCAGCAGCCCTGGTAGGCCCCAGGATGTGGCTTCGCCTCCTGCAGTTGTGTCACGGCGAGCCAGGCGTAGAAGAGAAGGAGTTGGTTCTGCCACAAGGAGGCAGGTGGACAGAGGAGTTCTTGACTACTTGTCCACTGTTGCCCATGATGATGGGGAGGAGGCATTTGGACGCAGTCTGGCTCGGTACCTCAGGGCCATTCCCCGTCAGCACAGACTGCGGATCAGAGCTGGCGTACAAATTGTGCTGGATGCAGGAACCCCACCAAATGATCCCAACAACTTCCTAGATTTACTGGAAAGGTGGCAACGTTCCAGTGAAAATCTCCTACGTTTGTTGGGAACCCAGCAAGGGGAATCTGCATCAGCCTCTGATCAGCCTCCTCCTCATCATCATGCTCCTCCTCCACCTCCTCCTTGTGGACCACAGAGACCAACTCCTCCTCCTCTAAGTGAGTCCTACCAAAGTGTCACACAACATGTACCACACATGGGACACAGTGGCCATTCTCAATATGCCCACTCGACCATACCCAATGTTCAATGCTGGCCACAACATGGGTATGGTCGACATGGGCATTTTGGGGGCTACAGTGTAAGTGGGCAGTCATATTATGACTACCCACAATAGTTCCCAACCTTCCCTTACCCAAACCCCAATACAGAGCAAGCAACAAGCAGCCAGCAAAGTGCACAATCAGCCACCACTCATGGTGACACAGTGGCTGGAGAGCAGTCTAGGCAGCCCTCACAATCTGGCCCTCCACCTTCACCACCCCACACCTACCACCAGTTATAGGTGTAATGTATTTATTATTTTTTTGTTTGAAGTTATTAACATTCTACTTTGTTTTACTGCTGCAAGTTTCTCAGCAAATATGTTGAAAAAAGGTTATGACACATTAATCATTTTGCATTATGTTTACAGCGACTAAACATGACATAATACATAAAAAAATGGTTTAAGTCGCATTGATTGTATGTGATTATTTCAATATGTAGCTGTTTATTTAAATATGTGATGGGCTGCCTAACTTACACACAATATGACACCAAAACCAACACAACATATACAATTAAGTGTGGCTAAATGTCTTTATGACAGAGCAACATAGGCACACTACATTTATTATTTTGGAGAACAAAAAAGTCAAAAAAGTATCTAAAAAAATATACAATGTTTTATTTCATACAAAAGATATCAATGTCAATAAAATTACAGCATTGTGCATATATATTCGATAATTATACATATAATTATGGATGAGATGATCCACCTAAAAAATGGACATTATGGATGTGTCATGTGTGCATCGCCACGAAGATCGTCGCGGTTGCACATTCTGACTTCTCACAGCTGAGTTGCTGTTTCTTTGTGTTTGGCAGTTAGGGAGTTAATTCTGTCTGTGCTCAGTTCTGGGACTGGGTGCAGTTTCTCCCGGCTGCAATTAATTATTTGTTGATTGGTTTCCTTTAAATCTCTGGTTGTCTGTGTTGGGAGTTGCCAGTGAAATTCTTCATGCAGACCACAGATAGGATTGTATCTGTATAGACTTAAGTTAAAGAGCTCCTTAGTTGTTTTAAGCTCACCTTGCTTAGAGTTTAATATCCCAGATCATTTATGTTCCTTCTGTGTTTGAGTGTGTATGCAAGTCTGTGTTTTCTCCAGTCTGTCTTTTATGTCTAATCTGTGTATTTAGCAGAGATCAGCCCATATCCTTTGGTGGTAATCAGAATCCTTCTTAGGACTGATTACAGGGTTCAGGGACTGATAGGAGACAGGGTTAGGCTGGAGACTTGGACCTCTGAACCATTATCAGTACCTCCAAGGTGAGGGATTAGTTAGGACCCCAGTTTAGGGTCAGGTTAGACCCCCGGTCCTCCTCTTTCCTGTGACAGTGTATCAAGTCCTCAAGATTAACCCTGAGTTCAACGGATATCGTGTCAGGTAAATCTATTCTATATTTACATGCTGATGTTGCTAATCTATATGTTGTATAGAGTGTTGTTCTTTTAAGAATAGTTTACTGACATCGTACACATATCATAAGACCGCGTGACATTTTCACTGGCCCATAAAATTATTCCCAGTTGCCATGGATCCAGTAGCCCAGCTGGCTCTGCAGTTGCAGGGATTATCCATGGAGCTGACGGACATTAAGTCCAAAGTTTTGTCTCCCTCGGAGCAAACCAGATTTGAACCTAAAGTAGCTCTCCCGGACAGGTTCACTGGTGGGCGAGACAAATTTTTTACCTTCAGGGAAGCATGTAAATTGTATTTTCGGCTTCGGCCTCGATCATCAGGGAGTGAAGAGCAGAGAGTGGGAATTGTTATCTCGCTCCTACAAGGGGACCCTCAATCCTGGGCCTTCTCCCTTCCTCCGGGATCCCCGGCTCTACAGTCAGTAGATCGATTTTTTACTGCCCTGGGTTTGGTATATGATGACCCAGATCGGGTCTCTCTTGCTGAGACAAAATTACGTAAGATACAGCAGGGAGATCGTCCGGCGGAGGAATTTGCTTCTGAGTTCCGTAGATGGGCCACAGATACTCAGTGGAATGACCCAGCTCTTAGGAGCCAGTTTTGTCATGGGCTTCTGACAAATTAAAGGACGTTTTGGCTCAGTATGATTCTCCTCCATCACTGGAGGCTGCTATGGCCCTAGCTATCCGTACTGATAGACGGCTACGGGAGAGGTGCGAGGTAACTCCGCCCCTGTTGTTACTCCACCTACTACTAAAGTTCCTTATGTTGAGGTTCCCCTTGTCTGTTCGGAGGAGCCTATGCAGTTGGGAGGGACATCATTTCGTAGGAGGGGATTGGCGGTACGCCGCAGGACTAGAAGGTGTTTCTTCTGCGGGAAAGAGGGACATTTTGTTGGGGGATGTCCATCCCGTGCCTTGTTGAGCAAAAAGTCGCCGGAAAACTGTTAATCCCAGGTTGTGTGGTGGACGACAACCTGGGAGTATGTATTTCGTCCGCTAGTTCTTCTCAGTTCCTTGTACCAGTGGAGGTGGTGGTTGGTACGAGAGTGGAGAGATTTTCTGTTCTTCTTGATAGTGGGTCCGGGGCTAATCTGGTTGACGCTCAGTTTGCTCAGGCTCAAGGTATGCATCTGAGTGTATTGGTCAAACCGATCCCTATATTCTCCATTGACGCCAGGCCTCTCGGCCAAGGTAGCTTTGTTCATGAGGTTCATAACATTGACCTTCGGGTAGGGGCAATACATAGGGAACTATTATCTTGTTATGTGTTGGAGGGTCTACCTACTCCTATTGTGTTGGGACTTCCTTGGTTGGTTAAACATAACCCTGTGATTAATTGGCAGTCCAGAGATATAAGCCAATGGGGGGAGTTTTGCAAAAGTAACTGCATGAACACAGTCATCAGTGCGGTCGTGCCTAGTACTTTGCCTCCTTTTTTGGAGGACTTTGGGGATGTGTTCTCTGAGGAGGGGTGTCAGGAGTTGCCTCCTCATCGCGTGTATGACTGCTCTATTAATTTACTTCCTGATGCTAAGTTACCTAAAGCTAGGTTATATAACCTTTCTGGTCCTGAGAGGCAGGCTATGAAAGATTATATTTCGGAAAGTCTGGCCAAAGGGCATATTAGACCTTCATCTTCCCCAGTGGCCGCGGGGTTCTTCTTTGTGAAGAAAAAAGATGGAGGCCTACGCCCTTGCTTGGATTTCCGCGAACTTAATCGGATTACTGTTCGAGATCCGTATCCACTCCCTCTGATTCCTGATCTCTTCAATCAAATTGTTGGCGCCAAATGGTTCTCTAAATTGGATCTCAGGGGGGCGTATAATCTGATTAGGATAAAAGAGGGGGATGAGTGGAAAACGGCGTTTAACACGCCGGAGGGACATTATGAGAACCTTGTCATGCCTTTTGGTCTGACTACTGCACCAGCAGTATTCCAACATTTTGTTAATGACATTTTTCGTCATCTGGTGGGGCTGTTTGTGGTCGTATATTTGGATGACATTTTAATTTACTCACCAGATCTTGTGTCTCACCAGGAGCATGTGAGACAGGTGTTGCAGATCTTGCGAGACAATAAACTATACGCCAAACTGGAAAAGTGTGTATTCGCCGTACAGGAACTTCAGTTTTTGGGTTTCTTGGTGTCAGCCTCCGGTTTCCGTATGGACCCTGAAAAGGTGAGAGCAGTGCTTGAATGGGATCAGCCAGAGGATCTTAAGGCTCTGCAGCGTTTTCTGGGGTTTGCTAACTACTACCGGAAATTTATTTGTAATTTCTCATCTGTTGTCAAACCTCTCACTGACATGACAAGAAAAGGGACGGATTTTTCTAAATGGTCGGACAAAGCTTGCCAAGCTTTTTCCTCTTTGAAAAAATGTTTTGCTTCGGCACCCGTTCTCATCCAACCAGATGCATCACAGCCGTTCGTTGTGGAGGTGGACGCGTCTGACGTAGGGGTGGGTGCAATATTGTCCCAGGGTCCGTCCCCTGGTAAATGGCATCCGTGCGCTTTCTTTTCTAAAAAATTGTCGTCCGCCGAAAGGAATTATGATATCGGCAATAGGGAACTTTTGGCCATTAAGTTGGCTTTTGAAGAATGGCGTCACTTTTGGAGGGGGCAGTCCACCCGGTCACCGTCATTACTGATCACAAGAACCTGCTGTATTTGGAATCTGCTAAGCGTCTGAATTCCAGACAAGCTCGATGGTCGTTGTTTTTTACCAGGTTTAATTTTGTTGTCACTTATCGCCCTGGATCTAAGAATGTTAAGGCGGATGCCTTGTCTCGCAGTTTCCCAGGGGCCGGGAAAATGGATGACCCGATTCCTATCCTTCAGGAGGGGGTGGTAGTGTCGGCTGTATGTTCTGAGCTTGAGGAGGAGGTGTTAGAGGCTCAGGGGGATGCCCCTGCAGGACCTCCAGGGAGACTGTTTGTCCCAAATCAGTTGAGACAAAAGGTTATTGAGGCACATCATAATTCTGCTTTAGCAGGACATCCAGGGAGTAAGGCTACTTTAGATCTCCTTTCTCGCCGGTTTTGGTGGCCTAACGTTAATAAAGATGTTTTAACTTTTGTCGCGTCCTGTGGGGTTTGTGCTCGCTCTAAGACCCCTCATACCCGTCCGTCTGGGACCCTCTTACCCTTGAAACTTCCGGAGCGTCCATGGACTCATTTGTCTATGGACTTCATCACGGACCTTCCTCAGTCGTCAGGGAAGACTGTCATACTGGTGGTTGTTGACAGGTTCAGTAAGATGGCACATTTCATTGCTCTTCCTGCCCTCCCTAATACTAAAACTCTGGCGCAGGTGTTCATTGGGGAGATTGTGAGACTTCATGGGTTGCCTTCTGATGTGGTGTCAGATAGGGGGTCTCAGTTTGTGTCCAAGTTTTGGAGGGCATTTTGTTTACGTCGGGGGATGCAATTGTCATTTTCCTCAGGCTTTTCATCCGCAGACCAATGGTCAGACAGAGCGTCTGAATCAAAGCCTAGAGACTTATCTTCGGTGTTTTGTCTCAGAGAACCAGGAGGACTGGTCTTCTTTCTTGCCTCTGGCAGAGTTCGCTCTTAACAACAGGCGGAGCGAGTCCACTGGTAAGTCCCCGTTTTTTGGGGCATATGGTTTTCATCCCCAGTTTTGTACATTCAATGGGGGGGGCCCTTCTGGGGTTCCTGAGGAGGAGCGTTTCTTGTCGTCACTTGCTTCAGTGTGGAGAGGTGTATTGAATAATCTGAGTGCTATGGGGAACCGTTATAAACGTATGGCTGATAGGAGGAGAGTTTCTGGTCCAGATCTTAATGTGAACGATCTGGTATGGTTGTCTACCAGGAATATAAAACTTAAAGTTCCCTCCTGGAAGCTGGGCCCCAGATTCATCGGGCCGTACAGGATCAGTTCCATAATTAATCCTGTGGCATTTCGTCTGGACCTCCCTCCTACGTTTAAAATTCATAATGTGTTCCACAAGTCATTACTTAAGAGGTACGTAGCACCAGTCATACCATCACCTCTACCTCCTCCTCCAGTGGTGGTCAATGGTAACTTGGAGGTTTCAAGTGTCAAAGATCATTGACTCACGTCTGAATCGCCGGTCCCTTCAGTACTTGGTGCATTGGAAGGGGTATGGTCCAGAGGAGAGGACGTGGGTTCCTGCGTCTGACATTAACGCAGATCGTTTGGTGCGGACCTTCCACAGAACTCACCCGGGCAAACCTGGCCCTGAGGGTCCGGAGGCCCCTCGTAGAAGGGGGGTACTGTCATGTGTGCATCGCCACGAAGATCGTCGCGGTTGCACATTCTGACTTCTCACAGCTGAGTTGCTGTTTCTTTGTGTTTGGCAGTTAGGGAGTTAATTCTGTCTGTGCTCAGTTCTGGGACTGGGTGCAGTTTCTCCCGGCTGCAATTAATTATTTGTTGATTGGTTTCCTTTAAATCTCTGGTTGTCTGTGTTGGGAGTTGCCAGTGAAATTCTTCATGCAGACCACAGATAGGATTGTATCTGTATAGACTTAAGTTAAAGAGCTCCTTAGTTGTTTTAAGCTCACCTTGCTTAGAGTTTAATATCCCAGATCATTTATGTTCCTTCTGTGTTTGAGTGTGTATGCAAGTCTGTGTTTTCTCCAGTCTGTCTTTTATGTCTAATCTGTGTATTTAGCAGAGATCAGCCCATATCCCTTTGGTGGTAATCAGAATCCTTCTTAGGACTGATTACAGGGTTCAGGGACTGATAGGAGACAGGGTTAGGCTGGAGACTTGGACCTCTGAACCATTATCAGTACCTCCAAGGTGAGGGATTAGTTAGGACCCCAGTTTAGGGTCAGGTTAGACCCCCGGTCCTCCTCTTTCCTGTGACAGTGTATCAAGTCCTCAAGATTAACCCTGAGTTCAACGGATATCGTGTCAGGTAAATCTATTCTATATTTACATGCTGATGTTGCTAATCTATATGTTGTATAGAGTGTTGTTCTTTTAAGAATAGTTTACTGACATCGTACACATATCATAAGACCGCGTGACAGGATGCCTGCTTAGAATGCCATATCATATCTAAAAAGCGCAATTTGTTATCATAGAGTCCTTGCTGGGTCCACACAGGGCTACCATGCAGTGACTATATCGTATTTACCTATGGTAGCGCTATTATGAGTATAGAGAAAAAGTAGGCATGCATTTATATATATATATATATATTAAGTGGTAAGATTTACCCATTTCTCAGAAGCAGGTCATAGTATCCACAGGATGTCCAAGAACCCTGACCACGCCCCCCTTTGAGGAAGCGAGCGTATAGCTCGCGAAACGCGCGTCAGGGTTCTTGGACATCCTGTGGATACTATGACCTGCTTCTGAGAAATGGGTAAATCTTACCACTATATATATATATAAATATTACTATACTCATAATACTAATATATATATAATATTATAATATAAATGCATGCCCAGGGCGGCTCCAGGTTTTTATGGGCCCCGGGCGAAAGAGCCTCAGTGGGCCCCTTTAACACAGACCACGATTCATGATGCACAGATACAGCAGAGAAATATGGGTACAGTACAATGCCAAATACTTCACTTCTTCCTTTACATGAGTGATATCTATTGTAAATTGTACAATAGCTCAAAAACCGCCAAATCCTCACAGTGCACAGAACAGACTGGACAGTACAGTCCTCCATACAATATTATGGGCACCACAGTCTCCCCCCTCATCACCCATATAATACCCCATGCAGGATGTCACCCCCCATACAGAATACTGGACCCAAAATAATGCTCCATACAGAATACTGGACCCAATATAATGCTCCACACAGGATACTGGTCCCCATATAATGCTCCATACAAAATATGGAGCTCTCCTCTGCGCTGTTCTGCGTTCTGCACTGTTACGGCTCAGGAAAGGGCGCTGTGGAAAGACTCCCCATTATCATCATGATTGCCTCCCCATAATCATCATTGCCTCCTTATCATCATGATTGCCTCCCCATCATCATCATGGCCTCCCCATTATCATCAATGCCTGCCCATCATCATCATCTCCTCCCATCATAATCAATGCCTGCCTATCATCATCATCTCCTCCCCATCATCAATGCCTGCCCATTATCATCATGGCCTCCCTATCATCATGGCCTCCCCATTATCATCAATGCCTGCCCATCATCATCATCGCCTCCCCATCATCATCATGCCTCCCCATCATCATCTATCCTCCCATCATCAATGCCTCCCCATCATCACTCTCCCATCATCAACACAGACTCCCACAGCAAAATGCCTCTCTCACATACAACATCACACACACACACACTCACACACACACACTACACACACACAAGCATTACATACACACAGACACACACAGAGACACACACACACACGTCTCACCTGTCCAGTGTCCGTGCTCTCTGCCACAGCCGGCCGCTGAATGATGACGTCATTCAGCGGCGCTGCTGTGAGAGGAAGCGCTGGCGCACCCTGGAGCTGCGGCAGCGGAGGCACGGGAGAGGTAAGTATTGTACCAGCTGATGCCGGGGCCCTGAGCAAGCGGGGGGGCCCAGTGGCGGCGCTGACACCGCTCTCCTCCGCTAACGGGCGCGGGGTGCCAGACGGCGAGTGGGCCCCCCAGCCTGCTCAGGGCCCCGGCACTTGCCCGGGTGTGCCGGGTGCTGACGCTGGCCCTGTGCATGCCTACTTTTTCTCTATACTCATAATAGCGCTACCATAGGTAAATAGGATATAGTCACTGCATGGTAGCCCTGTGTGGACCCAGCAAGGACTCTATGATAACAAATTGCGCTTTTTAGATATGATATGGCATTCTAAGCAGGCATCCATAATGTTCATTTTTTAGGTGGATCATCTCATCCATAATTATATGTATAATTATCGAATATATATGCACAATGCTGTAATTTTATTGACATTTATATCTTTTGTATGAAATAAAACATTGTATATTTTTTGAGATACTTTTTTGACTTTTTTGTTCTCCAAAATAATCATAGTTATCCCTAAGTCAGTATCTTTTCGTTCGCTATTAGGTTTTCTGTTATAACCATAGGCACACTACATGTGTAATAATGCTTGCCGTCCAGGGCTCCTATACAGTGTGGAAACTGGCAATTTTCGGCAAAACCCTGTGCTATCCTCAACCAGTCACTCATTTTTGGCTCAGACATGATGTCTTCATGTAGTCTGGTCCAAATTTCCACACAATGCCTGAAATTGTTGATCGCCCTATTAAGAACTCTAAGTGCAGAGCAGCGTAGGACATGCCAGTAGAAAGGAACCTGTAACACACATAGAACATAGAACATGGAGAAATCAGCACCAAAAACAACAAACACAGCTTGCACAACACTTACAATGCTTCAGTTTCTTAGAGCACACATGCTGTAAATTATATTACAAGCCATACCTTCTGTGGAATAGACCAAAGATAATAATTTAGATAGGTAAGCTTGAGAAATACATTACTCACATTATAAGTGTACAATAAGTGTGCTCCAACACTTGCAAAGTGACTATGTCGAGGCAAACATCATCAACATATCGTTGACACACATACCTTATTGTTAGGAGAAGGCGTTCCTCTGCAGAAATTGCTTTTCTCATCCTGGTGTCCTGAAATGTGATCCCAGGGCGCACAATGTCAAGCAACGTATCAAAGTAGCTATGCTCATTCGACAATATTGGAAAAACTTATCTCCATGGCTACGCAGTGACAAATATAGGCGGTGAAAATGCCCTTTAGTTATCCTTCTTGTCAAAAGTGGATGTACCCACATTCTTCTGCGCCTTCTGTGATCTGCTATTACAGGATATGGCTCCACAAAACGTCTGGATATAACCCAATGGAACAGCACACGCTCAGTGGGAGTAAATCTGAGTGTGTCGCTCATGTTTGGATAAAGCAGCTAGCAAGCACTAAGCACAAGGAACAAAATGACACCAGTGCAAAGGTGGGAGGGTCACACCTAGATTGAGCGATACTTTCCGATATCCTAAAGTATCGGAATCGGAATGGTATCGCCGATATCACTAAAATATCGGCGATACCCGATACCGATACCGGAAGTCCCATGTAAGTCTATGGGAACAAAATATCGAAATTAAAAAAAACCCATTCTTGCCTTGTTGGTTAATTGTACATGAAGGAAAACAAGAAAGAGTAATGTAGAATGTATTGGGGAAGGTTGAGGAGACATTAAAGGCATAGATGTTTAACCCAATCAAATGGAATAGCATAAATATTTTTTTTTTTAAAGATGTTCGGATTGACGAAGAAATTGACAATGTTAACGTTTTTTATATTTTGGCAAATATGTATATTACACAACTTCCATGCTCTTCATCTTCACCTTTTTAACTTTTCACACACTTTTCTCCTTCATAATCTTCTGCAGCATCATCTTTTTCATCAAATTATTCTTCATCTTCACCTTCTTTATCTTCTTCTTAAACTTCTTGCTATTCATCTTTGTTAACATTACTCATATTCTCTTATTAAACTATTATTCTTATTCATATTCTGCTTCATCTTCTTCATCATATTCTTATTTGTGACAGAGAATCCTGTACTTGTAATCTGTCAAAGTATGAATTTTTCATCCTTCCGTTCTTGCTGTCACAAAAGATTTAAATTACAACAGTATTTGTCCGTGTTCAGTTTAGCCTGCAGCAGCAGGCATTTTCCAGGGGCACCACGAGGAGGAACGACTCACCCCCATACACTGCTTAGTCTTCTTCTGCTTAGAATTTAGAGCATATATTTTGCTCTTCATTTTGGTCTTATACTTCATGTTCTTCTGCTTTTAGATCTTCTGCTTATTGTTCTTGTGTCTCTTGTTCCGTATCTTGTATTTGTAGCACAATCTTGTACCAGCTGATGTTACTGGGACACGTTACTAAGCAGGAGGTACCTGTGCTCCAAAGCACTACCAAGGACCAGCAGACGTTGCTGGAACTCGGATACCGAGATGGAGGCACCTAGGCCAAAGGCACTGCGGAGAACCAGTTGACGGTACTGGAACCCGGACGGGTAGCAGAAGGTACAAGAGCCAATGCAAGTAACGAGGACCAGCTGACTGTGCTGGAACCCGGAGGGGCAGCAGAAGGAAAAGAGCCAATGGCACAACCGAGGACCAGCTGACGTTACTGGGACACGGTTACTAAGCAGGAGGTACCTGTGCTCCAAAGCACTACCAAGGACCAGCAGACGTTGCTGGAACTCGGATACCGAGATGGAGGCACCTAGCCAAAGGCACTGCGGAGAACCAGTTGACGGTACTGGAACCCGGACGGGTAGCAGAAGGTACAAGAGCCAATGCAAGTAACGAGGACCAGCTGACTGTGCTGGAACCCGGAGGGGCAGCAGAAGGAAAAGAGCCAATGGCACAACCGAGGACCAGCTGACGTTACTGAACCCCAGTAACACAGGAGCAAGTGTTGACTGTGCTAACAGCACTTCCGAGCAACAACTGGCGGTGTTGGAGCCCAGGGTCAAGGAGGATGTTTAAATACTAGATCAAGTAATTTCCTTGTTACCTGTCAATTTTAAATGTCTATACTTCAAACAAGAGAAAGATAACCTTTACTACCATAAGATGATGATTTCATTTAAACTAATATCTAGATAAATAAAGAATTGACAAACATAAACACATACATTAACATGTTGAACAGCAATGCAAACCACAAAATAAATTAGTTAAGGAATCTGCTATACGGTTGTACATAAAAGCATACAAGTACATATCTGAATCCATTAATGATGGATAAGTAACAGTATGTACACCATTTTTATTGTATAGACAATGAATGTCTGACTTCAAAACATCATCAGCATTACAAGTTATCTGTGATATTACTAAAATGTTCCATTTGCTGAATAATGTCCCTAAATATTTATACAAAATTATACAATTTCCATCATGTAATACTCATAATATGTGGCAATAATCATTTTTATTAACAAACATAACCTTTAAAAAGTGCATAGTGCATAGTGAAAATTGCTATTTATGGCTGACTGTCGACTTGGAAGCATGACAACAGATAGATAAGGTATATATAGATGACACTGCATAGCCACAGATGGTGAATGGCGATGTAATACTGTACCTCAATAAAGTGTGCGTCACTACTAACATATTTTTTTTTAATATAGCTGTATAAACAGGGTACATGGATGTATGCTTGTGCCTTTGTTTTGACGCACAACTGCCTTCCTGCTGAGACGCATTGGTAGTGAACAGTTGTGTGCAGTGTTCACTGCAGCTCTGCGGAATAACCCACACTTAGACCTTATAACTTTTCAGAGTTTCTTTATCAATCTACCAAGATGAAGAAGGCAGGGAGTAAGGCACGTGGTCGTGGAGTTTCTTCAGGGAGAGGACGTGGGATTCTGTGGCTGCTGCGGCCCCCAGTTGACACAGCATCCACCAGTTTTCCCCCCTGAGCGTTCCTTTATGCGCACTTTGTAGGAGCTCGGAGTACCCCCCCTGCTGCGGGAAGAACAAATTGAAGCCGTTGTTGTTTGGATGTCAGCCAATGCATCGACTTCAATTGCTTCCACCTCCTCTCAGGACCACAGCACTGTTGGGCAAACCATCTGTCTCTTCACCGCCTGGCAAATTGCCCAGGCAGTCAGAGAGTTCTGTACAGGAGCCAGCTGAGTGTCTGCTTCTGTTCTCAGAATCTATTGGCTTGCAAACAGGGGCCCAGCCAAGCAGCATTCTGTAAATGTGAAGAGGGAGTATGCAGTGATGCGCAACAGCTGTGTCCTCTCGAATCTGAAAGGCGGGTGAGACAGTGCCGATGGTCAGCACACCGCAGAACGCATCTGATGATATGAGACCCAGGTGCCAGTTTCTGTTGAGCATGGTGCTGGCCAGACCACCCAACAGCAGGTGTTGGAAGAGGGTAGTGGAGATGATGAGGTCCAAGACCCAACAGGCATGAGGAACAGGAAGGTGGTGGGAGCAGCTCAGAGGAATAATAATAAATATTTATTTATATAGCGCCATCATATTCCGCAGCGCTTTACAGTTTAGCCGTTTCAGAACACAATCATAAGTAACAACGTTAACAATGCAATAATGTTAAGCTAAATAAGTCGCCCCTGCTCGTGACAGCTTACAATGTACAATGAGATGGGGAGATACAAAGTATAGGTGTTTTATATACAATGGTGCATTTACAATGATGTTCCAGCCATCTTAAGGACTGAGGGATGGAGATAGTGAATGGGCTAGAGACACACACACACTTACACAGAATACATAGAATGACTTTGATTAGTGAATGTGATAGGCCGCTCTGAACAAATGGTTTTTTGAGGGAGCGCCTGAAACCATGCAAATTGTGGATAGTCCAATTTCTTGGGGTACAGCATTCCAGAGGATTGGCGTAGAGCAGGAGAAGTCTTGGAGTCGGGAGTGTGAGGTACGTATTAGTGCAGAGGTTAGTCGAAAGTCGTTTGCAGAGCGCAGCAGTCGTTAGGCCGATAGATAGAAATGAGGGAGGAGATGTAGGAGGGGTGCTGCACTGTGGAGAGCTTTGTGGGTGAGAATTAGTACTTTGGTTGAAAGCTGGGAGAGGCCTAGAGAAATGGTTAGTGATAGAAGGAAGATAGAGGAAGACATTGCCCCAACGGTACAAACGGAGGGAGAGTTTAGGCTGCAGACTCGGTTGCCTGTAGCCTCCAGTTGGCACCTGTTCGGAGCTGTTGTCTTCCAAAAGTCAAAACGTGCGCTCCCAGGACTTGCACTGCGTGGTCCTTTTTTTTACACACTTGCACATGATATTTGCTATGTGAAATGCAAGCTGTGTAATTAAAAATAAAAATAGCTAAAAGTGTCAGTCACCTCAAACCACAAATATGTGGAAACATGTGCGGACAAAGCACGTAGTTGAGTTACAAAGACACACTAGAGATGTAGGCCAACCTACAGCAGCACCTACATCTTCAGGTTGTGTTGAAGCCTCTTCATCGAGCTCACACACAGCTGGTTATGCTTCCTCACAGGATCGCCATGGAAGAACCTCGCCACTGTTGTCCAGAGACAACTGTTATTCCACACACAGCAGCAAGTTCCCTGTCATCCTCACACTCCAGGCACAAAACAGCCATCGGAGCACAGGCATGGGATAAAAGACGGCCATACTCCGCAAACCATGCACGAGCACAGGCTCTGAATGCTGGCATTGCAAAACTCCTGTCCCTTGAAATGCTGTGATTCAGGCTGGTGGAGACAGACAGTTTCCGTAACTGAATATCATTGTCAATCCCACAATACAATGTGCCAAGCCGATTTCATTTCAGCAGGCAAGCCGTCCCTGTCTGCAAAGCATGTTGAGGGGAAAAAATTAAACAGCCTACAAAAGCCCTCATAGCAAGGCCACCGACCCCGAGCTGGACCCCGACCCATTTTGATCAGCTACAACCATAAGGAAAGAAGGGAATTTCTGTCCCTACAATACAACTAAAAACGAACCCTACGATGTAACGGGGACCTGATCCCACCAACCCGTAAAGCCCATCAGTGTGAACTAAACCTATAGTTGAAGGGATAATCCCTACAAGATCTAGGGACTGTAAAAAAGGTGGACACCTCCAACAAAAAAATTGTAGCATGATAATTAAACAGAAAAAAAAAATACTTTTGATCCTAACATAAGCAAAACTGACAGATAAGGCACCAAGCCCCGGCTAGCTTAACATAGAAAAACAATTAATCAACAAAGCCAGAAGGGCACCAACTAAATAGGGAAAAAAGTCATGTACCACAAACTGAAACAAAACCTAACAAGAGGGTCCAACACCCATGGCCCAGGGACAATACCTTTCCCTACGCCCTTGGGTCATGTTTCAGCCGGCGATCTTGCGAGTGGCCTGACGGTTCGCCAACTCCAAGGATTGCAGGAATCAATCTGTACACTTGATTCCCCTCCATTTTTCCCTTCCTCAGAATCACGCTGGAGGCCCAACGGGTCAAACCCCCTGGACCCGTGAACGTTTACCTTTGCACCGATATGAGCCCCGCCGGTCCCAAATGTCAACAAGCCATCCTGAAATTAATTTCCAGGGAATCTAGCCACACAGCGCAGGAGCTCTGTAATGCCATAAAGCAGGAAGCGACGTGTGGTTTTTGGAAGAGAATCTACAGCAGGCTTGTAGTGTGTGACAATGGCCGAAATCTGGTGTCAGCTCTGGGCCTTGGCAACCTCACCACATACCATGTCTGTCATATGTGCCTCAACTTGGTCGTGCAGAGTTTTTTGAGACTATCCGATCTTGATGCACTGCTGCACAAGGTCCCGCCTAGAGTGCGCTCACTTGCGACGTTCCAGCATGGCCAGATCGCCCCCTGATTGCAGCTCTGCAACGCAGATTTCCACCTTCATGAACATCGCATCATATGTGACACCCACCAGGTGGAATTCCTCGTTACCATATGTTGGAGCGGTTGTGTGAGCAGCAGCCAACAGTAATGGAGTCACTGCATCAGGCCGCAGTCAACTGCAATTTGCGCGTTCCACACTTCACCACTACTGAGTGGCCTCTATAATAAGAATAATAAAATATTTATTTATATAGCGCCATAATATCCGCAGTGCTTTACAGTTTAAACGTTTCAAAACACGAGTCATAAGTAACAACTTAACAATACAATAATTAAAGCAAAATCAGCCGCCCCTGCTGGTGAAAGCTTACAATCACAATGAGGTGTGGGAGATACAAAAGTACAGGTGTTTATATACAATGGTGTTTTTACAATGATGGTCCAGCCATTTTAAGGAAGTGAGGATGCATGGAGATAGTGAATGGGCACACACACAGAATACACATAGAATGACTTTGATTAGTAAAAGTGAAAGCCACTGTGAACAAATGTGTTTTGAGGGAGCGCCTGAAACCATCCAAATTGCGGATAGTCCTAATTTCTTGGGAGACATTCCAGAGGATTGGCGCAGCGGGTGAAGTCTTGGAGTTGGGAGGGGGAGGTACGGATTAGTGCAGAGGTTAGTCGAAGGTCGTTTGCAGAGTGCAGCAGTCGGTTAGGCCGATAAATATAAATAAGGGAGGAATGTAGGGGGGTGCTGCGCTGTGAGAGCTTTGTTGGTGAGAACCAGTAATTAGAATTGGATCCTATAATGAATGGGCAGCCACTGCAGTGTAATGATGCGAATAACTCTATGAAGGATATCTGCCACGTTTTGCGTGCGTTTGATGAGTCAACGCGATGGCGAGTGCAGATGATGCACAGTCAGCCTGACTGTCCCCCTTACTGCCTGCTTCAAAAAACACTGCAACACTAAGCATGAGGTTTGGAAGAGGTGGAGGATGAGGAGTCACAAAATTCCATCACCTTCTGGAACAGTCAGCGCAACGTGGTTCCTCACAAAGGGCTGGAGGACTTTCAAAGTACCAGCTGTATCAACAATTGAACCTCCAGAGTCGCTGTCTATATTTTCATAACCCTTACAAACTTTAATGTATTTACAAAGCACATAATGTACATTTTTTTCTATCCTTTTGTAATGCATTGGTTTCCATAAACTGATGTTACAGAATTATGATACAAAGTTTTTAAATTTTGAGTTTTAAAATTTGTAAATTTTATATGTATTTGAAGGACTTTGTGAGGAGGATGAGGAGGAGGTCAATGGAGGAGGAAGAAAATCGCTCCAGAGGGAGGTAGACAATGCTCTAGTCAGTATGTAGACCAAGGGTGGGGGGATGCACAGCAGGCGGAGATGACCCCTCTTTCAGGGGACAACGTTTTCTGGCCAGTTGGGAGTCTGCAGCACAATGGTTGATTTCATGCTGCAGTGGGGTGAGAAACGACCGCCGCATCGAACACATTCACACCACGTCTGATATTGGGTGTAACACCCTCCTAGACCCTCGCTACCCGGGACAACTTACAAAGCCTCATCACCCCCGTTGAACCGGGAGCGTAAAATGCGGAAGTACCAAGACACAAATGGTGCAATCCATAATGTTCTCCATTCCAGCCGAGAGCACTGCTGCTGCTACTGATTTACAAAGCAGCTCTGTGCATCGAGGCAGTGGAGACAGCTCTGCAACAAAGGGGGCACAAGCAGCGCCTCTGCACAGGGCAAGAACAGTATGTCCAAATGTGTCGAAGTTTTGTGGCAGCGCCACCAATGTCTACAACCATCCAGACGCTCCAGTCAGCAGGAGGCAACATTTCCGTAAGATGGTGACAGACTACATGTCTTGCCCCCTCAGTGTACTCTCAGATGGCTCTTCCCCATTCAAGTTTTGTGTCTCTAAGCTGGATACATGGCCAGAGCTTAGCCAGTAGCATTGGAGGTGCGGCTTGATCTGCTGCCAGTGTAATTAAACGGAGCGCGTCTTTACTGCTGCAGGTGGTGTACTAACAGACCGTTGCATGCGACTATCCTAAAGATAATGTAGAACGGGTTACTTTTTCTGAAAATGAACTAGCATGGATCTCGCCTGAATTGCCTGTCCGGTTTCAGATTAACTAACTGGTTGGCAACGTTTTCCATGTCTCCTGTTATGTTCATCTTTCTACCACCTGAGCTATACTCCCGGGCTACAACACTGCCCGTTGCTGCTCAGAATGCGTGTCCACAGACCAATACACAAGCTATAGTGATAGTGGGGTTCAGTAACGCCTGCTGTTCCCCTGCTGTGTGTCCGGCAAAAATTACTGCTACCTAGCTACACATGTTTAAAAAAACATGACATTTAAAGTGGCTAGTGCTACACATAGATATCAGGCTACACCCTTATTTCTAACTGTAAACAAGTGAAACGTCAAATTTAAAACCATTCAATGATTATGTTGGTAACAAATCTGTAACTAAATAATTTGTGACATATTAGGCAGATATCCACATGTCTAACACAAATGCTAACACAAAAGCATACTTATGCTATAGGGTACTGATGGTGAACCTTCTCAAATCCATAACTTTGACCAAACCAACTCACATCAGGGCCCCAAATGCTGCAATGTTGAAGTGCATAATGTGGGTTGAACTTTGACAACAGCTGCAGTGCGAAGGTTATCCTTCTGTGTTCTTGGCTTTTAAATAAAAGCATACAAGTAAATATAATAATACATTGTTGATTAAGGGACATGATGTACACCTGTAATATTGTGCAAACAATGGATGTAGGACTATTCCTCTTCAACATTACTTATATTTGTGTCATTTGAAAAAATACATATTTTAGTTAAAAATTAAAAACCCATGTTCAGTAGCTGTGAAAGGCCCGTTTGTGTACTTCTATATTGTTTGCAACCAATGTATTGTATACGGATGGAAGCGCGTCACACTAATAGATTAGATTTATTTTAAATGGAATGTAGCAGAACCAATTGGAGATAAATGAAAAGGATGAGCCACTGAGACACGCTCAGCAGAGTACAAGCAGCAGTGCTTGAACATGTAACTGGAGCGTGATCTGCACTCAAAAAAGTAAAAAACACAGACTGAAGTGAACACTGAAACACAACTGTCCACAATCTGTGAAAAGCTCCTTTCTGTACTTCTATAGTGTTTGCAACCAATGTATTGTATACGGATGGAAGCGCGTCACACTAATAGATTAGATTTATTTTAAATGGAATGTAGCAGAACCAATTGGAGATAAATGAAAAGGATGAGCCACTGAGACACGCTCAGCAGAGTACAAGCAGCAGTGCTTGAACATGTAACTGGAGCGTGATCTGCACTCAAAAAAGTAAAAAACACAGACTGAAGTGAACACTGAAACACAACTGTCCACAATCTGTGAAAAGCTCCTTTCTGTACTTCTATAGTGTTTGCAACCAATGTATTGTATACGGATGGAAGCGCGTCACACTAATAGATTAGATTTATTTTAAATGGAATGTAGCAGAACCAATTGGAGATAAATGAAAAGGATGAGCCACTGAGACACGCTCAGCAGAGTACAAGCAGCAGTGCTTGAACATGTAACTGGAGCGTGATCTGCACTCAAAAAAGTAAAAAACACAGACTGAAGTGAACACTGAAACACAACTGTCCACAATCTGTGAAAAGCTCCTTTCTGTACTTCTATAGTGTTTGCAACCAATGTATTGTATACGGATGGAAGCGCGTCACACTAATAGATTAGATTTATTTTAAATGGAATGTAGCAGAACCAATTGGAGATAAATGAAAAGGATGAGCCACTGAGACACGCTCAGCAGAGTACAAGCAGCAGTGCTTGAACATGTAACTGGAGCGTGATCTGCACTCAAAAAAGTAAAAAACACAGACTGAAGTGAACACTGAAACACAACTGTCCACAATCTGTGAAAAGCTCCTTTCTGTACTTCTATAGTGTTTGCAACCAATGTATTGTATACGGATGGAAGCGCGTCACACTAATAGATTAGATTTATTTTAAATGGAATGTAGCAGAACCAATTGGAGATAAATGAAAAGGATGAGCCACTGAGACACGCTCAGCAGAGTACAAGCAGCAGTGCTTGAACATGTAACTGGAGCGTGATCTGCACTCAAAAAAGTAAAAAACACAGACTGAAGTGAACACTGAAACACAACTGTCCACAATCTGTGAAAAGCTCCTTTCTGTACTTCTATAGTGTTTGCAACCAATGTATTGTATACGGATGGAAGCGCGTCACACTAATAGATTAGATTTATTTTAAATGGAATGTAGCAGAACCAATTGGAGATAAATGAAAAGGATGAGCCACTGAGACACGCTCAGCAGAGTACAAGCAGCAGTGCTTGAACATGTAACTGGAGCGTGATCTGCACTCAAAAAAGTAAAAAACACAGACTGAAGTGAACACTGAAACACAACTGTCCACAATCTGTGAAAAGCTCCTTTCTGTACTTCTATAGTGTTTGCAACCAATGTATTGTATACGGATGGAAGCGCGTCACACTAATAGATTAGATTTATTTTAAATGGAATGTAGCAGAACCAATTGGAGATAAATGAAAAGGATGAGCCACTGAGACACGCTCAGCAGAGTACAAGCAGCAGTGCTTGAACATGTAACTGGAGCGTGATCTGCACTCAAAAAAGTAAAAAACACAGACTGAAGTGAACACTGAAACACAACTGTCCACAATCTGTGAAAAGCTCCTTTCTGTACTTCTATAGTGTTTGCAACCAATGTATTGTATACGGATGGAAGCGCGTCACACTAATAGATTAGATTTATTTTAAATGGAATGTAGCAGAACCAATTGGAGATAAATGAAAAGGATGAGCCACTGAGACACGCTCAGCAGAGTACAAGCAGCAGTGCTTGAACATGTAACTGGAGCGTGATCTGCACTCAAAAAAGTAAAAAACACAGACTGAAGTGAACACTGAAACACAACTGTCCACAATCTGTGAAAAGCTCCTTTCTGTACTTCTATAGTGTTTGCAACCAATGTATTGTATACGGATGGAAGCACGTCACACTAATAGATTTGATTTTTTTCTAATATAATGGAGCTGCACCAATTCCACTAAATAAAATAAAAAAAAAAAAAAAAAGTGACACGTGCAGATGCCTACAAACAGCGGTGGATGCAGAGCAAACTGCAGCGTCACCTGCACTGTCACACACACACCTTGCACAGAGCTGTTAAAACAACACTGGCAAAATGAAGCTTTACACAGCGGTTGGTAAACTAGCCTGCCTCAAGCACAGTAGTACACAAAATCGCAATATCTAACTGTCCCTCAGAGTCAGCACAGCAGCGTTCTGTCCCTAACTGAGTTCACAGCACAGTGACGCTAAAATGGCGGCGGCGCCTTTTATAGTGCATTCTGACATCATTTCAGCAGCCAATCACAGCCATGCCATTAGTTAAGATGACCGCAGCATTACAGGATGTGCCCACACTTCGTAGGATTCCTCATTGGCTGACTAAAATCACATTGCCTCTCAAAGAATTATGGGAACTTCCGATTCCGGTATACGATATGGAAAAAGTATCGGAATTAAGTATCGGAATTCCGATAACGCGAATATCGGCCGATACCCGATACTTGCGGTATCGGAATGCTCAACACTAGTCACACCTGTAGCAGATCACTTAAATATAGCTCTGACTGATGATTTAAATGAGTATCAGGCCTCAAAAACCGTTATTGCTCCTTTTTGGTAAGCTGCAACAAAAAAAACGCTGGTCGGATGAAAATCGGATGTTACAAGGTACACACACATGCGACTAAATCGCATCTTTGAAGGAAAATCGGATGCCAGGCGAATGTGTGATGATTACATTTTGCTCCGATAATCGACCGACTAAATCTGTCCGATTTTTTGTAGTTGTGTGTGACGACGGCCTTAAATGGACTACGGCAGAGTATATGTTAGTTTATTATTTTTGATTGCTTGCAGGAGACGCAGGCGTCGGGGATTAGGTGTTCGGTGAGTACGTATTATGTATGTGATTATGTCAATATTTAGATTTTTTTTTTTACAATTGAACTCAGGCGCCGATGATGAGACTATTCTGCCATCATCAGCTCATGCTGTCTCTGTTATATGTGACAGCAAACATAGCCAGATGAGAGTAGTAGTCCCATCAACCGACGCCTAAGTACAATCACTATGGGCTGTTTGTCGCATGGGTACACACACACAGACACCTGCAGACAGACACACTCAGACACCCGTAGACAAACACAGACAGACACAGGCGCAAACAGACGCAGACACCCGCAGACAGATACGCACATATTCTCCACTCAGACATATTTTCCATCCACACACATTCTCTGCCCACACACTTTTTCTCCTTCTGACATAATTTCCTTTGACAATTCCGCAGCATTTTTGACAGAAAATACGCAGCAAATCCGCAGCAAACCTTTTTACACCTGAGTTTTTGCTGCAGATTTGACTGACTCAAAGGAAGTCAATGGGTGAAAAACGCCGCAGATCCGCAACAAAAAATTGACATGCTGCGGAAAATAAAACGCTGCAAATAAGGACGTAAATTTCTGGATCATGTGCACATCACTTCAGGATTGTCATTGATTAACCTTGCTTTAGTATTCCATTGCTTTTTGGAGCATTTCTGCGCGGAAAAAAACGCTGCAAAAGTGCAGCAAATCCGCATCGTGTGCACATAGCCTTCAGTGGCACTTCATTTATTAACCCCTCTCTGACATTTGACGTACTATCCCGTCCATAAAACCCGTGCCATTCTGCCCATGGACGGGATAGTACGTCATAGGCGATCAGCTGCGCTCCTGAGGGGAGCGCAGCTAATCGCCGCCGGGTGTCAGCTGATTATCACAGCTGACACCCGTGACTGTGTGTCAGGAGCGGTCACGGACCGCTCCCGGCACATTAACCCCTAGCACACCGCGATCAAACATGATCGCGGTGTACTGGGGCACAGGGGAGGATCGCGCAGGGTGGGGCTCCCTGCGCGCCCCCCTGAGACCCTCAGACCAGCGCAATGTGATCGCGCTGTTCTGAGGGCTTCCTCCCTCCCAGGACCCGGATCCAAGATGGCGCCGGGGTCCTGGAGGGAGGCGGCTTCCTCAGTGCCTGCTGAGAGCAGGCACTGAGAAGCCTGCAGCTATGCCTGAGCGATCGCTGGTGTGACAGAGTGCTGTGCACACTGTCACACCAGCGATTTGATAAAATACAGTGATGTCCCACCCTGGGACAAAGTAAAAAAGTTAAAAAAATAAAAATACACATGTTATAAAAAAAAATCCAAAATAAATAAAAAAAAAAAAAAATATTCCCCAATAAATTCATTTCTTCCTGTAAATAAAAAAAACAAAACAATAAAAGTACACATATTTGGTATCGCCGCGTCCGTAACGACCCCCCCTATAAAACTGTCCCACTAGTTAACCCCTTTAGTGAACCCCTTAAAAAAAAAAAAAAAAAACGAAGCAAAAAATCAATGCTTTATCATTAGAGTTGAGCGATACTTTCCGATATCCAAAAGTATCGGAATCAGAATGGTATCGCCGATACCATTAAAATATTGGCGATACCCGATACCGATACCGGAAATCCAATGTAAGTCTATGGGAACAAAATATCGTAACTAAAAAAACCTCTTTCTTTCCTTGTAAACACTAAATATACACACATAGAATACATATATATATATATATATATACATGTCATTGTGACATATAATATATACATATATTTATAGTTTATACACTTCTACATAGTAAAATAGCCTCTGATTCAATTGCCGGGTAAAGTCGGCTTTTGTGAAAAGACAGAAGCACCCGACATGAAATGACACTTGGTTTACATAGAGTTAACCATGTCTTTTCATGTAGTTTGATATCTGATTTGCACAAACAATTACATGAGTGTAAGTGTGCAAAATTTCACACCTGTAGGGTTAATTAAAGGTGTAAATTCGTTGTAAAAAAACGGACTTTTTTGCTACGAATTTACACCTTTAATTAACCCCTACAGGTGTGAAATTTTGCACACTTACACTCATGTAATTGTTTGTGCAAATCAGATATCAAACTACATGAAAAGACATGGTTAACTCTATGTAAACCAAGTGTCATTTCATGTCGGGTTCTGCATTTTCACAAAAGCCGGCAATTGAATTAGCGGCTATTATACTATGTAGAAGTGTATGAACTATAAATATATATATATATGTGTCACAAACTCAATGACATGTATATATATATATATGAGGTGTAAAATTGCTGAAAAAAAATGCGTGGGCTCCCGCCCTATTTTCGCAACCAGACAGACAAAGCCAGTGAGTGGGGGCAGATAATAATAGCCCAGGGAGGGACCATTATTTTTGGCCCCCCCCCCGGCTACTAAAATCTGCCACCAGACACCCCAGAAAGGGCAAATCTCTAATTAGATTTGCCCTTTCTGGCACTTTGCCCGTCTATTCCCATTGCCCTGTAGCGGTGGCGAATGGGTTAATAAGGGGTTAAAATGACCTTGCAATTGAAAGGTCACTTTAAGCCAGGTTAATAATTGAGAGCTGTCAATTAGACAACTATCAATTATTAATCCTATTGTATGAAAGAAAAATCAAACACACACACTTTAATAAAAAAGAAGTTTAATGAAATAATCACACAGTTTTTGACCATATTTTATTTACCTGCTAAAACCATTTCCTGTAATAAAAATAAAATAATAAAGCAAAATTATTCTTACCTATCCCATGCACAGTCAGGTCCCACGGTGTAATCCTTCAGAAAGGGTTAATGTTTACTGCAGGGACCGCAGCTAATGCTGCAGCCTCACAGTAAACCCCCAAATGAATGAGCTCCTCTCCTGGCTGACAGGAGAGGAAGTGGAAAGCTTAATTGATTGCTTTCCACTTTCACTTCAGGTCAGCCAGGGACACCATCAGTGACGTCAGAGGGAACTGATTAACAAAAATAGGGGTTCCCTTCGAAAAAAAAATGGCGTGGGGTCCCCCCTATTTTTGTTAACCAGCCAGATGAAGCAGACCGCTGAGGCCTGGATTTTCAGGCTGTTAAGGAGCCAAGATCCATGGACCTTGCCAGCCTGATAATACCAGGCCACAGCAGTCTGCATATCTTGGCTGATTAACAAAAATAGGGGATCCCCTTGAAAAAAATTGGCGTGGGGTCCCCCCTATTTTTGTTAACCAGCCAGATGAAGCAGACCGCTGAGGCCTGGTTTTTCAGGCTGGTAAGGATCCAATATCCATGGACCTTGCAAGCCTGATAATACCAGGCCACAGCAGTCTGCTTAGCTTGGCTGGTTAACAAAAATAGGGGATCCCCTCGAAAAAAAAACGGCGTAGGGGTCCCCCTATTTTTGTTAACCAGCCAAGTAAAATGCAGACTGCTGCGGCCTGGTATTAAAAGACTGTCAAGGCCCATGGATTTTGGCCCTCAACAGCCTGATAATACCGGTGGGAAGTAGCGCGGGACCCGGGCCGGCCGACGCCGAACCCGCCTGGCTGAATCCTCCGGGCGGACCGCACGGACCCCACCCGTTTACCTCTTAGCGTTTCACGCCCTCTTGAACTCTCTCTTCAAAGTTATTTTCAACTTTCCCACATTTGGCGCATCAAAAGATGTGCCAATTGTGGCACTTTACCCGGCTCTTCCCACTGCCCTGTAGCGGTGGCAAAGTGGGGTAATAAGGGGTTAATGTCACCGTTGATTGCACGGTGACAATAAGCCCGGTTAATAATGGAGAGGTGTCAATAAGACACCGATCCATTATTAATCCCAAAGTTATTAAATGTATAAAAAAAAGACAAAGCAAGAAAAAAGTTTTTAATGAAATAAAAGAGACAACACAGTTTTCATTTCTTTTATTACTCTCTCATTCCTGCGACGCCATCGATCTCCTGTAAAAAAAGAAAAAAAACAAACCAACAGTATACCACCTGTCCGACGCAGTCCATAGTAACGATTGTCCCACGACGATCCAGCTCTGCTACATCGCAATGACAGGCAGAGCCTGTCATCGCAACGCAGCACAGCTGATTACCTGCTTCCCCGGCGGTGACGTCATCGGACTGACTGCTTTACGGCCGGGATTACCCAGCAGTCACTGCAGTTATCGCGAGAAACTGCATGTGACCGCCGGGGAAAGATGATGGCGGCCATGAAGCAGTCCAGGCCGTGACCGCCGGAGATCTTCTGCCAGGTAAGTGCCGCTGACTCCTGACAGACCCGACCGATGGACACTGACAGTGACAGTGACAATTCCGATTCCGGTATCCGATATGACGAAAATATCGGTACTCGGAATCGGAATTCCGATACAGCCAATATCGGCCGATACCCGATATTTGCAGTATCGGAATGCTCAACCCTATTTATCATCATACCGCCGAACAAAAAGTGGAATAACGCGTGATCAAAAAGACCGATATAAATAAATATGGTACCACTGAAAACGTCATCTTGTCCCGCAAAAAACGAGCCACCATAAAGCATCATCAGCGAAAAAATAAAAAAGTTATAGCTCGCAGAATAAAGCGATGCAAAAATAATTATTTTTTATATAAAATTGTTTTTATTCTATAAAAGCGCCAAAACATAAAAAAATGATATAAATGAGGTATCGCCATAATCGTACTGACCCGAAGAATAAAACTGGTTTATCAATTTTACCACACGCGGAACAATAAAAACGCCTCCCCCAAAAGAAATTCATGAATTGCTGATTTTTGTTCATTCTAACCTCCCAAAAATCGAAATAAAAAGCGATCAAAAAATGTCACCTGCTCAAAAATGGTACAAATAAAAACGTCAACTCGTACCGCAAAAAATAAGACCTCACATGACTCTGTGGGCCAAAATATGCAAAAATTATAGCTCTCAAAATGTGGCGATGCAAAAAACTATTTTTGCAATAAAAAGCGTCTTTTAGCGTGACAGCTGCCAATCATAAAAACCCGCTATAAATAGTAAATCAAACCCCCCTTTATCACCCCCTTAGTTAAGTAAAAATAATAAAATTAAAAAAATGTATTTATTTCCATTTTCCCATTAGGGTTAGGGTTAGGGTTGCGGCTAAAGTTAGGGTTAGGGTTGGCGCTAAAGTTAGGATTAGGGTTAGGGTTGGGATTAGGGGTGTGTTAGGGTTAGGTTTGTGGTTAGGGTTGGGACTAGGGTTAGGGGTGTGTTGGGGTTAGGGTTGGAGTTAGAATTGGGGGGTTTCCGCTGTTTAGGCACATCAGGGGCTCTCCAAATGTGACATGGCGTCTGATCTCAATTCCAGCCAATTCTGCGTTGAAAAAGTCAAACGGTGCTCCTTCACTTCTGAGCTCTGCCATGCGTCCAAACAGTAGTTTATCCCCACATATGGGGTATCAGCGTACTCTGGACCCCAAGAGTTATTGTGCAATTTGTCCTATTTCTTCTGTTACCCTTGGGAAAATAAAAAACTGGGGGCGAAAATATCATTTTTGTACAAAAAAAATTATTTTTTTGTTTTTTACGGCTGTACATTATAAACTTCTGTGAAGCACTTGGGGCTTCATAGCGCTCACCACACACCTAGATAAGTTCCTTGTGGGGTCTATTTTCCAAAATGGGGTCACTTGTTGGGGATTTCCACTGTTTAGGCGCATCAGGGGCTCTCCAAATGCGACATGACGCCCCCAGACCATTCCATCAAAGTCTGCAATCCAAAACGTCACTACTTCCCTTCCGAGCCCCAACGTGTACCCATACAGTAGTTTTCTCCCACATATTGGGTATCAGCGTACTCAGGACAAATCGGGCAACAACTTTTGGGGTCCAATTTCTCCTGTTACCCTTGTAAAAATAAAATATTGGGGCGAAAAAATCATTTTTGCAAAAAATAAAAAGATTTTTTATTTTTACGGCTGTGCGTTATAAACTTCTGTGAAGCACTTCGGGGTTCAAAGTGCTCACCACACATCTAGATAAGTTCCTTGTGGGGTCTATTTTCCAAAATGGGGTCACTTGTGGGGGGTTTCCACTGTTTAGGCGCATCAGGGGCTCTCCAAATGCGACATGACGCACCCAGACCATTCCATCAAAGTCTGCAATCCAAAACGTCACTACTTCCCTTCCGAGCCCTGACGTGCGCCCATACAGTAGTTTTCTCCCACATATTGGGTATCAGCGTACTCAGGACAAATTGGACAACAACTTTTGGGGTCCAATTTCTCCTGTTACCCTTGTGAAAATAAAATATTGGGGGCGAAAAAAATCATTTTTGTAAAAAAAAAAAAATTTTTTATTTTACGGCTGTACATTATAAACTTTAGTGAAACACCTGGGGGTTCAAAGTTCTCACCACACATCTAGATAAGTTCCTTGAGGGGTCTAGTTTCCAAAATGGTGTCATTTATGGGGGTTTCCACTGTTTAGGCAGATCAGGAGCTCTCCAAACACGACATGGCGTCCAGCCAATTCTGCGTTGAAAAAGTCAGACGGCGCTCCTTCCCTTCCAAACTCTGCCATGCACCCAAACAGTGGTTTACCCCCACATATGGGGTATCAGCGCACTCAGGACAAATTGCACAATAACTTTTGGAGTCTTGTTACCCTTGGAAAAATAAAAATTGGGGTGAAAAGATCATTTTTGTGGAAAAAATATGATTTTTAAATTTTACGGCTCTACGTTATAAACTTGTGTGAAGCACTTGGGGTTCAAATTGCTCATCAAAAATCTAGAAAAGTTCCTTAGGGGGTCTAGTTTCCCAAATGGGGTCATTTGTGGGGGTTTCCACTGTTTAGGCACATCAGGGGCTCTCCAAATGCAACATGGCATCCAAACTCAATTCCAGCCAATTTTGGTTGGAAAAAGTCAAATGGTGCTCCTTCCATTCCGAGCTCTGCCGTGCGCCCAAACAGTGGTTCCCCCCAACATATGGGGTATCAGCGTACTCAGGACAAATTGTACAACAACTTATGTGGTCCAATTTCTCCTGTTACCCTTGGGAAAATAAAAAATTAGTGACTAAAAGATAATTTTTGTGGGAAAAAAATAGGATTTTTTATTTTCATGCCCGGGCATTATAAACTTGTGTGAAGCACTTGGGGTTCAAAGTGCTCACCAAAGATCTAGATAAGTTCCTTAGGGGGTCTAGTTTCCAAAATGGGGTCACTTGTGGGGGGTTTCCACTGTTTAGGCTCATCTGGGGCACTGCAAACGGAACATGACCCCCATTAACGTCTGCATTCCAAAACGTTACTACTTCCTTTCCAAGCCCTGCCGTGCGCCCAAACAGTTCCCCCCCCCACATATGGGGTATCAACATACTCAGGACAAATTGGACAACAACTTTTGGGGTCCAATTTCCTTGGGAAAATTCAAAAATTTGGGACTAAAATATAATTTTTGTGGAAAATTGATTTTTTTTTTTTCACACCCAGGCTTTATAAACTTTTGTGAAACACTTGAGGGTTCAAAGTGCTCACAACAGATCTAGATAAGTACCTTAGGGGGTCTAGTTTCCAAAATGGTGTCACTTGTGGGGGTTTCCACTGTTTAGGCGCATCAGGGGCTCTCCAAACGCGACATGGCATCCAATCTAAATTCCAGCCAATTTTAGTTTGAAAAAGTCAAACGTCGCTCCTTCCCTTACGAGCTCTGCCGTGTGCCCAAACAGTGGTTTTCCCCCACATATGGGGTATTGGCGTACTCAGGAGAAATTGCATAACAACCTTATCTGTCCATTTTCTCCTTTTACCCTTGTGAAAATAAAAAAAAAGTTTGTAAAAGATCATTTTTGTGGCTAAAAAGTAAAATATTCATTTTTTCCTTCCACGTTGCTTTAGTTACTGTGAAGCACCTGAAGGGTTAATAAACTTCTTGAATGTGGTTTTGAGTACCTTGAGGGGTGCAGTTTTTAGAATGGTGTCACTTTAGGGTATTTTCTGCCATATAGACCCCTCAAAGTGACTTCAAATGTGAGGTGGTCCCTAAAAAAATGGCTTTGTAAATTTTGTTGTAAAAATGAGAAATCGCTGGTCAACTTTTAACCCTTATAACTTCCTAACAAAAAAAAATTTTGGTTCCAAAATTGTGCTGATGTAAAGTAGACATGTGGGAAATGTTATTTCTTAACTATTTTGTGTGATATATTTCTCTGTTTTAAGGGAATAAAAATTCAAAGTTTGAAAATTGCAAAATTTTAAAATTTTTTGCCATATTTGCGTTTTTTTCAAAAATAAACGCAAGTTATATCGAAGAAATTTTACCACTAACATGAAGTACAATATGTCACAAGAAAACAATCTCAGAATCGCGAAGATCCGTTGAAGCGTTCCAGAGTTATAACCTCATAAAGAGACAGTGGTCAGAATTGTAAAAATTGGCCCGGTCATTAACGTGCAAACCACCCTTGGGGGTGAAGGGGTTAAACTGTCATCCTCTCACCTATTGCGATAGGCTAACAATGAGCTAAGTGCACACCACCACCAGTTCACACATCCCAAAAAAATTCTTGCTGCCACTAATCGCCGTTTTGTTAGGCCAGTGAGACACTTACCCTGTTGTGAATAGGCTGAAAATGAGTTCTGAGCAGAAGCTCCCTCTGGTGGTTACAAACGGTACTGGACTGTCCAGTGAAGATTGTGAGGATTGGGAATCAGGTGTTACTGACTGGTCTTATATAAGGGAGTCGCCTTCCCATCAGGGTTGCCGGTGATCAATTGTTCTGGTCTCAATCCTTGATTCCTGTTTCCTTGGTAGCCTGCTGTGTCGTGTCTGAATCTCCTGCTAACAGATAAGACATTTTCTTCTTTTTGTTTTTGTGCTTGATTTTTGCATTTTGTCCTGCACTTCTGTGGGGGCCTTCAGGGTCCCTCTGGGGGCTTTTGCCCTCTCAGTTCAGTTCAGCCACTGATGTTTGTACATTTGCTTTTTCCAGTTTTTTCAGTGGCTGCTGTTTTGTTTTTGGTTACACCAGAGAACTAATTTAGGGGTAGAGGTCGTGTGATCTCAGGTGTTTTTGAAATTAGTAGAGTTGGTGCTTTTCAGGGTTTTTTGGGATTGCAGTAAGTGCCCTTCCTATCCTTTTCTATTTAGTAAGTTTGGGCCCCAACGTTTGCTCATACTATTTTCTATCTGTGTCAGTATTTCTTCTTGTCTAACCGCCATTACATGTTTGGGGGCTTTCTATGTTCTTTGGGGATCTGCTCCGGGGCAGATAGCTTTCCTCGTTCTATCTTTAGGTGTAGTTAGTTTCTCAGGCTGTGACGAGGCGTCTAGGACCAACGTAGGAACGCTCCACGGCTGCCTCTAGTTGTGGTGGTTAGTCAGGGTACTGCAATCTCATAGTTTCCAATGCTCTGGTGTATTTCCTTTTTGCCTGCTCTCCTCAGCTACCAAATCATAACAGTATCACCGGCCCCAAACTGAAAATTATATGGTACTCACAGAAGGGAAAAATATTGTGGAAAGAAAAAAAAGTTGTCAGAGTTGTCAGAGATTTTTTTTTTTCTGTTTGTTGCATTTTTTATTTATTTTTTTTTCCCTCTGTATCTCTGGGTGCTGAGGAGGATTTTTTTTCTCTCTCAATGGAGTTTGCACAGTTGTCTGGCCGTGTGGATCAGCTTGCCACTGAAGTTCGGAGTATTGCTACCTATCTTGCTAGGTTGCCTGTTGTGGAACCTAGGATTCCCATGCCAGATTTGTTTTTAGGGGATCGAGCTAAGTTTCTGAATTTCAAAAATAACTGTAAATTGTTTTTTGCCTTAAAATCTAAGTCCTCAGGGAACGCAGCGCAGCAGGTTCAAATTGTCATCTCTCTCCTGCGCGGCGACCCTCAGGATTGGGCTTTTTCCCTGACACCTGGGGATCCTGTTTTGAGTGATGTTGATTAATTTTTTCAGGCTTTAGGGTTATTGTACGATGAGCCTAATGTCACTGATCAAGCTGAAAAAACTTTGTTGGCATTAAGTCAGGGGCTTGAGGACGCTGAGTTATACTGTCAGAGATTCCGTAGGTGGGCAGTCCTGACCAAATGGAATGACGACGCTTTGGCAGCTCTTTTTCGGAAGGGACTGTCAGATAATGTAAAGGATGTTATGGTGGGATTCCCTTTTCCCTCTGGTCTCAATGATTCTATGTCATTAGCGATTCAAATTGACAGACGTTTGCGTGAGCGGAAAGGTATGCGTGGAATAATGTTGCCTTGTGAACCTGCTTCTGAATCCATGCAGTGTGATAGAGTGGTTTCTGGGGCACAGCGTCATGAATTTCGAAAGCGCAATGGGTTATGTTTCTTCTGTGGTGATGCCTCTCATGCTATTTCAGTCTGCCCTAAGCGGGGAAGACGTTTTGCACGCTCAGTTGTCTTGGGTAGTGTTCAGAGTAAGTTTTTATTAACTGTTACCCTGATATGCTCTCTGTCCTCATTTTCTGCTCAGGCTTTTGTTGATTCTGGAGCAGCTATTAACCTGATGGATTTTGATTTTGCTAAACGTTGTGGGTTTCCCTTGATACCCCTACGGAAGTCTATTCCCCTACTGGGGATCGATTCTACCCCTTTGGCTGAGAATAAACCTCAGTTCTCTACTCAGGTGATAATGAGGGTAGAACCTGATCATCAGGAGAGTTGCAAATTTTTGGTTCTGTATAATCTGCATGATATTATCGTACTGGGTTTCCCTTGGTTACAGTCTCATAATCCTGTTTTGGATTTGAAATCTGTGTCTGTTACCAGTTGGGGCTGCCAATGTGTTAATACCAACACTCCTGTTTTTTCTGCCTCCCCCCAGACTCAGGATGTTCCTGACTTTTTGATTGATTTTTCTGATGTGTTTAGCGAAAGTAAATCTGCATCCTTACCTCCCCATAGGAGCTATGACTGCGCTATTGAATTAGTGCCTGGTAGTAAATTCCCTAAAGGTCGCCTTTTTAACTTGTCTGTACCTGAACATGACGCTATGCGGTCTTATATCAAGGAGTCATTGGAGAAGGGTCATATCAGACCATCCTCTTCACCCTTAGGTGCCGGTTTTTTCTTTGTGGCCAAAAAGGATGGTTCATTAAGGCCGTGTATTGATTATCGTCTCTTGAACAATATTACTGTGAAATATCAATATCCTTTACCCTTGATCTCTGATCTGTTTTCCAGGGTGAAAAACGCTACTTGGTTTACCAAGCTTGACCTCAGGGGGGCATATAACCTTATTCGCATTAAGCACGGGGATGAATGGAAGACGGCATTTAATACCCCTGAAGGGCATTTTGAGTACCTTGTGATGCCCTTTGGGCTCACTAATGCTCCTTCTGTCTTCCAGTCCTTCATGAATGACATTTTCAGGGATTTTGTGGATAAATTTCTGATTGTTTATTTGGATGATATCTTGATTTTTTCCAATGACTGGGACTCTCATGTAAAACATGTTCGGACTGTGTTCCAGATTTTGAGAGAGAATGCTCTGTATGTGAAGGGATCAAAGTGTCTTTTTGGCGTTCAGAGGATCTCATTTCTGGGATTCATTTTGTCCCCATCTGTTATTGAAATGGACCCGGTCAAAGTTCAGGCCATCTGTGATTGGGTCCAACCTACTTCATTAAAGGCTCTTCAAAGATTCTTGGGTTTTTCCAATTTTTATCGTAAATTTATTGGTAATTTCTCTGTTATTGTTAAACCATTAACTGATTTGACCAAGAAGGGTTCTGATGTGGTGAATTGGCCTCCTGAGGCAGTCTCTGCATTTCAGGAACTTAAGCAGAGATTCACTTCTGTTCCTGTTCTACGGCAGCCTGATGTTTCTCTGCCATTTCAGGTGGAGGTTGATGCCTCTGAAATTGGGGCAGGTGCCGTTTTGTCCCAAAGAGATCCAGAGACCTCTAAAAGTAACCCTTGTGCCTTTTTCTCTCGAAAATTTTCTCCCACTGAACGTAATTATGACGTGGGTAATCGGGAGTTATTAGCCATGAAGTGGGCTTTTGAAGAGTGGAGACATTGGCTGGAGGGAGCCAAACATCAGGTGGTGGTCCTTACGGACCATAAGAACCTAGTTTATCTGGAATCTGCCAAGCGACTTAATCCTAGACAGGCCAGGTGGGCCTTGTTTTTCACACGTTTTAATTTTGTGGTTTCATTTCTTCCTGGCACTAAAAATGTTAAGGTGGATGCCCTCTCGAGGAGTTTCCTGGCGGACTCTCCTGAGTTATCTGATCCTTCTGTTATTTTGAAAGAGGGTGTAGTTCTTTCCGCCATCTCGCCCAATTTGAGACTGGCTCTGGAGGGGTGTCAGGAGGATAAGCCCGAGCGCTGCCCTGTTGGGAAATTGTTTGTCCCGGACCAGTGGAAAAAGAGTGTAATGTCTGAGATTCATTGTTCCACGTTGGCCGGTCATCCCGGAATTTTTGGTACCAGAGACTTGGTTAGTCGGTCCTTTTGGTGGTCTACCTTGTCTCGTGATGTCAGGGAGTTTGTGCAGTCCTGCGGGACTAGCTCTAGCTCCAAGCCTTGCTCTCGTTCTAGTGGTTTGTTGATGCCATTACCTGTGCCCAAGAGACCATGGACCCATATCTCTATGGATTTCATTTCCGACCTCCCTGTTTCTCAGAGAATGACCGTCATCTGGGTGATTTGCAATAGGTTTTCCAAGATGATACATCTTGTGCCATTACCTAAGTTGCCTTCCTCCTCTGAATTGGTGCCTTTGTTCCTTCAGCACGTGGTTCGTTTACACGGCATTCCTGAGAACATTGTGTCTGACAGAGGAGTCCAGTTTGTTTCCAGATTTTGGAGGACCTTTTGTTCTAAAATTGGTGTTCAATTGTCTTTCTCCTCGGCGTTTCATCCTCAGACCAATGGTCAAACTGAGAGAACAAACCAGACATTGGAGACTTATCTAAGATGCTTTGTGTCTGCTGATCAGGATGACTGGGTCTCTTTTTTGCCTTTGGCTGAGTTTGCTCTTAATAATAGGGCTAGCTCTGCCACTTTGATGTCTCCATTTTTCTGTAATTCTGGGTTTCACCCTCGATTTTCTTCAGGACAGACGGAGGCTTCTGTCTGTCCAGGTGTTGACTCTGTTGTGGAGTGTATGCAACAGATTTGGGACCAGGTAGTGGAGAGGTTGTCCCTCTCTCAGGAGAGGGCCCAGCAGTTTGCTAACCGGCATAGGACTGATGGTCCTCGGTTTAAAGTGGGGGACTTGGTCTGGTTGTCCTCAAGAAATATTCCTATGAGAGTGGCATCTCCTAAATTTAAGCCTAGGTTCATTGGACCTTATAAGATCATGGAGATTCTTAATCCTGTTTCTTTTCATTTGCTTCTTCCAGGGACATTTAAGATCCATAACGTGTTCCACAAGTCCTTGTTGAAGAGGTTTGTTGAGCCAGTGGTTCCTACTACTGTGCCTCCTGACCCTGTTTTGGTTGAGGGCAATCTGGAGTATGTGGTTGAGAAAATATTGAATTCTCGTTTTTCTAGACGGAAACTCCAGTATTTGGTTAAATGGAGAGGTTATGGTCAGGAAGACAATTCTTGGGTGTTTGCTTCGGACATCCATGCTAGGAGACTCATCCGTGCGTATCATAGAACTCATCCTGACCGACCTGGTTGCTCAAATGAGGGTTCGGTGACCCCTCCTCAAGGGGGGGGTACTGTTGTGAATAGGCTGAAAATAAGTTCTGAGCAGAAGCTCCCTCTGGTGGTTACAAACGGTACTGGACTGTCCAGTGAAGATTGTGAGGATTGGGAATCAGGTGTTTCTGACTGGTCTTAAATAAGGGAGTCGCCTTCCCATCAGGGTTGCCGGTGATCAATTGTTCTGGTCTCAATCCTTGATTCCTGTTTCCTTGGTAGCCTGCTGTGTCGTGTCTGAATCTCCTGCTAACAGATAAGACATTTTCTTCTTTTTGTTTTTGTGCTTGATTTTTGCATTTTGTCCTGCACTTCTGTGGGGGCCTTCAGGGTCCCTCTGGGGGCTTTTGCCCTCTCAGTTCAGTTCAGCCACTGATGTTTGTACATTTGCTTTTTCCAGTTTTTTCAGTGGCTGCTGTTTTGTTTTTGGTTACACCAGAGAACTAATTTAGGGGTAGAGGTCGTGTGATCTCAGGTGTTTTTGAAATTAGTAGAGTTGGTGCTTTTCAGGGTTTTTTGGGATTGCAGTAAGTGCCCTTCCTATCCTTTTCTATTTAGTAAGTTTGGGCCCCAACGTTTGCTCATACTATTTTCTATCTGTGTCAGTATTTCTTCTTGTCCAACCTCCATTACATGTTTGGGGGCTTTCTATGTTCTTTGGGGATCTGCTCCGGGGCAGATAGCTTTCCTCTTTCTATCTTTAGGTGTAGTTAGTTTCTCAGGCTGTGACGAGGTGTCTAGGACCAACGTAGGAACGCTCCACGGCTGCCTCTAGTTGTGGTGGTTAGTCAGGGTACTGCAATCTCATAGTTTCCAATTGCTCTGGTGTATTTCCTTTTTGCCTGCTCTCCTCAGCTACCAAATCATAACATACCCTGAGTAACACCCTAGTACACACGCAAACCCAACTTTCTAGTACCAAACAGGAATACTTCTAGCACTCTGGTGGCATACACCTATACTTTCCTTTTTCAAGGTTGTGGGTACACTTAGATCAGCAAAGAACAAACTTATTACATTTTAGATAATATACAAAAGGTACAGTGCTGACAAAAAGAAAACAGTTAAAATAATAAAAGACAAAAGCAAATAGTAAAACAGCTACAAAATAAATGATTTAAATACTGAAAGCTCTTACTGGTAAAAAGTGGTGAGATATTCTTGCTGAAGACACTGCTGAAAACTCTAGCGCTAGATTCCACATCAGCAATTACAGTGGTGTGAAAAAGTATGTTTGGTATCCTATGACCAAGGGTGCTTTAACACACCTGAAATGCGTACAGTTTTTCACCTATTTTAACATGGCTTGACACACCAAAATAAAGTTTTTTTATTTTAATTTTTCTTGATGTGCTGGATTTATCCCTTTTTTTCTTCCTTCCTTGGCTGTGCTTACCAGCGGAATCAGCACTCACCTGTGACGAATTTGACTCAGCCCTATTCGGATTTGATCAGCAATGATGCAAGCTTCCTAACCTCCGCTTGTCTCTGGTGTGAAAAAGTGTTTGCCTCCTTACTGATTTCCTATTCTTTTGCATGTTTGTCACTATTAAATGTTATAGATCACCAAACAAATTTAAATATTAGGGAAAGATAACACAAGTAAACACAAAATGCAGTTTTTAAATGACAGTAAACATGGCAGTAAACAGTCATGGGTGTGGCTAGGGAATTTGAACTCTGCTTCCCAAAGATGTGATAAACCATAGTTAATTTATGTTTTAAGGCAGGGGGGATTTCACTTTTTCATACAGGGTCCTGTAGGTTTGGATTTCTTTTTCCCTTAATAATAAAGACTTTCATTTAAAAACTGCATTTTGTATTTATTTGTGTTATCTTTGCCTAATATTTAAATTTGTTTGGTGATCTGATACATTTAATTGTGACAAGTATGCAAATGAATAGGAAATCAGGAAGTGGCTAACACTTTTTCACAAAACTGTATGTTTCCTGGTAACGGATATATCCGCGTTTTGTTTTGAACTTGGATTATGGCAATGAAATTACATTTTTATGGTGCCACCATATTAGTGTCTGGTGTGACCTGGAGATGGCCAGGGACAATTGCTCCTAGCTAATGTAACTTTACACTAACCTAATTCATAGCATCTAGTGTTTTTTAATTCTGCAAGACTGAAAAATCGCAGGTACCGTATTTTTCGGGCTATAAGACGCACTTTTTCCCCCCAAAAATTGTGAGGAAAATGGGGGGTGCGTCTTATAGCCCGACCGCAGCTTACCGGGGGGTTGCGGCAGCAGTGTGGCGGTGGCAGAGATGCGGCGTGGCAGAGGCGCGGTGGGCGGCGTGCACCTGAGCAGGGTCCCTTCCTCAGGTGGTGAGGTAACGCCGCGGCACCGGGAGCAGACAGGACAGCAGAGCCGGGTTTGTCGGTGGTGGCGGCCATCTTCCTGAGGCGGCGCGTGCGCAGATACAGTACTCTGCTTCCTGTGGCTTCAGGAAAATGGCCGCGGTAGGCCGCGCATGCGCAGATAGAGATCGCGGCGGCCATTTTCCTGAAGCCCCAGGAAGCAGAGTACTCTGCACACGCGCCGCCTCAGGAAGATGGCCGCCACCACCGACAAACCCGGCTCTGCTGTCCTGTCTGCTCTCGGTGCCGCGGCGTTACCTCACCACCTGAGGAAGGGACCCTGCTCAGGTGCACGCGTTTATCCCCTTGGTCACACCCTTTTCAGCCCCCGGGATGGTCCTTATCCCCTTCGCCTGGGGATTTGGTGCTAAATACCCCAAATCCTGTGAAAGATCACAACTTCCCAGAAGATCATAGGGCCGCAGTTTGGACGCCATCAGATATGGCCGGGTCCCTGTTATTCTTGGAGTCCATACACTGCTTTATAGTGCTAGAATTGATCCAGACTCTGGAAGGCGTTTGGCTCGTCCCAGAAATGTCAAAATCGTAACAGGTGTGTGGCCAGGACATACGATGGCTCCATATTCTCCTTAAATCTCCCTATGAAATCCTTTCTTTCCTGAAGCCCCAGGAAGCAGAGTACTCTGCGCACGCGCAGCCTCAGGAAGATGGCCGCCACCACCGACAAACCCGGCTCTGCTGTCCTGTCTGCTCTCCTTGCCGCGGCGTCACCTCACCACCTGAGGAAGGGACCCTGCTCAGGTGCACGCCGCCCATCGCACCTCTGCCACCGCCGCACCTCTGCCACCGCCGCACCTCTGCCACTGCCACAAACCCGGCTCTGCTCTCCGTGCCGCAGCGTCACCTCACCTGAGGAAGGTGAGTACAGTATCAGCATCACCGCACCTCTGCCACACCACTGCCGCAACCCCTGCTGTACCACCGCCGGCCCACAGGTACCTTAAAATTCGGACAATAAGACGGACCCCATATTGTAAAAATCTTTTTTTCTGCTATTTCCACCCCAAAATTTGGGGTGCGTCTTATGGTCCGGTGCGTCTTATAGTCCGAAAAATACGGTATATATAATTTATTTTTGCAAACCCATATTCTATCTACAAAAGTACGTAATGCAGAAATTGTTTACTTTTTTTTCCATTTTCTGTTCTGCATGAAACATCCTGCAGCTAGGGAAAACTAAAAGTAACTGTCAAATGCAAACCTACCATTGTGGGTGAGCATTTATTTTAAACTTTGGGTTACATCAGATCAAATGACAAAGCTTATCTCCTTCAAACACATCTTGCTTGTGGTGTTTTGTTTCAAACCAAGACATTATGAATCAGCATTCTACTTTTTTTCATATTCATTTACCCAAAAAGAAAAAGCAGAGTGATATAAACGTAAGTTTAAATACATTCACCGTAAACTGTAAATGTTAAATTTGTGATTATGTGTGTCAGTGCCTCTTATGAAGTAAGGCTATGGTTCCACGGTCCGGAACCATAGCGCTTTGGACGGAGCGGAAATTCCGCTCCGTCTAAGCCCCGCCCCCTTTCTGACGCGCGCTCTTTCCGGAGGTGTTCAGGACACCTCCGGAACACCTCCGGAAAGAGCGCAGGGCTACATAGCCCTGTGTTAATTCTGTTGCGGCGACGCACCGTCGCCGCAATACGCGAGGACATGCTGCGGTCTGAAAAGACGCGCCGCATGTCCGTTTACGCAGGTCTGCCACCTGCGTATTGTTACGCATAGTGGAGACGGGATTTCTTGAAATCCCCTCCACTATGCTGTAACATCTGGACGCTGCGTGTTTGGCGCTGCGCCAGCGCACAGCGCCAAACACGCAGCGTTTCCTGACCGTGGAAACTCACCCTAATATGACACACTCAGGATATATTTCCAGGAATAATAAAGAAGCCGGTCTTCATAATTAGTAGCAGAAAGCCACTTCATATTGTTGCCAATAGTTTTTTCACAGATTCAGCAAGATTAATAATTTTAGGGAGTTTTACTTTTCATGCTTAAAGAAAGTTATTTTTCTAGCCTCTCCTTTTGCTAAATTTATGACAAATTCTTCTTGCATAATGAGTAATACAAGGTTAAAGAGGTTGTCCACTCCTTTACAACCTCCTCCAAATGTCAAAACAGTTGCAGACAGGTATTTATTTATTTTACTCATTTATATAGCACCATTAATTCCACAGCGCTTTACAGACATTATTGGCACTGTCCCCGATGGAGCTCACAATCTAAATTCCCTATTAGTATGTCTTTGGCATATGGGAGGAAACCGGAGTACCGGGAGGAAACCCACACAAACACTGGGAGAACATACAAATGCCTTGCAGATGTTGTCCTTGGTGGGATTTGAACACAGGACCCCAGCACTGCAATTCTAACCACTGAGCCACTGTGCCGCCCAGGTATATTTGTTATTGTGCTTTACTACATCATATGCTTCTAAACCCGTGTCTCATTCAGGCCATGTGATCCGTCTCTGCACTCTTTGTTTTCGTGGACTTTCCGTCACATCCTCTCCACTGCTAGGCTCCAGATTTTGATGGAGAGTGTGTTAAAGGTTGGTGATGAGTCCATCAATTCTAGATCCCAGAATAGGTGCAGATCGGGCAGACATTCTCTGGAAGAAAACAGTTTAGAAACACATGAAATTGCTGTGTTATACCTATGTAGAAGCAGGTAATAAAAGACAATTGCAAATTTACTTGTGTGCAGCTATCAGATGAACTAGAGTGGAGGTTATTAAGTAGTGGATAACCCCTTCAACTATAATACTGTTTAATAATTTTCCCTAAGTCTCGCTAGAAACCAATAATAGTTGCTGTTGTGAATGTGCTAGAGATGGTTTCTGAGCAGAGGCTCTATCTGGTGGTTACAGAGAGTACTGAACCTTCCAGTGAGGAATTGCAATCTGGGATCACTGACTGGACTGATATAAGGGAGGTTCCCTCCCATGATGGTTGCCGGTGATCAATTGTTCTTGTCTCAATTGTTGTTCCTGGTTCATTTGGAAGTTTGCTGGAGTCTTGCCTGCGTCGGCAGCTTTCAGATAAGATATTTTTGCTTTTCTTTTTGTGCTTGCTTTTTGCATAGTTTTCTGCACTTTTGGAGTTTAGCCGGGTCCCCTCCTGGGGCCTGTGCTCCTCTCAGTTTATCTGTAGCCACTGCTATTTGTTCTTTTGCTTTTTCCTGTTTTTTTTTTCAGTGGCTGCGGCTTGGTTTTGTTACACCAGAGATCTGATTTAGGTGGTGGAGATCGTGTGATCTCAGGTTTTTTGCAATCAGAAGTGTTGGTATTTTTAGGGGTTTTTTTTGGATTGCTGTCAGAATCCTTTCCTGTACTTTTCTGTCTAGACAGATTGGGCCCCAGCGTTTGCTCATTCTATTTTCTGTCTGTGTCCGTGCTTTCTTCTTGTCTAACCGCCATTACATGTTTGGGGGCTTCCTATTTTCTTTGGGGATCTGCTCCGGGGCAGATAGCTTTCATCTTTCTGCCTTTAGGTGTAGTTATCTCTCAGGCTGTGACGAGGCATCTAGGATCAACGTAGGAACGCTCCACGGCTACCTCTAGTTGTGTGGTTAGTTCAGGTTACTGCAATCCAATAGGTTCCAGCCTCTCTGGTGAATTACTGTTTTTGCTATTTCTCCTCAGCTACCTAAACTTAACAAGTTGCTATTGAACCGACAAAGAAAAAAGGATTTTCTGGCACTTCCATCCATAAAATTAATCTTTTTAGTAGAAATTCATTTAAAACCAGGAGGAACCATCATGAGGATAAAACCTTACCCGTTACACTAAACCATTAGTCATAAGAATCTGCAGACAATCATGGGAACTCTGTTTTAATCTATGAACAATCAATGGCAATGCTTATCACAAATACTATTATATATGTATGCAAACTTCTACCCGGCAGCCTTTATCATAGTTGATCTCAAGTACTAACTCCTAGACTAAAAAAAAAGCATCATGACAAATTACATCCCTATTCACATTGTAAGTAAAAACCACATGAGATAATTATCAAAACTGATCTCATATGAAGTTGAAAATACATATTAGAAACCTGAAAAAGAAAAAAGCTTGATTATGAACTGCATTTGAAAGCAATATCTGAGGAAAGAAATAACAAAAAACCTAGTTTGAACTAGGTTTACTGGTCTATTCACATTGCAAGGAAAAAACGCATATAGCAAATCTACATACAGTGGGTACAGAAAGTATTCAGACCCCTTTAAATTTTTCACTCTGTTTCATTGCAGTCATTTGGTAAATTCAAAAAAGTTCATTTTTTTCTCATTAAATGTACACTCTGCACCACATGTTGACTGAAAAAAACAGAAATGAAGACATTTTGGCAAATTTATTAAAAAAGAAAAACTGAAATATCACATGGTCATAAGTATTCAGACCCTTTGCTCAGACACACATATTTCAGTCACATGCTGTCCATTTCCTTGTGTTCCTTCTTGAGATGGCTCTACTCCTTCATTGGAGTCCAGCTGTGTTTAATTAAACTGATAGGACTTGATTTGTAAAGGCACACACCTGTCTGTATAAGACCTCATAGTTCACAGTGCATGTCAGACCAAATGAGAATCATGAGGTCAAAGGAATTGGCCAAGGGGCTCAGAGACAGAATTGTAGTAAGGCACACATCTGGCCAAGGTTACAAAAACATTTCTGCTGTACTTAAGTTTCCTAAGAGCACAGTGGCATCCTTAATCCTTAAATGGAAGAAGTTTTGGACCACCAGAAGTCTTCCTAGACCTGGCCGTCCAGCCAAACTGAGCAATCGTGGGAAAAGAGCCTAGGTGTGAGAAGTAAAGAAGAACCCCAAGATCACTTTGGCTGAGTTCCACAGAAGCAGTAGGGAGATGGGAGAAAGTTACACAAAGTCATCTATCACAGCAGCCCTCTACTAGTCGGGCCTTTATGGCAGAGTGGCCCGATAGAAACCTCTCCTCAGTACAAGACATATGAAAGCCCTATAGAGTTTGCTAAAAAAAAAAAAACACATGAAGGACTCCCAGACTATGAGAAATAAGATTCTCTGGTCTGATGAGACGAAGATAGAACTTCTTGGTGACAATTCGAAGCAGTATGTGTGGAGAAAACCAGGCACTGCTCATCACCTGCCCAATACAATCCCAACAGTGAAACATGGTGGTGGCAGCATCATGCTATGGGGGTGTTTTTCAGCTGCAGGGACAGGTCGACTGGTTGCAATTGAAGGAAACATGAATGCAGCCAAGTACAGAGATATCCTGGATGAAAACCTCTTCCAGAGTGCTCTGGACCAGAGACTTGGCTGAAGGTTCACATTCCAACACGACAATGACCCTAAGCACACAGCTAAAATAACAAAGGAGTGGCTTCATAACAACTCTGTGACCATTCTTGACTGGCCCAGCTAGAGCCCTGACCTAAACCCAATTGAGCATCTCTGGAGAGACCTGAAAATGGCTTACCATTAACGTTCACCTTCCAACCTGACGGAACTGGAGAGGATTTTCAAGGAAGAATGGCAGAGGGTCCCCAAATACAGGTGTGAAAAACTTGTTGCACCATTCCCAAGAAGACTCATGGCTGTACTAGCTCAAAAGGCTGCTTCTATTCAATACTGAGCAAAGGGTCTGAATGCTTATGACCATGTGATATTTCAGTTTTTCTTTTTTAAAACATTTTCAAAAATTTCTACATTTCTGTTTTTTTCAGTCAAGATGAATTTACCAAATGGCTGCAATGAAACAAAGAGTGAACACTTTAAAGGAGTCTGAATACTTTCCGTACCCACTGTAGATGGCAGATTTGAAATATAAGACAATATGTATAAAATAACACAGGTATGCAAAATTTGGGTTTATTAATTTTTTTTCATATCCAATGACTGATTCTTATGTTTTCTTATGCCCTGATTTAAAAAAATACTTCTATTTTTAACCATCACGTATGGATTTTGCATAAAATGGGAGTGAAATTACGTACAAGCAAGATGAACAAGAAAATCTTCAATGAAGCCAAAAATATATTGAACATTCATTCTGGATCTTTATTCGAAATTCATTCTTGTGCCTTTTCCTTTTCTTTTCAAAGTTTCTCTTGATACCTGTTCTCTTGTAGAAGGCCTGCAGATTTTCTTTGTGAAGCATCCATCAGTAGTCCCCATCATGTTCACATTTCATCTACTTTAGTATCGTTGTTGCATCTCTTTGAAATCCTAATGAAATGTTTCTCCTTGTACTTTGCTAACAGCACCAAGGTTTTCAGGAACGTAGTCCAAATGGGAATGTAAAAAACGTAAGTTCAAATTCATCAGACAGCCCAAGCTTTGAAACGTTTCAGCATGTTCTCCATGATGGACTTAAATTTTGGATCCTTGCTGTTACCTAGAAATTTCATCATGAGTTTTTTAGAAGAATCCCAAGCCCTTTTCTTAACAGCTGTCCTTTTTTGTTTTGAACACGTTGTTCTTCATGAGTTTCCGAATATCTGGACCCACAAAAATGGTTTCCTTCATTTTTACTTCATCCATTCCCGTAAACTTTGTACACAGGTACTTCAAAGTCTCTCCTTTCAGAATAGCTTTAACAAACTGCTTCATCAGTCCAAGCTGTATGTGGAATGATGACAGGGGAACTTTAGTGGGATCAACTAAACTTTCCGCAACTATGTTCTCGCTTCCAGGTTGCAAAGATGTTCTCATTGGCCAGCTTTTCTGGCTCCAGTGATGAGTTTTATCCCGGCTGTCCCAGTCACACAAAAAGCAAGGGAACAAGGAGCAAAGAAAGAACTTTCAGTTCACCACATATTAACAATCCTCATAGTTGTTTTTTTGAGAATAATGTCTAAATTCTCATAGCTTTCATTCAAGTGCAGATAATTCTCTACGTGCACTGAAGCATACTTGCTGCCGTTGAGCAGTAGCACAGCTTTCAGATTTTTTTTGGATGAATCAATAAACAGTCTCCGCTCGCTGACATTGTACTCAATGTTACATTTTTACATCAGCCCAGGAATATCACTGCAATACACTAGAGCACTGTTGTTATGTCCCATGAATGAGACATTTTACAGACTGTCCTGTGTATTTTACATGCTGTATTGCAGTCTCTCATATTGTTTACTGTTGCTATGTGTCCCTGTGTTTGCATAGCTGAAATCCTCCCTTTACATCAAGTTTGTCCCTTCTGTCTCTCTGTCTCCCTCTTCTGGTGTGATGTCATTTCCTTCTTCTTTCTCCTGTGTTTCATTCTCCATTTTGATTTTATGAAGAAAGTCTTTTTTACCTGCTGCTGTTTGTATGCATTCAACAAGAATTCTTAAAGAAATCAAAGTCTCTTCTGGATTCTTCATAACATGTGTGCCGGCAGCTGAGTTAAGCTATCTGCGATCGTCGCCAATTGTAAGTAAGGTGAAAGAGATCCGGCATCTCACAGAGCCATATTTACAGCCACAGGCCCCGGGGACAGAATAGTAAAAAAGACTCTTCAGATTCATCTGTAAAACCCACAGCTTCTATAAAGCTACAGAACTTCCTGCAGAGCATCCGCTCTCAACATATAAGAGTCTATACAGCTCCCCTTCTCCCTGTGAATCAGGATGGCTGAAGAATTGACTACACGGTCTCTGCCAGACCCATTGTCAGAGGAAGAGTGCATAGACCCTGATCCACCATTTAGTGAGAAGGGTAGACGTGTCACAAAGCCAACATGGAAAATAAGGGAGAATCTAGAATCCAGTAAACATGATCTTCTCCGTGCAACAGCAGAGCTATGGCAAAAACTCTTATGCCACATAAATAGCCTGACTCAGCCTGCTTCTCTCCAACGACCACTGGAGGGAGCTCTCGCACAACTGTGTTCAGATTATCAATGTTATGCAAAAATAACAGACCAGTATATCGCAGTGTTAAAAAGACTTAACCCATCAGTTACCTGCAAAGAGCTGCAAGCTTTCCAAAAACTTAACTCTGAGAGAGAAAGCATGGTGCGCGATATAAAAGCCAAAACAGAGGCAAGAATCGCACTAATAGCCGAGATGTCATCTTGCATTTCTGGCTCTGCCAGACAGTCAAAGCGAACATCTAAGTCACGCTCTTCAAAATCCTCAACCCTCAGCGAACAGCTCATAAAAGCACGTGCGGAAGCTGAGGCCACTAAAATACAAACTGCCTTTGCTCAAAAGGAAACTGAAATGAAAACTGAGGCCACTAAAATACAAGCTGCCCTAGAGGCCACTAAAATACAAGCTGCCCTAGAGGCCATAGAGATGAAAACTGAGGCCACTAAAATACAAGCTGCCCTAGAGGCCCTAGAGAAGGAACGCCAACACGCCATAGCCATGGCAAAGTTAAAGGTCCTGGAACAAGCCATCAGTGGGAGCCAAAGAGACAGCATCAGTTTAAGTGGTTTTGATACTGAAGACCCTCTTAAGCGTACTAGAGACTATGTACAAAGCCAACACAGTGCTATCCCTGCTCCTGCAATCCTTCCTGACCACACAGATGCTCCCCTGAAACAACAGGGTTTTGATACTGAAGACCCTCTTAAGCGTATTAGAGACTATGTACAAAGCCAACACAGCGCTATCCCTGCTCCTGCAATCCTTCCTGACCACACTGATGCTCCCCTGAGGCAACAGGACACAGAGCGTTTATCCCCATCCTGCACCCAAGGTCAATACAATTACAATACGCTGCCAATCTTGTATCCTGATCCACCTCTGTGCACCGAAATGTACCAGAAACCTGCAAATCACCAAATCTTATACTCAGAATCCTACATACAGGCCAATATGCAGGCCAGTCACCACACTCCGGTCAATCACACAATTCCAGTCCCATGTGTGGCAGAAACTAAGCTCATTAAGCCAGTTAATGGACTGAACGCCTACGCTGCCCCATATATACCTGCATTCCCAGGTCAAATCACAGACTGTATGAACAAAGCTATCCAGCCAGCATCGGTCCTTCCAAAATCGGAGAATGCTGATATGACTGGCCTCGCAAGGTACATGATTCGGCGCGATCTAACTAAGACCGGTCTTACAGAGTTTGACGATAAACCTGAGAACTACAGGGGTTGGAAGTGTACCTTTGAAACCACGATCAGTGATCTCGGCATCACCGCCGCTGAAGAGCTAGACCTGCTAATCAGTGGCTTGGGCCACAATCCACGGATCGGGTCAAGAGACTTAAATCTGTCCACATCAGTAATCCCATTGCTGGTCTCACTGCTGCATGGAAGAGGCTAGAAAGAAGCTATGGCAGTCCTGAGGTCATAGAAAGGGCCCTGTTCAAACGACTAGAGGATTTTCCAAAGGTATCTAATAAAGACAGTACAAGGTTCCAAGAGCTCAGCGACCTCCTGTTAGAGCTTCAGCTGGCCAAAGCAGACCCATACCTTCCTGGCCTCAGCTACCTGGACACTGCTCATGGGGTAACCCCAATAGTTTCCAAGCTGCCGTCCAATATCCAAAATAAGTGGGCCATGCTTGGATCAAAATACAAAAGGGAAAACCAAGTCTCCTTCCCTCCATTTTCCTACTTCTGCGAGTTCATCGAAAATATTGCAGACTGTAAGACTGATCCAAGTTTTTTCTATGGAGAACACAGCGACCCTGTTTCATCTACTAAACACGACAGTCCACGTCTTAACTACAGGAGCCACCAGCTCCAATGTCCATCAAGAAGACTGATGTTCTTCCGGCACCTTCAGTATCACAAGATAAGAGCGACAAAGGTGAGAAGGTTGAGAATCCTAATCACCAGTGTCCAATTCACAAACTGCCACATCCCCTGAAGAAGTGCATCGGCTTCAGGAAGAAGCCCCTTCAAGAACAAAAGGAGCTCTTGAAGAAGTTTGGAGTATGCTTCAGGTGCTGCGCCTCTACCGAACATCTTGCTAAGGACTGTGTCATCCCCATCAAGTGTCTAGAGTGCAACAGCGAAGACCACGTACAGGCGCTCCATCCATCACAGCCTGACTCTGCGTCTTCACCTTCTCCCACCACAAGCCATGGCGGGGAGAGTACAGACCAAGTGACAAGCCATGTTGCAGTATCTTCCTCATGCACCGATGTCTGTGGAGAAGGTCTTCGAGACAAGTCCTGTGCGAAGATTTGCCTGTCATGGGTGTATCCCAAGGGCCATCCAGAGAAGGCAGTCAAGGTGTACGTTAGCCTGGATGACCAGAGCAACAAATCATTAGCCAGGTCGGAACTCTTTGACTTGTTTGACTTAAAAGGAGACGTCTATCCCTACACCTTGGGCACCTGCAGCGGCGTTTTACAAACCTCTGGAAGAAGGGCCAGTGGCCTCATAATAACTTCTCTTGAGAAAGGCGCCACGGAGATACCACTACCCACGCTTGTAGAGTGTAACCAAATACCATTCAATAGGGAAGAAATCCCAACACCAGAAGTCGCTCTTCAGCATCCTCATCTCAGAATGATAGCCAAAGAGATGCCACCCCTGGATGATAAGGCAGACATCCTAATTCTCCTCGGCAGAGACATTATATGATTGCACAAGATGTGTCAACAAATCCACGGACTACTCAATGAACCATATGCCCAGCGCCTTGAGCTGGGCTGGGTCATCATTGGCAACGTCTGTAGTGACCAGACAAAGAATCAGAACGACATCTCCTCTTACAAAACCGTTATCACGTCGGATGACAACGACTTGTCCTCCCTGTCATACTCACGTCACCAATGGATAAAGGAGAAGTCAAACGACACTACGTGTCAACGGCAACCATCCGATATTTCAAGTCCGCTTTATCCTCGAGACTACAACCTCGAGATAACAGCATTCGATCCTTCAACCAAGGACAACAACTTACTACCTACAGAGGGAGACAAAGTGATCATCAGGGTCATGAGCGTCAAACCCACCGAAGACAACTATAACAGCTGGGTAGCTCCCTCACCTTCTCTTCCAGCAAAGACTAAGTTGCCAAGGGATCCACAGCAAGTAACTGCTAAGTTCCCAACCTTTGATACCCATCTCCATCACAAGCCTGGTCAAACTGAAGCCATGCTAGACTTCAGTGCTCAGAGTGAGAGCCCCTCTCTCAACAGCCTACCTCTGACCGATGGTGCCAGCGTTTTCCCCACGCAATTCAGCCTCAGCTCACTGGCGGATGTTGAACAAGACACGTTCACTTCCCAAGCATCACCCTGTAAGGAACTTGCTATCAAACGAGGAGCCTCGCCTGTTGAAAACAGTATCGACGGTCCTCTCGGGTTTAAGACACCCATCGCAGTTCTAGGCAGAGTACCACTGAGACAGCTTGCTACTCCGGATATCAACGGGAACACTATGCCACCATCTCAGAGACAGCAAAGATGGGAGACGGCGAAGAAGTCTCTAAAGGCCTTACAACAAGTCCTGCCCCGTAGTTCTGTAAAGACTCTTTCAACCGTCATCAAGAGACAAGCCTACCTTTCCTACGACGTGTCTAAGAAGACTACAGCTGCAGGAGCCTCTCCCAGCGCTTCAGAAACCGGCAAAAAGGTACAGAAGCTGAGCTCTCTTTACCCTGGACATCCTTTCAGCTGGTCAGCCATCCTATCTGCTGACATACATTTCAGGCAAATCATCTGCTGGCTCCTTCGAGCAGGAGTCACATGATCTTAGCTTCGTCTCTGAACTCAGCTCACGGCGGGGATCCTACCGCCATATACTCCTCCAGCTGTGTTGGAACATTGTAATATTTTAACTTTCTCCAGCGGATTATTGGGTTGGTGGAAGTGTTTGCACGTTGCGGCTTCCCCAATCCGAAGATGGGTTTTCGTTTGGACTTGGATTATTCCGCTGTTGAGGACTTCATGCCTCCAACTGAACATTGGACTATGCCAATTGGACTTCAACTGTTGTTGTTATTACCTGCATGCTTGTTTTTTCCTTTTGTCTTTCAGGTCTACAGTGACATCTCCAGTGGACATCATAAAATTATGAAATCTATAGATTTCAGACGGGGAGTGTTATGTCCCATGAATGAGACATTTTACAGACTGTCCTGTGTATTTTACATGCTGTATTGCAGTCTCTCATATTGTTTACTGTTGCTATGTGTCCCTGTGTTTGCATAGCTGAAATCCTCCCTTTACATCAAGTTTGTCCCTTCTGTCTCTCTGTCTCCCTCTTCTGGTGTGATGTCATTTCCTTCTTCTTTCTCCTGTGTTTCATTCTCCATCTTGATTTTATCAGAATCACATGTGTTTTCAGTCCGTCTGAAGAAAGTCTTTTTTACCTGCTGCTGTTTGTATGCATTCAACAAGAATTCTTAAAGAAATCAAAGTCTCTTCTGGATTCTTCATAACATGTGTGCCGGCAGCTGAGTTAAGCTATCTGCGATCGTCGCCAATTGTAAGTAAGGTGAAAGAGATCCGGCATCTCACAGAGCCATATTTACAGCCACAGGCCCCGGGGACAGAATAACTGTCTTGAGAAAAGTATGGAAGGAATTCCTTTTCTCTTCTTCTGTACCATGAAAAACAGGTACCAGGAGCTAGCAAGTTCTTTTCCTTTAAACTTAAAGTTCTGCAGAATGTTTAGCAAGGTCCAAGTCCCTGACTAAATAATTTAATTTGAGGTGTGAAAAAAGCCTTCATTAGAATCCTGTTCTTCATGTTCTGAATCTCCTGAATCAGGTGTATATGGCATCCAGACTTTCTACCGTTATCAACTATAACCGCCACACCATCCACCCTCATGAACTGCGGCCTACATCGTGGCTGTCTCCTCTCTAATTTTCCATTACGCTTTCTATATCTCCACACTGCCCCCCCATCGTGCTAACCCCTCCCCTTATTGTGCCTCCATTTCACACTGTCCCCTCTCCATATTCATTCTGTGCCACTTTTCACACTATGCCGTTGTAATGCCCACCACGCTACCCTCTTTAAACTGTAGCCACCCTTCACACTGTCCCCCTACACAGTGTGATGGTCACCACAGTCGCCCATACGGTATGATTGTCACAACAACTCCCCAATATATAGTTTGGTCACCACCACAGCCCCCATATATAGTATGATGTCCACCATTGACTCCCATAAATAGTATGATGTCCAAAACAGCCCCCATGTAAACTATGAAGGCCCCACAACACCCCATACAGTATTATGGCCCACAAACACCTCAAACAATAAAAAAGTATGATATTCACTACAAACCCCTACCCAGTATGGTCACCACGGCCCTCTGTATAATGACCTTCAGAGCCCCATATATATTATTGTCACCACAGCTTCTCATATACTTTGCTGTCCCCTTCACAGCCCATCATTTCATGGCCCAAATGCACATACCCTCATTTCATTCCCACCCACACTGTCTCTCATTTCATGCACCCCTGCACAGCCCCTCATTTTATACCCCCTCTGCACAGTCCCTCAGTTTATTTACCCATCTGCACAGCCCCGCTGTTTATTCCCTCCATCAGCACAGCCTCTCAGTTTATTCTCCTCATCTGCACCTCTCCTCAGTTTATTCACTCATCAGCACAGCTCCTCCGTTTCCTCTGTTTGTTCCTTCTTATCTGCACAGCCCCTCAGTTTATTCTCCTCACTTCATTTTATTTTCCCCATCAGCACAGCCCCACACCTTATTTTATCCCCCCATTTGCGCAGGCCTCCCTCATTTTATCCCCATTAGTACAGCCCCAACATTCTTTTTATCCCCTGATTAGCACAGACCCCCCTCATTTTGATCCCCCATCTGCACAGCTCCTCATTTCTTCTCCCAACAACACAACCTTTCCCCTCATTTTATTCCCCGATTAGCACAGCCACTCTCCTCATTTTATGGCCCACTGCACAGTAATATAATTTAAAAAAGCAACAAAAAAAACCTCATACTCGCATAATCCAAGAATTGTGCTGCGCCTTGCTGGAGAGCCCGGCAGAGCAGAGAAGATGACAGCTCCTCTTCTCCTATCCCAGCAGTGCATACAGCAATTGTATTGGCATACGTGACAGACGTGAATACAATTGAGTGTGGGGAGGGAGCGATGGCCAGGAAGCTAGCAGAGAGAGTGACTATCACTGCTCCCCTGTGTGCCCGCTCCTCTGCCATCACTGTGCTAAATGTCTGCTGCCGCAGGAAGATGCCAGGCGACCGCAGACATTCAGCAATTTTTTTTCAAAGTGCCCCCCTCAGGTAGGCAGGGGTGGCGTCCAAGGCAGGTGCCTACTGTGCCTACTCCTTGTCAGTATTTTCATATCTTATCAGGGGCATAAATACTGTTAGTGCTGGGGTTGCAGACATGAAGCCTAAATATAACCAAAAGTTTAATTTGGCCCATATGAGAAGACAAATACTATTTAGGACCTGTGATACATAAGCATAAGGTATTGGTCAATAAAAGTTTAAAAGCTTATGAAATGCTTAAAAGTGTACTTCAGTAACCATAGAAATATCTGTCTATTACATGAACGTCCACTCATTTGTATAGATAGCTTATATTTCCCCAGCAATATCAGCTGATTTTGGAGTCTGAAAAAGACGGATTTGCGAACATTTGAAAATGGATTGTAGTGTAACACTACTGCTGATAGCACACACTGCGCTGATCCCCTGATGTCCTGATTTACTCCCTCCTCGGGATGCCACACTATTGCTGTTAGTGCTCAGAACACTGTTACCTCACATATTTGGTAAATTTGGATATAGCAATGTTTGAAAAAGACCCAGGTTTGCTCAACCTATCAATTTTGTTATATTATCCAGCACTATGGTGAATTACTATTTCATGTTGAAATAAAAGCAACCATCATTTGCAATCCTTCGTGAGTGCGGCTGATTTTCTTCTCCTTGACATTTTCATATTGCCCACACCTGTTACTTGCCAGAGGTGAGTTTGAATGAGCATCATATGCTTGAAACAAAGTTGTTTACCCACAATTTTGGAAAGGTGCCAACAATTTTGTGTGGCCTATTTTTGTGATGTAGTGTGAAATTATGTCCAATTTGCCTTTTTTTCTCTCAGTTTATTTATGTTATTACAATAAAAACAAAGGAAATCAACGTAAGTATAACAAAACATGTAATTGCAATAATTTTCTGGGAGAAATGCTTCATTGCGCTTCATTAGTATAAGTTTAATGACACGCCAGAGTTAGATCCATGTCTGTCCAGCAAACAGAACTGGTGTGATATATTCAAACTGCAGAAATTTTGTGCTTGAGATTATTTCCTGTATTCTTTGATATTTTATCACCCTCTTTACTAACATATCTTTAACATTATTATTTCCATCATTGTGGTCAGCAGACATATAATTTACTGTTTTTCTGCTCAGTGGAAACACTTGAAGATTTTGTAGGAATGGAAAATATATGATGAAGAGCAAAATGGAAACATTTTATGTCTTTTAAGTAAAAGAAATGTTATATTATTAGGCTTTTCAACATTCCTATTCCTCCACCCTGAGAACATTTTTGGTAAAATCATACCAGTCAACTTTGTAAAATACATTTGTGCTGCAGGCCGGTTAGGAATTTCAAGACTAAAACATAGAATCACATAAAAAAGTTATATACGGGCAATACTGTTACTAGTGACTGTATGGCTCAGGCTTGTCTTTTAATGGCTTTCAGGTTAATGGAAATGTTCAGCATTATTGTAGCATGCAGAATCCTAAAGGCATGTTCGCACATAGCGTAAATGCATTTGTCATGTGATAGCGATTATAATCATACTGTCACACACGCTGCTCAGTATCTCGCGGCGAACTCCTATGACTCCTATCATGGTCGCACTGCCGTCAGAAAGGTCGTGGAAGTTCACAGCCAATGAATTCAGTTCAACTCACTGAAGTCAGCGCGAGAGCCGTGGAAAAAGTTGTAATGGCGCTCGCGCTGATGTCAGTGAGTTGAACTGAGTTAATTGACTGTGAACTCCCAGGACCTTTCTGACGGCACTGTGAGCGTGAGAACTTTCTCATGCTCGTGGTGACATCAGTAAGGTCATAGGAGTTCACCGCGAGACAATGATGGATGGTAAGCTGTATTGTCGCATCATGCAACAATGCAGCCTGTCATCTAGATGTAGCAGAGCTAGACCCGTCGCGGGACAAATGGATTATTATCTTCTCTGCAGACAGATGAGGAATATTGTTTATTATTTTAATTCTGTTACAGGAGACATTGTCTTCTGGCTTCTATGGACTTGGTAATGACATAAGTATGGTTTAATTTAAATTCATTAAAGGAGTGTGTCATTTCTTTCTGGGCATGTATTTTTATACAATATGACTATGAGATTAGTAATGGGGGCATCTTATAGACGCCTCTCCATTACTAACCTCTGGGCTTGATGTCACCTGACAATAAAAAGGTGACATAAACCCCCAACTATCACCCTACTTGCCACTGCACCAGGGCAGTTGAGAAGAGCGAGGCTAACTGCCAGATATGATGCATCTTATGAATGCTCCATTTCTGGGGAGGCTGCGTCCTGATGCTTTTAGACTGGGAAGGGCCAATATCCATGGCCCCTTCCTAGGTTATTAACCCCTGTCTACCATATGACGAATTATCCCGTCCATGTGACCTGGGCCTTAAGTCTCAGTGACTGGATAGTACGTCAGAGTCGATCGGCCGGGTGTCAGCTGATTTTCACAGCTGATTTTCACTAAGTGCCAGGAGCAGTCACGGACCGCTCCCGGCACTTTAACTCCCGGAACACTGCGATCAAACATGATTGCAGTGTTCTGGTGGCTGCAGAGGGGCTGACAGCCTCTCTGCTTTTGGATCGGAGACCCCGCAGCATGCCGCGGGGTCCCGGTCGCTGCCATGGAGACCCGATGTTGTCACGACGATATCCAGGTCTCCAGGCCTGAGGGACTTTCTGTCATGCACATTGAAGACCAGGAAGTCTCTGGTCAGTGCTATAGGAGCTGTAGCGCTGACAGCTTCCATAGCATGCAGATCTGCATGCTATAGAAGCGATCAGCCTGCAGAAAATGAGTGTCCCATAGTGGGACAAGGTATAAAACTAAGAATTGAATAAAAAATATTTTTTAAATAATTGTAAAAATATTTTAAAACAATAAAAAAATCAATATTTATTCTAGCAATAAAAATGTTTTAATAAAAAAAATCTAAACAATAAAAGTACACATATTTGGTATCACCGCGTCCATAAAGACCCGTATATAAAACTGTCCGATTAGTTAACCCCTTTAGTGAACACCATAAAAAAAACAAGGCACAAACAAAGCTTTATCATCATACCGCTGAGCAAAAAGTGGAATAACATGCGATTAAAAAAAACAGATATAAATAAACGTGGTACTGCTGAAAATGTCATCTTGTCACGCAAAAAATAAGCTGCCATACAGCGCCATCAGCGAAAAAATAAAAAAGTTATAGCTGTCAGAATGAAGCGATGCAAAAATAGTTATTTTTTCTATAAAATAGTTTTTATTGTATAAAAGCGCCAAAACATTAAAAAAAAGATATAAATAAGGTATCGCTGTAATCGTACTGATCCGAAGAATAAAACTGCCTTATCAATTTTACCACATGCGGAACGGTGTAAACGCCCCAGCAAAAGAAATTCATGAATTGCTGGTTATTGTTCATTCTGCCTCCCAAAAATCGGAATAAAAAGCGATCAAAAATGTCATGTGCTCGAAAATGGTACCAATAAGAACATCAACTCGTCCCGCAAAAAACAAGACCTCACATGACTCTGTGGGCCAAAATATGGAAAATTATAGCTCTCAAAAAATGCTGATGCAAAAACTATTTTTTGCAATAAAAAGCATCTTTTAGTGTGTGACAGTTGCCAAACATAAAAACCCGCTATAAATAGTAAATCAAACCCCACTTTATCACCCCCTTAGTTAGGGAAAAATTATAAAATAAAAAAAAATGTATTTGTTTCCATTTTCCCAGTAGGGTTAGGGTTGGGTTTAGTGTTAGGAGTGTGTTTTGGTTAGGGTTGAAGTTAGAATTGGAGGATTTCCACTGTTTAGGCACATCAGGGGCTCTCCAAACGCGACATGGCGTCCGATCTCAATTCCAGCCAATTTTGGTTTGAAAATGTCAAATGGTGCTCCTTCTCTTTTGAGCTCTGCCGTGCGCCCAAACAGTGGTTCCCCCCACATATGGGGTATCAGCGTACTCAGAACAAATTGGACAACAATTTTTTCTGTCAATTTTCCCCTTTTACCCTCGTGAAAATAAAAAATTAGGGACTAAAAGATCATGTTTGTGGAAAAAATATGATTTTTTTTCACGGATCTATGTTATAAACTTGTGTGAAGCACTTGGGGGTTCAAAGTGCTCACCACACATCTAGTTACGTTCCTTAAGGGGTCTAGTTTCCAAAATAGTGTCACTTGTGGGGGTTTAGGCACATCAAGGGCTCTCCTAAAGCGATATGGCGTCCAATCTCAATTCCAGCCAGTTTTGGTAAGAAAAAGTCAAACGGCGCTCCTTCTCTTTTGAGCCCTGTCATGCGCACAAACAGTGGTTTTCCCCCACATATGGGGTATCGGCGTACTCAGGAGAAATTGCACAACAACTTTTTTTGTCAATTTTCTCCTTTTACCCTTGTAAAATAAAGAAATTGTAAAAGATAATTTTTGTGACTAAAGTTAAATGTTCATTTTTTCTTCCACATTCCAAATATTCCTGTGAAGCACCTCAAGCTTTAATAAACTTCTTGAATGTGGTTTTGAGTACCTTGAGGGGTGCAGTTTTTAGAATGGTGTCACTTTTGGGTATTTTCTGCCATAAAGACCCCTCAAAGTGACTTCAAATGTGAGGTGGTCCCTAAAAAATGGTTTTGTAAAAATTAGAAATTGCTGGTCAACTTTTAACCCTTATAACTTCCTAACAAAAACTTTTTGTTTCCAAAATTGTGCTGATGTAAAGTAGACATGTGGGAAATGTTATTTAGAAACTATTTTATGTGACATGTTTCTCTGTTTTAAGGGCATAAAAATTCAAAGTTTGAAAATTGCGAAATTTTCAACATTTTTGCCATATTTCCATTTTTTCATAAATAAACGCAAGTTATATTGAAGAACTATTATGAAGTACAATATGTCACAATAAAATGTGCTCAGAATCGCCAAGATCCGTTGAAGCGTTCCAGAGTTATAACCTCATAAAGGGACAGTGGTCAGAATTGTAAAAATTGGCCCGGTCATTAACATACAAACAACCCTCGGGAGTTGTGTGCCTAGCCTTTGCTGGTTAATAAATATAGGAGGACCCTATGTAATTTTTTGGAGGTCGCCCATTTTAATAACCAGAAAAGGCTAAGTATACAGTTGTGATCTGATATTTATAGCCTGGGAACTTTTATGAATATTGTCTCTTTCCTAAAATATTAACATCAGCCCCCAGACTGCGGCTTTTCCTCAGCTGTTTATGAAAATTACAGGGGAGCGCCATCAGTTTTTTCATTTATTTTTTTTATTTATTAGCAAGTACAATAAATTACCCACCCAAAGTAACCTTAGTTTACAACTTCAGGTGTTCTAAGCAGCTGGATACTTCAGTAACCTTAAAATGTCCCTCAAAGTTTCATATGAGGTTTCCGGGCCTCGCAGGTGTTCGGAGATCTGGTGGCTTTGAAATATGTTCAACTAAGTTTAAGCCACCTGATCTCATGGTAGCTCCAGTGCTGAACTGTTGAACTCCAGACTGCTGAGTGCCCGACTCGTGGCCGTTCATCAGTCTGACAAAGCAAGAGAAACACCTGTTATGAACTCATGTGACCTTACTAATCTTGTTGACAATTAAAAAACGAATTGAAAAAACAATGCATAGGGGTCCCCCATAATTTTCATAATCAGCAGAGGAAAAGCTGAAGGCTGGGGGCTATTCTGGGAAAGAGACAATATTCATAAAGCTTCTCAGGCTATTAATATCAGCTCACGGCTGTATACTTAGCCTTTTCTGGTTATTAAAATGTGGAACCCACCTCAAAAAAAAATTACGTGGGGTTCCCCTGTATATTTGATAACCAAGCCAGGCAAAACTGACAGCTGCAGGCTGCAACCCTCAGCTGTCAGCTTCAGCAAGGCTAGTCATCAAGAATAGAGGGGTCCCCATGCCATATCTGTTAATTATTTAAATAGGTAATTTAAAAAAACTCTGTGGGGTCCCCCCATTTTTGTCAACCAGCCAACCTAAAGCTGACAGCTGGGGGCTGGTATTCTCAGGATGGTAAGGGGAAATAGATATTGGCCCCCTCACACCTAAAACTAGCAGCCTGCAGCCACCCCAGAAAATTTGCATATATTAGATGCGACAATCTGGTGCTTTGCCCAGCTCTTCCCACTTGTCCTGTAGCAGTGGCAAGTGCGGTTCATATTTGTGGGATTGATGTCAACTTTGTTTTGTTCGATGACATCAAGCCCACAGCTTAGTAATGGAGAAGAGTCTATAAGACGCCTATCCTTTATTTACAATAAAACTATAGGATTAGTAAACATGCAGCCAGAATAAAGTCCTTTAATTTAAAGAATGACACAGACTCCTTTAATGAATCAAAATTAAACCGTACTCACATCATCACCCATTCCACTGAAGCCATGGTATCCTGTAATAAAGCAAAATAAAAAATAACCACATCCCTCACCTGTTTGTTGTTCTGTCCCATGCCATATTCCATGTCTAGGGATAAACAGAACAGCAGTGACGTCATCGAGGTCACTGCCGGTCACTGAGGCTGCATTCCCAGCTGGGATCCTGAACTGCGAGGACCTTGGTGAGATCAGCACTTCACCATAAGGGCTCATACCCACTTGCAAGAAATACAGACGAGTGCAATCCGATTAAAAAAAAAAATTGGATTGCACTCGGACCAATGTTATTCAATAGGTGACATCTCATCTGCGATTTTTTTCTCAGCTGAAATCGGACTGAGAAAAAAAAAATAATTGCAGCATGCTGCGTATGTTGGACGAGACTCGCCAATGCAAATCAATGGGTGCAAGAAAAAAAACGCACAGCACTCGCACCATGCGAGTGCTGTCCAATTTTTACGCACTGGTATCCTTTGAAAAGCCGGCAAGTCATATGCAGCTATACAATAAAATCACACTGACATGTTATAATATAAAAGATAGAATAGATATATACACATAGAATAGGTGTCATTGACACACACACACACATATATACATATTTCATAGAGATATATATAGCAGAATAGGTGATAACTCAATTGTCGGCTTCTGTAAGATCAATGCAGAACCCGACAGGATAAGACACATGGTTTACATACAGTAAACCATTGCATATCATTTTGATTTATATTTGTCCCTGACTACTAATGTTATTAATGTATGTGTGTAAAATTTGGAGATGTAAGTGTTAAATTGAAGTATTTATTCACAGAAAAAGCAACTATATACCCATACCTGTCCGCCATACAATCAAGTCCCATGCTGTAATCCATATCAAGGGGTTAAATAGTTTTACAACTGGGAGCAGTGCTAATGCGACCGGCCTGGCTGTAAACCACTGTGGAATGAATGAAAAGATGCCTGCGCAGCCTCCCCGCCTGACCGGACATGAACTCTGTAGCATGGGAAAGTTTCTGCCTGTTGATTTTCCCACACTGCAGAGTTCACAGCGGGTCAGCCTGTGAATGAGTGGAGCATCAGTGACGTCAGCGCTAGTCACTGATGCTGCCGCCTGCAGCTTCTCATTCATTCCACAGTGGTTTATAGCCGGGCCGGTCGCATTAGCACGCTCCTGGTTGTAAACTATTTAACCCCTTGATATGGATTACAGCGTGGGACTTGACTGTACGGCGGACAGGTATGGGTATATACTCGAGTATAAGCTGACCCGAGTATAAGCCGAGACCCCTAATTTTGCCACAAAAAACTGGGAAAACTTATTGACTCGAGTGTAAGCTAAGGGTGGTGCTGCCCAAGGGTTAATGGTGGCCCAAGAAGATGCTCCATAGATAAATATCCCCCATAAATTGCTGCTGCTGCTGCTGCTGCGATTAAAAGAAAAAAATATATATATATACAGTACAGACCAAAAGTTGGGACACACCTTATCATTTAAAGATTTTTCTGTATTTTCATGACTATGAAAATCGTAAATTCACACTGAAGGCATCAAAACTAAGAATTAACACATGTGGAATTATATACTTAACAAAAAAGTGTGTAACAACTGAAATTATGTCTTATATTCTAGATTCTTCAAAGTAGCCACCTTTTGCTTTGATGACTGCTTTGCACACTCTTGGCATTCTCTTGATGAACTTCAAGAGGTAGTCACCTGAAATGGTATTCCAACAATCTTGAAGAAGTTTGCCAACCGGCATAGGACTGATGTTCCTCGTTTTAAAGTGGGGGACTTGGTTTGGTTGTCCTCAAGAAATATCCCTATGAAGGTTGCATCTCCAAAATTGAAGCCAAGGTTCATTGGACCTTATAAGATCATGGAAATTATTAATCCGGTTTCCTTCCGTTTGCTTCTTCCAGGGACATTTAAGATCCATAACGTGTTCCACAAGTCCTTATTGAAGAGGTTTGTCGAGCCAGTGGTTCCTATGGCTGCGCCTCCCGACCCTGTTTTGGTTGAGGGCAATTTGGAGTATGTGGTTGAGAAAATATTGGATTCTCGTTTTGCTAGACGGAAACTCCAGTATTTGGTTAAGTGGAAAGGTTATGGTCAGGAGGACAATTCTTGGGTGTTTTCTTCGGACATCCATGCTGGGAGACTTATCCGTGCCTATCATCGAGCTCATCCTGATCGGCCTGGTTGCGCAGGTGAGGGTTCGGTGACCCCTCCTCAAGGGGGGGTACTGTTGTGAATAATCTGGAGGCGACTTCTGAGCTGGGGCTCCCTCCGGTGGTTGCTGAGGGTAATTAACTAATTACTGAATGGCCTTCAGCTGGCTCTGAATGGTATGATATAAGTGATCTGAGTTCCCATTAGCCTTGCCGGTAATCAATTGTTCCTCCTGGTCTTGCTTTCCTGCTCTCATTCAGATAAGTGTTTTGCTTTTTTTTTCCTCTGTTGGATTTTCACTGCTGGTTTGCTGCTTGCATTAGACTACTGCCTGGACCCCTTTAGGGGTCTGGCGCTGCAATTGTGCTCATTTTGTGTTTGCACTTTTGCTTTGTTCCTTTGTTACTTTTTATTTGCTGTGTTGCTGTGTGTTACACCAGAGATCTGATTTAGGTGGTAGAGATTGTGTGATCTCAGGTTTTTTGTTAATCAGAAGTGTTGGTGATTTTGTCAGGGTTTTTTGGATTGCAGTCAGAATTCTTTCCTATACTTTTCTATCTAGACAGATTGGGCCCCAGTGTTTGCTCATTCTATTTTCTGTCTGTGTCCGTATTTTCTTCTTGTCTATCTGCCATTACATGTTTGGGGGCTTCCTATTTCTTTGGGGATTCTGCTCCGGGGCAGATAGCTTTCATCTTTCTGCCTTTAGGTGTAGTTATCTCTCCGGCTGTGACGAGGCGTCTAGGATCACCGTAGGTACGCTCCACGGCTACTTCTAGTGTGGTGGTTAGTTTAGAGTACTGCAATCCAATAGTTTCCAGCCTCTCTGGTGTATTACTGCTTTGGCTATTTTTTGCAATTTCTCCTCAGCTACCGAAACATAACAGAAGCAGCCTTGACTGACAGAGGTCCTTTTGCTGAGGATTCAGCTGCGGACGATTGGCAATGATGATTGGGAGATTTTAGGGAGTAACTTTCCCATGATCCTCGCCGGTGATTAGTTGTCTCTTCCTGGTCCAGTTTGGAAGTCGTCGTGCTGCGATCTCCTGCAACTTTCAGATAAGCTATTTTCTGCTTGTTTTTGTGGTTTTGTTTTCTTTTGTTTTTCTGCCTTCTGAGTGAGTTCAGCCGGGTCCCCCCTGCTGGGGCCTGCGCTGGTCTCTGTCTCTCAGTTATCTCTGTTCATTTGTTCACACCAGACTTCTGATATAGAGGGGAGAGTTCGTGTGTTCTCAGTACTTTTTTGGAATCAGAAGTGTTGGAATTTTTCCTAGGGTTTTGCTGGATTGCAGAAAGTATTCTTTTCTGTCCTGTCCTATCTATTAAAATTTCCCAGAGGAGCATTGCACGGCGAATAAGCCTCCTTACCTCGACACGCCAGAGCTGGTATGTCACTCTCCACAAGGAGTAACCTTACCCCCCAGACCCCAGTCCAGAGCCTCTCATCTAGCCAAATCAGATCTCTCCTACTTTTGCACTGACGAGGACCAACAGTCCGAAACACCGTGTCTGCAATGGAGATTCTGATTTGGCTTTTATCCTAAGTCATATTACAAGACTCGTTAAAGGGTTGATTGTGACTTGTAGGATCGCTACTTCCAATAGGTGCGCTACAGAGTACAAGTCCTCTTTTTGAAGAGGCAATTTGCATATTAAAATTTCCCAGAGGAGCATTGCACGGCGAATAAGCCTCCTTACCTCGACACGCCAGAGCTGGTATGTCACTCTCCACAAGGAGTAACCTTACCCCCCAGACCCAGTCCAGAGCCTCTCATCTAGCCAAATCAGATCTCTCCTACTTTGCACTGACGAGGACCAACAGTCCGAAACACCGTGTCTGCAAATGGAGATTCTGATTTGGCTTTTATCCTAAGTCATATTACAAGACTCGTTAAAGGGTTGATTGTGACTTGTAGGATCGCTACTTCCAATAGGTGGCGCTACAGAGTACAAGTCCTCTTTGTTTGAAGAGGCAATTTGCATATTAAACTGTCCTATCTAGACAGTTTTGGGCCCCAGCGTTTGCTTACTCTATTTTCTGCCTGCGTTTGTATTTCATCTTGTCTCACCGCCAATATATGTGTGGGGGCTACCTATTCCTTTGGGGCGCTAGTCCGGGGCAGTTAGCTTTTCCCTTTCTATCTCTAGGCTTAGCTAACTCTCCGGCTGTGTCGAGGCGTCTAGGTCATCATAGGTACGTCCCACGGCTGTTTCTAGTTGTGCGGTTAGTTTAGGGTTCTGCAATACATTAGTTACCAACCTCTCTGGGTGAGTGGCTGCCTCTGCTATTTTTGTTACCATCCTCCTCGGCTACCTTATCATAACGGGAGTGGAAGGAAGAGGAAGTGGAGCAGATGCTGACGGTGGCGGGGGCAAAATACCCTCCCCCTTATGCCCCCCCTTCTTTAAACTTGCCAGAAACTTTCTAAGAAGGACTGGGGCACTAATATTCTCCTCCCAGGATCTCTCTTCAGGACCGTATCCCTTCCAGTCAACTTCAAAGGGACTGATTTAACGTGGAGCCAGCTTATAAGACAGAACCTTAAGATGGATTCGCCTGGAAGACAGCCACACCTTATCTCGGCTGAAAAGGTGGCAGTTCCAGACATCTCTTATCCGCTTGCTTCTTGGTTCGAACCGATGCCTGTTCCAGGGAGATCCTGGTCTCTGTCCAGACCTTTGTGAAGTCTTCGACCAGGAACTCTGCCTCTTGCTTCCGGCAATCCAGCGGCTATGGAGTTGGGATCCTAGGATGCTGTCCACAAACAATGAAAAACGGGGAGTTAGAGGAGGACTCACTGACATGGTTGTTGTAGGAAAACTCTGCCCACGGCAGCAGGTCGGCCCAGTCGCTATGGTGACCAGTCATGAAGTGTCATAAATAGTTGATGAGGACTTGATTCACTCTCTCCACTTGGTCGTTAGATTGTGGGTAATAGACCGAGCAGAAGTCCAGGGAGACATCCAAAATCGGGAGATGAATTGAACTCCTCTGTCAGAGACAATGTGAAGCCTTAATCCATGAAGCCGAAGGACATGCTGGATGAAGAGCTCTGCGAGTTTAGGAACAGAAGGAAGACCCAACAGCACAGTGAAGTGTCACAGCTTGGAGAACCAGTCAACCACAACCCAGATTACTGTACACCTGGATGATGCTGGCAGATCCATGATGAAGTCCATGGCAATGTGTTGCCAGGGAGCAGACGGAATCAGGAGCGGGAGGAGGCGACCGGCTGGCAGTTTCCTGGGTGTTTTATCACGAGCACAGGAGGGACAGGCTGCAGCAAAGTCCAGAACATCTTGGCACAAGGTGGGCCACCAGTAGTGTTGAGAAATTAGCTGTAAGGTATACTTTTAGCTGGCGTAGCTGGAAGGCTTAGAAGAATGACCCCAGCATAAGACTCGCTTCTTGTCTCTTTCAGTTACAAGGGTCTTACCAGGGGAAGCAGCAACAGCCTGACTGGAGCCACTGTGATCATCTCAGATGGTTCAATGATATGCTGAGGCTCCTCTTCAAAGTCGTCGGAAGAAAGAACCTGGAAAGCGCATCAGCTTTGATATTCTTCTCTGCAGGACGCAAATGGAGAGAGAAATTGAACCGAGCAAAGCATAAAGACCAACGAGCCTGGCGAGCGTTGAGTCTTTGAGCAGACTGAAGATAGGACAGATTATTATGATCAGTGTAAATGGTGACCAGATGAACTGCACCTTCAAGCAGATAACCCCATTCTTCTAAGTCTAGCTTAATTGCCAGTAACTCTCTATCCCCAATTGAGTAGTTACGTTCGAAGGGAGAGTAGACAGGTTTTGTGTGAGGACTGCTCCGGCTCTGGATGATAAATCGTCCACTTCAAGGAAAAACTGCTTATTGATCATTGGTCCGTGAAGAGCCGGGATGGTTGCGAAGCTTGTTTGAGGGAGGCGAAAGCTGACTTGGCCTCTGGAGTCCAATCCTTAGGTATAGTAGTTGGCAAATCCCAGGAACCGATAAATGGCCTTGACACCCTAAGGTCGGGGCCACTTAAGCACGTCAGAGACCTTGCCTGGATCCATCTTGAGACCTGTATTGGAAATAATACGGCCAAGAAAGGGTAAAGACCTCTGTTCAAACAGACATTTCTCAAACTTCGCATAGAGACGATTCTCCCTCAATCTTTGAAGAATGAGACGAACATTCCTCCTGTGAGTTTGTATGTCGGGAGAAAACACCAGAATGTCGTCCAGATACACCACCACACATACATAGAGCAGGTCACGGAATAAGTCATTGACAAACTCCTGGAAGACGGCGGGTGCATTGCTTAACCCAAAGGGCATCACCTGATATTCGTAGTGACCGTCTCATGTGTTGAAGGCAGTTTTCCACTCATCCCCAGATCGTATCCTGACTAGGTTGTAAGCCCCATGGAGATCCAACTTGGTAAAAATCCTGGAACCTCGAACACGATCAAAGAGCTCTGGAATTAAGGGAAGGGGATATTTGTTATTTGCCGTTATTAGGTTGAGACCACGGTAGTCGATGCACGGGTGAGGAGACCCATCTTTCTTCTTAACAAAGAGGAATCCAGCTCCAGCTGGGGAGGACTTCTGGATAAACTCTCAAGCCAAATTCTGCTTGATGTTATTGGACACGGCTTGCGTCTCCATGGGAGACGAGGTAGATCCTACCTCGAGGCGGAGTAGACCCAGGGATTAGATCGATTTGGCAATCGTACGGCCTGTGAGGCGGAAGAGTCTCGGCCTCCTTCTTGTTGAATACATCTGCGAAGGTCCAGTAGGCAGAAGGTAACCTGGGTAAAGCTGCAGGAGGCCGCGGGGTAGAACCAAGCCGTACTGGTTTGAGGCAGTGATCGTGACAGGACTGACCCCATCGAAGATCATCTCCAGACAGCCAATCCAGGACAGGTTCATGGAGGCGCAGCCTTGGAAGACCTAGCAGAAACGGTGAAGAAAGATTCAGTATCACATAGAAGGTAATTTTCTCCCTGTGGAGTGCTCCGATTTGAAGTTCCACCTCTTTGGTGATACCAAGAATGTGATCTTTCAGGGGTCTTTTGTAGTGATGAGCGAGTATACTCATTGCTCGGGTGTCCTCCAAGTATTTTGGCGTGCTCGGTGATTTCGTTTCTGTCGCCGCAGCTGCATGATTTGCGACTGCTTGACAGCCTGAATACATGTGGGAATACCCTAACAGGCATTCCTCACATGTATTCAGGCTGTCCAGCAGTCACAAATCATGCAGCTGACTCTACAGAAACTAAATCTCCAAGCACGCCAAAATACTCGAGATCACCCGTGCGTGCTCGGGAAAACCCGAACAATGAGCATACTCACTCATCACTAGTCTTTTGTCTACAGAGACGATGCGCCAGGACTGCTGCAGGGGAACAATTGGAATCTTGAATCGTCTGGCCACAGCTTGCTGAATGAAATTTCAACCAGACTCTGAGTTCAGATAGGCCATCTCAGAGAACCACACCTTTCCGAAGATCACCTGTATGGATATAGTTAGCGGGGGAGAGGAATCATTCTTACCTAGGGAGACCTATCTTACCTTTCTTAGGCGGAAGAGTTTTCCGGCATCTCAGTTCCACTGCGTTGACTGGAAGCAGAGCGTCCACCATAATGATATGGATTCCAAGCGAGCTTCTCCTCCTGTTGATTCCTCTTCACCTTTACCGGTCAAGCTCCATGGGTTCATCCTCAGAGACCGGAGCGGGACAAGGTGAAAACCGAGGTTTAGGTGAAGAAGATACTGGATGGGGAAAACGCTTCTTGAAAATCCTCTCTCTGGAACGTTCCTGGAGATGCAAGTCAATCCCAATGGTGAGGGATATGAGATCATCCAGGGTCTCAGGTAGGTCCCTAACTACCAATTCATCCTTGATTCTTCTGGATAATCCTCACAGGAAGGCTCCGACCAGAGGCTCATTGGTCCACTGGAGCTCTGAAGCCAGGGTGCAGAATTGGATGGCATACTGACCGACAGTGAGAGAGCCCTGGTGCAAATTGAAGACAGACTCAATGGCAGATGTGGCACGATCAGGCTCATCAAATATGTTGCAGAACATGTGTATGAATTCCTTCAGATCAGACACGATGGGATGATTCTGCTCCATTGGGGGTTGAACTAGGCTAAAGCCTTTCCCTCCAGGTGAGAGGCAAGGAAAGCCACCTTGGTCATGTCAGTCAGATAATGCTGAGGCAATAAACGAAAATGCAGCAAGCATTGATTGAGAACTCCACTGCACAACTTGGGGTCACCATCGTAACAAGGAGGTTTGCAGAGACGAGGACAGAGTCCCAAAGTAGGCACAACTGTCGGATGCTGTACCGAAGGCTGAAGGACTGGGGGTCCGCAACCAGCTATACCTTAGTTAACAGGTCATCCACCGAGGTCATGTAGTCCAACTCTTACGTTGGCGATTGAGTTGCTGATGGAGCTCTGCTAGCTGGGTCGCGTTGGTGGGCTTTGGCAGCCTGTAGAGTAGACAGGCGGGTATCCAAGGTTTGCATGAAGCCCACTAGCTCTGGGCTGAGAATCAGGTATCAGCAGAGTCCGTACCTGGACAAAGGGTCACACACACAGGGCGTGATGATGTATAGTGAATTCAGTAGACCACTGATGGTGCAGTGGCAGCTGTATACCTGATACTCAAGAGACAGGAGGATGCGCTTCATAAAATGAAAGCTATTTATCAAAGAAAGTTTAACAAAAGGGAAAAAGTGCCTGAAAGGAGAACTCTCTGGATCATGACACTGTACCACGTAGCAGAGCATTGGGCAAGGTATACCCCTATTCAAGGATTCCTCCGTCACAGCACCAGGAGACCTAAATGCCGCGAATCCCGGACCAGAGGAATGACCCGTACAGACCGTATAGAAGAGACTGTGAAATACTGGCTCTGTAGGTGTAGGGAATCCTGAAAGCTTCGTGTAATCCCAGAAAAGCTGATCCAGCTGGTAGTTGTAGTGTTGTTGTGCAGATGAAGGGAACTCCAGAAGGCCACACAGAGATGCTGGATGGTAGGTTTAAACAGCCATACTTTATTTTCGTTCCTCTCTCTCTGCTCCCCTTACCCAGGACTTCCTGCTCCTGCCTTGTCTCCTCCTCCCCATTACATCATTGTTACTAGGCAGAAACTGAGACAAGGATAAAAGCAAGCCAATCACAGATATAGTAACAACATCACATCTCTCCTCTTCTCACCAAACAAAACAACATTAGAACTGGATAACGGTCCAAAAGTTCACATTAGTACGAAGGTTTTTTTTTTTTTTTTTTTCTTTTACTGCAGAACATAGTCCAAGAGGTGGGCTGGCGGTCTACGATTTGCCCTCGCTGGATAGCGGTGAGACATCACAGTCCCAGATGAACTTTCTGAGTCCCCTGAGGTATCCTCCCTTGGAACTGCTGAGCTCTGGGGATCCGGCAGGACGTCATCGCTATCTGCCTTGTCTGTTTCTGGGACATAGTCGCAAAGTTTTTTAAAATGGGACACGTTCCTTGTGACTTGGCGACCGTGATCTTGAGCAGTAACCATGGTGCCTTTGACTTGTGTGACCTGAAAGGGTTCAGGATAGTTTGTGATGCAAACTTGTCTCTAGGTCTTAGCCTTCTTACCAGGACCCAATCTCCCACCAATACTTCCGGTGGCTTGCAACGATGACTGCTCTTATCTGCATACCTCTTCATCTTCTGTTTGGATAAGGCATCCTTAGTAGCAATTGGGGTTTGAACAGGGCTCTGCGGAACGCTCGGGAGTTTGACACGCATAGGCCTGTTGAAAAGCGCAGTGGCAGGTGGTATCCCAGTAGTAGAATGGGGTGTAGCTCTGTACTGTCTAAGAAATCTGTGTAACTCTTGCTGTAAATCCTTGTGCTCCATGGTAGCGATCCTCAAAGTTTTGTTGATTGATTGCATGAACCGTTCCACTTCACCATTGGCCTGAGGCCAGTAAGGAGTTATTTTCCTGTGAGTGAAGCCAAGATAGGTTGCGAATGATCGAAAGTCTGTGCTATTAAAAGGTGGTCCATTGTCGGACTTCACTGTTTCCGGTATGCCATATGCCGAGAAGATCTTGTCTAATTTTGGTATAACAGCCCTGGCAGAGGTTGTCGAAACATGTTCAATGACTGGGAACCTCGAATAGTCATCCATGACAACCAGCAGATAGGAGTGATCCGGTAAAACACAGAAATCAACACTAACAGCAGACCACGGGCCCTCTGGCAGGGGTGTCATTTGTAAGGGTGCGCGTCTATGGTCAATTGTAGTTGCTTGGCAAGGTATGCAATTTTCAATGAGTGCCTCTACTTTTTTGTCTAGTCCTGGAAACCAGACTTTCTCTCTCAGTAATTGCTTTGTTTTCACCACCCCTTGATGAGCCTCGTGGGCCAGATCCAGTACTCTGCTTTGAAGTTTCTGGGGTATCACCAGCCGATTGTTACACAACAGTAGATTTGAATCAGACACGGAGAGATCATGTCGTGCATTAAAGAAGGCTGTCAAGTAGGTTGTTTGATCCGGTGTTTGGAGGCGGGCTTCAGCAAGAAAATTGCTCCAATTTTTAGATCGAACAGTCTCTATAACTAACTGAAGTTGGTGATCGGAATCCACCGTTTGTTGTATTTCCTCCATAGTCATAGCTTTTGGCACAGAATGTGCAACAATAAAATTGATATGTTCCTCTGCAAGGATAGTTGCTGGGATGTCGTCCTTGGTAGTTTGTGGTGTTGGGTGTCTCGAAAAGTAGTCAGCCGAATTACCAGCTCCTGCCTCGTATCTCAACCGAAACTGGTAGTTCTGTAGGCGGAGCAACCAGCGTTCAAGTCGTGGGGGAGGCTTTGAAGAATGTTTGTTGAAAAGCGGAATGAGCGGTTTGTGGTCACTTATCACTGTGAATTTATGTCCCATAAGGTACAGATGAAAATGAAGGCATCCCCACACAACCGCAAGAGCTTCCCTTTCAGTTTGTGAATAGCGTTGTTCTGTCTCTGTTAAGGCTTTGCTTGCATAGGAAATGGTAGAAACGTTGCCTTCTTTGGACACTTGTGTGAGAATTGCACCCAGGCCCACCGGACTAGCGTCCACGATCAGCTCTGTGGACTTTAGAGGGTCAAAATAGGCCATGACGGTGTCGCCAGTCAGACCGGACTTCATGGAATCGAATGCTGCTTGGTGTTCAGTAGTCCATGTCCAAGGAGTGTCTTTTTTCGTGAGTAGTCGCAGGGGTTCGGAGATCGTGGCCAGATCAGGCATAAATCGCCCACAGTACGTGACTAGTCCTAGAAAACTGCGAACCTCTGACACATTTTGAGGTTGGCTAGCTGACTTTATGGCAGCAACTTTCTGAGGATCTGCTGAAACTCCTTGCTCCGAAAAGATATATCCAAAGAAGCTTAATGACTTTTGGTTAAACTCACATTTTGACGGATTGACAGTTAGATTGCAGGCTTGCAGTCTCTGAAACACTTGCTCTAAGTGACTGTCATGCTCCTCTTGGGTTGTACCATATATAAGAATGTCATCACTGACGTTTAGAACTCCTGCTATTCCAGATAGAACCTGACTGATAACGTTCTGAAATATTTCTGCCGCAGATGAGATACCAAAGTTCAACCTCTTGAATCGTCGTAAGCCCACATGGGTACTAAAAGTTGTAATGTACCTGGAATCTGGATGCAAGATGATGATAACCTGATTTTAAATCAATTTTAGAAAATACTTTTGCACCATTCAGGTCTGTGATAATGTCATCAATAGTGGGCGTGATGTGCCTTTCTCTTTGAATAGCCAAATTGGCATGCCGCATATCCACACATAGCTGGATTTTACCAGGCTGCTTTGGTTTTGGTGCAACAACAATGGGCGATACCCAAGGAGTCGGGCCTTCAACTCGTTCAACAACATCAGACGCTTCCAGATCCTGCAGTTCTTGCTCCACAAGTTTGCGGACATGAAATGGGATGCGCCTGTGAGGTTGAACAGACGGCTGTATTGACTGGTCAATATGCAATTTTATCTGAACGTCTTTTAGATTACCGAGACCTTTAAAGAGATTGGGGTATCTCTGCATGATGTGTTGGGCCGAAGGACCTGTGACGCTATTGACCAGGTTGACCAGACCCAGAGATATAGCACTCCTGCAGCTGAGAAGCGTGTCTGCGGAGCACTCTACTACATATACAGTGTCGGTGATGGACTTCCCGTCAGCTGCAAGTTCTGACTGAAATTTGCCACACAGGGGTAGTGCAGATGCTGAACCATAGGGAAAAATCTTTAGGCTAGTGCTTTGTAGAGCAGGTCTGTTCGGGAGTTGGCTATAGACTACACGGCTGATGACGTTTACTGATGCCCCCGTGTCTACTAGGGCTTCCACCGGACTACCATTTATCAGGATAAGTCGCCTTGGACTGGTAAGTGCGTGCAGTGTTTGAGATCCCTCTGCAGTCACTGAGAATAGATAAGTACTGTGAGGCTCGTCAGTAAGCTGCAGCGTTTGGATTTTCTGTGACCTGGGTTGTACTGTGGAATGAGGGGATTGTGGTTTGGATCTACACACTTTTGCAAAATGGTTTTGTTTTCCACAATTATGGCAGGTCCCCCCTTTTGCTGGGCAGACATTCTGGTGAGGATACGACCCTCCGCAGTTGTAGCAAGTTGCCCCCTGCATATGAGGCACAGGCGGTCTCTGTGTCAGCTTTGCTATACAAGATGGTGCTTCCGCCTCGCACTCAATGTTCTCTATGAGTTTAGCTTGTTTTTTCGGCGGTATCATTTACACGTGCTGTTTCAAGCAGTTTTGCTAAAGTCATGGTGGGATCTCTGAGTGCTTGTCTCCGTAACTTAGAGGAGATGCAGCCTTGTAAGATCTGCATTTGGATCTCTTTGTCGACATCTGTAAATTCACAGTAAGCTGCAAGGTGCCGTAGTCGGACATGATATTCATCAATGCTTTCTGTTGCTGACTGCTTTAATTGTCTAAACTTGAAGATTTCAAATGCTGCATTTCTGTGTGGGGAGAAATACTTGCTTAATGCTGCCTTACTGAGCTCATAGTCTTTATCTTCTCCTGTATTAGGCAGAGTAGTGAAGATATCATAGACTTGTTCCCCTGCATAATGTAATAGCATGGCTTTCTTCCTGGTATCATCTGATATGTTTATGGATTGTAGGAATATATCAAAACGCTTCAGCCATTTCTCCCAACATGCTGCTAGGTTAGCTGGGGACTGATGCACATCAAAAGCAGGGAAGGCAGGTAAACAGGCCATTGTTGTAGAGCTGAAATACCTTTAGCTGATGATGAACGCTTCCTCGTCACCAGTTGTAGTGTTGTTGTGCAGATGAAGGGAACTCCAGAAGGCCACACAGAGATGCTGGATGGTAGGTTTAAACAGCCATACTTTATTTTCGTTCCTCTCTCCTGCTCCCCTTACCCAGGACTTCCTGCTCCTGCCTTGTCTCCTCCTCCCCATTACATCATTGTTACTAGGCAGAAACTGAAACAAGGATAAAAGCAAGCCAATCACAGATATAGTAACAACATCACAGTAGTAGTGGTATCTGGATGGTTCCATGAGGTGAGGCTTGGTCAGCTTGGAGTGGGATCCAGAGTGTCCAGAGGGATCCAGGACAGGAAACTGTCAGCAGAGAATTCTGTGGAGACAGAGATAATAGTAAAATGCAAAGCAGCAGTCTTCTAATCGCAGAGCACAGCAGAGTGTGGTCTGAGCCAGAGGCAATGATCCTACAGAATGAACACGTTGTCCAGGCACCTCTCTTAAGGGTAGGATGCCTTTTTTGCACAGAGCATCACAGCACAGACAGCCCTAATAGAGAACATGTGCCCTGCTGCTTTAAGTATGTGCAGGAAGAGGGGTGCACCTCCTAAGAGCATTTCCAGGAGTCCTGCCGAGGGGATGCAGGTTCCTAGCAGAGAAAGGAGCCGCCAATCGTCTGGTACCACGGACAGGGTGAGCAGTACCAATGGAGCTGTGTGATAGGTACCGGTCTCCCAGCACAGTGGAGATTGGACCTGCAGCGAGGAAAGAGCGGGTGAAGTGTATAACGTCGCGTGATGTGCGCCGGTCTCCCTGTCCATGAGAGACCTAACCCGCAGCTGAGGGCATGACAGTAATTTGGGACCCTATGAAAATCCATAACCCACTGAACCTCATACTCCAAGCCACTGTTGACAGAAACCGAAGGAGGCGGGGATGATAGAGACACTGACAAAGGACAAACTTCTTTAACAGGGATTTACGGAACACGTTAGGGATGCGAAAGGATGAAGTAAGATTTAATATGAATGCCACCGGATTGACCACCTCCAGGATCTTATATGGACCAATAAACTGTGGACCTAACTTCGCAACTGAACATCTTCTATCGGCCTTCCATTTTTGGCAAATATGAGCAGTCACAATATTCTTTTGAACCTCCCTCCAGACATCCTTAAGTCTCTGCACGGTGAACTACACCCCAGGACATTGAAAACTAATCCTAGAAAGTTCACCAAAATGGGGATGAAAAACATAATTACAGAAGAAAGATGATGTTTCAGTAGACTGATTTACTCGACTTTTAAAGGAAAACTCAGCGAGAGGTAAAAATGAAGACCAGTCATCCTGCCGAATACCAGTCCTCCTTCCAAAGATTGATTTGTCTTCTAAGTCTGACGGTTGGTTTAAAGGTGGTAAGCAGATGAAAATGAGAAGTTCATCCCGAGTTTACTACAAAAAGCTCTCCAGATTTTAAAGACAGATTGCACTGCATTATCAGACACAATGTTAAGAGGGACCCCATGTAACCTTACAATATGAGAAATAAACAAACTGGAGAGTGTCTCTGCATTTGGTAATCTTGACAAAGAAACAAAATGAGCTTGTTTGCTGAATCGGTCATCTACCACTCAGATAGTTTTCCGTGTTGAAATCCATGGACAGATCAGCCCATGATCTTTCTGGAATTAGCAATGGAGTCAATTCCCCAGCCGGCTGGTTATGACACACTTTAGCGTGTATACAGACTTCACAAGCAGATACAAAATCTTTAATATCATTTGCATGGATGGCCACCAAAATGTCTAGCAATGGCTTTCCATGTAGCAGTAACCCCAGGATGACCACTCAAGGTGGAACCATTAAACATCTGTAACAGACGCAATCTTAGGTACACAGGCACAAATAATTTGGACCCTGGAATAGTGGATGGAGCCAATGACTGGACTTTACGAATCTCTTCTTTCGACTCTGAGTGTAATGTGTATAGTACAGTTCATATAGCGTCTTGTGCTTGGGTGCGATGAAAATACGTGAGACACAGGTTTGATATAGAAAGTCTTGTATTACTTCATACAAGTTGGCAAAAATAGTCACACAGTTTGCAAACACAGAAGCAGGAGACACAGCAGGCCAGAGTAATCTAAGCTCAGCAATCACTCTCCACAACAGGTTCAGGATCTTCTTCTCTGTTACCGTAAGTCCATGCAAACGTGGGTCTTTCAAAGAGCAGGGTTCAGAGTCCACAAGTGCTTCAGAGTTCCTCAGTAGGAATAGCTGGAGTACAAGGTCCAAGGCTTCAGGAGTCAGGTCACAGGTTCACTGCAGGCTAGATTCTGAAGCACTGATTGCTCAGCTGTGGCTGCTTAAGAAGCAAAAGGAGAGAATCAGGGCGGGAACATGCAAGCTGGAAACTCCATATTGACTGAGGGCAAGATAGCTGCAGCAAGACAGAAAGTAAAATGGCTGACGAACAAACTGAGTTTCAGGAACATGTACACAGAACCTTACATTACTCCCCCCTTAGGGACAACCTCCGGATGACCTCAGACCAGGCTTGTGTGGGTACCTCTGATGAAACTGACGGAGCAAGCGAGGAGCATTAACGTTATTGACCGGTTCCCATGAGTTGTCCTCCACTGGGTAGCCCTGCCATTTAATCAGATATTGTAACTGATTTCTATACAACCTGGAATCTAAAATCCTTTCCACCACAAATTCTTCCTGACCATCGACTAGCACTGGGTCAGGGCAAGGAGAAGAACGTCCAGGAAACGTATTGGGTGTCGCAGCCTTTAGTAGGGATACATGAAAGACAGGGTGGATTCTCATAGTTCTGGGCAGTTGAAGAAGACAAGCAACGGCACTTATAATTTTACTGATTTTATAGGGTCCAATGTACTTATGTCCCAACTTAGACGATGGAATCCTTAACTTAAGATTTCTGGTTGACAGCCAGACCAAGTCTCCTACCTTGAAAGCTGGTGCAGGTTTACGAAATTTATCTGCTGCTTTCTTGTACCTTTCCTGAGCCGATTCCAGATTCTCCTTTAGAAGATCCATATTCTTCTGTAAAGACGTGATTCTTTCAGCCACTGCTGGTAAAGGCGTTTCTATGGGAAATCGTGGTAGAATGTTAGGATGATAACCTAGATTAGAGTAAAAAGGAGACTGCTTAGTGGAGGCACTCTGAGAGTTGTTATAAGAGAACTCAGCTAATGGAAGTAAATCCACCCAATCATCCTGTAGGTGGCAGATAAAGCAGCGGAGATACTGCTCCAGGGTTTGATTGGTTCGTTCGGTCTGTCCATTAGTCTGGGGATGAAAAGCAGAAGAAAGGTTTACTTTAATGTCCAATGCTGCACAGAAATTTTGCCAAAACCTAGAAGTGAATTGCACCCCTCGATCCGAAATAACCTCATCCGGTACTCCATGTAAGCGAAACACATCTTTAATCATCAAATCTGATGTCTGTTTTGCAGTGGGTAAGCCGACACAAGGGATAAAATGAGCTGCCTTTGTTAGACGGTCAACCACCACTAGAATGGTGTTCTTCCCTTGAGAGGTTGGTAACTCCACAATGAAGTCCATAGAAATGGATCCCCACGGGCGGGACGGGGTGGGAAGAGGCTGTAACAGACCAGTTGGTGAGGAGCGAGGTGTTTTGCATCTTGCACAGACTTCACATGAAGTGACATAGTTTAAAACATCCTTCCTGCAAGTGGGCCACCAAAAGAAACGAGAAAGAAATTCCTGTGTCTTTAGAATTCCTCTATGCCCAGCTATCTTGGAATCATGAATGAGTTGCAATACTCTCAATCTGACTGTTTCAGGAATATACAGGCGTTGTCCCTGAATCCACACACCATTCTTAAAGACAAGACTTACGTTCCTTTGGGGTTGTGCCAAAAAGGAATCCGCATGGTATGCTTCCTTGATGTCCTTAAGTAGGTCTTGATTATGAATCACTCCTAGGAATCTAGAGTCAGGAAGAATAGTCTTAGGAGGAGTAATTGGACGTGTCTCTGCTGAGTAAATCCTAGAGAGTGCATCAGCCTTTCCATTGCGCGATCCTGGTCTATAAGAAATGATAAAATTAAATTGGTTTAAGAAAAGATTCCAGCGAGCCTGGCGAGGAGTCAGGCACTTAGCCGACCTGATAAATTCAAGGTTACGATGGTCTGTCAGGACGACTACTTGCTGTGCAGCTCCCTGAAGAAGGTGTCTCCATTCTTTGAAGGCGGCAATAATGGCCAACAACTCTCTATTGCCCACATCGTAGTTCCTCTCAGCCGAAGACAACTGCTGGGAAAAGAAGGCACAGGGATGCAAGACATTCTTCTCACCTGTTCTCTGAGAGAGTATAGCTCCAACGGCACAGTCTGAAGCATCCACCTCTATTATGAAGGCAAGCTCGGGGTTGGGATGTACTAGGATAGGTGCAGTGGTAAATTTATCTTTTAGACGGGAAAATGCTTCCTGGGCTTGGGGAGTCCAGGAGAACCTAGACTCTTTCCGGGTAAGTTGGGTGATAGGTGACACTACCTCAGAGAAATTTCTAATGAAACGTCTATAGAAGTTGGCAAACCCGATGAAGCGCTGTACCTCCTTCACATTTCTAGGACTTGGCCAATCCTTGATGGCTTGGGTTTTGCTTCCATCCATACTAATTCCTTGTGTAGACAGTACATACCCCAGAAATTGAATTTCGGTCCTATGGAATTCACACTTTTCAAGTTTGATGTAAAGATGATTTTGTCTTAGACGTTCCAAGACCATTCTCACATGTCCATGATGTTCCTCTGTGGAGTTAGAAAAAATTAGAATATCGTCCAAATAAATCACCACGAATGTATCTAGGAGATCCCTGAAGATGTCATTCACCAAGTGTTGGAAAGTGGCTGGGGCGGTACTCAGACCAAAAGGCATAACTAGATATTCAAAGTGTCCATAGCGTGACCTGAATGCAGTCTTCCATTCATCCCCAGGTCTAATACGGACTAAGTTATAGGCCCCACGAAGATCTAGTTTAGAGAAAATTTTGGCATGTCGCACTCTCTCTCCCAAAAACTCAGGGATTAAAGGCAATGGATAACGGTTTCTAATAGTAACCTTATTGAGTTCCCTATAGTCTACGCAGGTCTCAGAGATCCATCTTTCTTCTTTACAAAGAAGATGGGTGCACCTGCAGGAGATGAAGAGGGGCGTATGAAGCCCTTGGCTAGATTTTCGTCTATGTAATCCTTTAAAGCCTTTAGCTCGGGCCCCGCCAGGGGGTAGATCTTACCAAAAGGTATCTCTGCTCCAGGCAATAATTCAATTGGACAATCATATGGACGGTGAGGAGGAAGCTGGTCAGCGTTCTTCTTGTCACATAAATCCACATAGTCCTGGTATACAGCTGGTAGTTCAGGGACTGACATGGTTCCTTTAGGAACAGAGCAAGCTGAAACTTTTGGACTCATCTGTTTCTCTGGAAAGTGTAATTCCTTGGTCTCCCAGTTAATGGTAGGATTCTGAGCCTGCAGCCATGGTAGCCCTAGAATAATGGGAAAGTGGGGAGAAGAGATAAGCATAAAGGACAGTTTCTCTTGATGATCTTTACCCATAAGAACCCTCAAAGGCTCTGTTTCCTGATCCACTGGTCCAGAGGTCAGCAGGGAGCCATCCACAGTTTCCATCTGTACTGGAGTAGCCTTCTTCACTGAACGTATCCCCTGTTTCAGAGCAAAGGAGACATCCATAAAATTTCCACTTGCCCCTGAGTCGATCATAGCAGAGCTAGACACCCAAGCTGAGTCAACCCAGAGTTTGATGGAAAGAAAGCAATGAGAATTGTTTTTCTTACAACTCAGCTGGGACACCGCTGAGGAAACTTGAAAAATGGCAGCGTTTACACAGTCAACGTCCTCAGAGGTAATGGAGTTTAAGTCCGAGAAATCAAGATCTGTTGCTGCAGATCTCTCTGGAGCCTGAGGCTCGGACCTGACAGATCCCCTCTCGCAACACTCACAGTGAATGAGTGCTGCAGTAGTCTTACGAGAACGGCTGGGGCAGTTTATAATGAAGTGCCCTGACTTACCACAATAGAAACATAGATTCTCCTTAAAACGATGTTCCTTGCGTGCATCACTAACCCGTCGTTGTAAAGAGTCTACCTGCATGGGTTCAGGTTCAGGTTCCCGTGTAATCCTACTCAAAGGTTCCTTAGCTGGAGAGGAAGGTAGGAAAAGGTTAGTGCGATTGCTTTCGAACCATCTCTCTTGCCTGCGTTCAGTCAGACGAGTATCAATACGGATGCAGTAGTTAATAAAGTCACCTAACGCAGTGGGAGGGTCGGCACGAGCAAGTTCATCCTTAATCAATGGAGATAACCCCTTTCGAAAAATAGATTTTTTGGCGGAACTGTCCCAGGTGTATCAAGGGCCCATCTCCTGAAATCCAAGGCATATTCAGCTACCGAGTGCTTACCTTGGCGCAAAGCTAACATGGCTGCTTCAGCTGTTGCACCTCGATTGGGGTCATCAAACACCTGCCCCATGGCTGAAATAAAATCATCAAGGTGATTCAAACAATCATCCTCAGTCTCAATCAGAGGGTTTGCCCACATCAAAGCCTTGTTGGTAAGCAACATAATTATAGTAAGCACCTTAGATCATTCAGTGGAAATTGTGAAGCATGTGCAGAAAAAAAAAGATTGCATTGATTAATAAATCCCCTGAATTTCTCACGTTCACCACCAAAACGAAAAGGGGGCAACTTGGGAATCCCAGAACTCGGGGCTACGGCAGGAGCCTGGACTCGCTGCTCTAGAACCTCAATCCTGGCTCGCAAATCCTGGGCAGTCTGTCCAAACACTTGCATATTGTGATTAGTGAGGTCCTGTAGGTTTGAAAAACGGGTCTTTATATTCTGCAAATCTGCAAGGATATTATCAGTCACTCCGCAAAGTTCCTTTATGCGGGCCTCCATTTTCCAGATCTTTAAAGACAGGAGTACTGGAAGAAGAGGAGAGGAAAAGAAAAAAAAAAAAAACAATAGTGTTTACCTGTGGTAACACTGCAGAAAAAAAAACACTTAAGGGAACTGCTCACCTGGAATGGTTGTGAGAAGTCACAACCACTGTCATCACAGAAAGTACAACCGACATCCGATATCCACAGTTACAGCAGACACAGCCTTTCCAGACCCAGCAGACACTAACGTTTGCTTCAG
>JARQOD010000005.1:375302129-375355025 GCA_033576555.1 Oophaga sylvatica
GAGAACAGGAGAAGTCCCAGAAGACTGGAGAAGAGCAAATGTTGTTCCTGTCTTCAAAAAGGGGAAGAAGGTGGACCCAGGGAACTATAGACCGGTGAGTCTGACATCTATACCAGGAAAGATCTATGAACAAATTATTAAACAACATGTATGTAAGTTCCTGGACAAGAATGAAGTGATTAACCAGAGTCAGCATGGGTTTGTAACTAATAAGTCTTGTCAGACTAATTTAATTTCCTTCTATGACAAAATCACTGACTGGGTGGATCAGGGAAATGCTGTAGATATAGTATATCTTGACTTTAGCAAAGCATTTGACAAAGTATCTCACACAATCCTTATTGAAAAAATGACTAAGTATGGAATGGACAAGGCAACTGTTAGGTGGATTCATAACTGGCTTAGTAATAGGACCCAAAGAGTGGTAGTAAATGGCTGCACATCGAGTTGGAAGAATGTATCAAGTGGGGTACCACAGGCTCTGTCTTGGGCCCTGTATTGTTCAACATCTTTATAAATGATTTAGATGAAGGAATTGAGGGTAAACTGATTAAATTTGCTGATGACACAAAGCTAGGAGGGATAGCTAATACTAGAGAAGAGAGAGAGAGGATTCAAAAAGATATAAATAAACTGGAGCAGTGGGCAGCAACTAACAGAATGGTTTTAATAGGGAAAAATGCAAAGTACTTCATCTGGTAAATAAAAATGAAAAAAGCGTATACAGAATGGGAGGAATAAGGCTAAGCGACAGCACATGTGATAAAGACTTGGGTATACTAATAGATCACAGACTGAACATGAGTCAACAGTGTGATGCAGCAGCAAAAAAGGCAAATACAATTCTGGGATGTATTAACAGAAGCATACAGTCTAGATCACGTGAGGTCATTATTGCCCTCTACTCCTCTTTGGTCAGACCTCATCTGGAATACTGTGTCCAGTTTTGGGCACCACATTTTAAAAAAGACATCAACAAACTGGAGCAAGTTCAGAGAAGAGTGACCAGAACGGTGTTCGGTCTGCAAACCATGTCCTATGAGGAATGGTTACAGGATTTGGGAATGTTTAGCTTGCAAAAAAGAAGACTGAGAGGTGACTTAATAGCTGTATACAAATATCTCAAGGGCTGTCACATTGTAGAAGGATTATCTTTATTCTCATTTGCACACGAAAAGACTAGAAGCAATGGGATGAAACTGAATGGGAGGAGACACAGATTAGATATTAGAAAAAACTTTTTGACAGTAGGTGATCAATGAGTGGAACAGGCTGCCTCGAGAGGTGGTGAGTTCTCCTTCAATGGAAGTCTTCAAACAGAGGCTGGACAGACATCTGTCTGGGATGATTTAGTGAATCTTGCTTTGAACAGGGGGTTGGACCAGATGACCCAGGAGGTCCATCCAACTCTACCATTCTATGACTCTATGATTCTATGAGTGACATTTTGGAACGCAGACTTTGATGGAATTGATAGCAGGCGTCATACCGCATTTGGAGAGCCCCTGATGCGCCTAAACAGTGGAAAGCCTCCAAAATGATCCCATTTTGGAAATTAGACCCCTCAAGGAATTTAGGAAGACATGTCATGAGCACTTTGAACCCATGTCTGCTTTACAGAATTTTAACCCCTTCATGACCCAGCATATTTTGAACTTAAAGACCTTGCCATTTTTTGCAATTCTGACCAGTGTCTATTTATGAGGTAGAAAAATATTTAGACTTGAGAGTCCTCAGTGGTTGATACCTTTTAATGGCTAACTGAAAAGATGGTAACAAATTGCAAGCTTTCGAGACTACTCAGGTCTCTTCATCAGGCTAGGACTAATACAAAATCTGAAGAATCACATATTTATACACAAGAGGACACAGGAGGTATTTATGAGGTAATAACTCAGGAACGCTTCAACGGATCCTAGCGCTTCTGAGACTGTTTTTTCGTGACATATTGGACTTCATGTTAATGGTAAATTTAGGTCAATATTTTTTGTGTTTATTTGTGAAAAAAATGGAAATTTGGGGAAAATTTAGAAAATTTTGCAATTTTCAAATTTTTAATTTTTATTCTGTTAAATCAGAGAGTCATGTGACACAAAATAGCTAATAAATAACATTTCCCACATGTCTAATTTACATCAGCACAATTTTGGAAACAAATTTTTTTTGTTAGGAAGTTGTAAGGGTTAAAAGTTTACAAGCGATTTCTAATTTTTACAGCAAAATTGACAAAACCATTTTTTTAAGTAACCACCTCACATTTGAAGTTACTTTGAGGGCTGTATAGGGCAGAAAATACCCAAAAGTGACACCATTCTAAAAACTGCACCCCTCAAGCTACTCAAAACTACATTCAAGAAGATTATTAACCCTTCAGGTGCTTCACAGGAACTAAAGCAACCTGGAAGGAAAAAATGGACATTTTAATTTTTCCAACAAAATTTTTTTTAGCATCAATTTTTCCATTTTTACATGGGCAACAGGATAAAATGGATCCTAAAATTTGTTGGGAAATTTCTCCTGAGTACACCGATACCTCATATGTGGTCATAAACCACTGTTTGGGCGCACGGCAGGGCTCAGAAGGGAAGGAGCGCCATTTGACTTTTTGAATGGAAAATATGCTGGAATATTTAGTGGTTGCCATGTCGCATTTGGACAGTCCCTGTGTGCCTAAACATTGGAGCTCCCCCACAAGTGACCCCATTTTGGAAACTAGACCCCCCAAGGAACTTATCTAGATGCATAGTGAGCACTTTGAACATTGCTCCATAAAAAAAAGAAAGTACTTTTTTTAGCCTCAGTTTTTTCATTTTCACATGGGCAACAGGATAAAATGGATCCTAAAATTTGTTGGGCAATTTCTCCTGAGTACAGCGATACCTCATATGTGGTCATAAATAACTGTTTCGGCGCACGTCAGGGCCCAGAAGGGAAGGAGCGCCATTTGACTTTTTAAATGGAATATTAGCTCAAATCATTAGCGGACACCATGACGCGTTTGGAGAGCCCCTGTGTGCCTAAGCAGTGAAAAAAACCCACAAGTGACACCATTTTGGAAACTAGACCCTTAAGGAACTTATCTAGATTGTTGTGTGAGCACTCTGAACCCCCAAGTGCTTCACAGAAGTTTATAACGCAGAGCAGTGAAAATAAAAAAAACATTTTTTTCCTCAAAAATGATTTTTTAGCCCGCTATTTTTTATTTTCATAAGAGTAACAGGAAAAATTTTACCACAGAAGTTGTTGTGCAATTTGTCCTGAGTATGCAGATACCCTATATGTGGGGGGAACCACTGTTTTGGTGCATGGAGAGCTCAGAAGTGAAGGAGCGCCATTTTGGAAAGCAGACTTGATGGAATGTTCTGCGGGTGTCATGTTACGTTTGCAGACCCCCTGATGTGCCTAAACAGTAGAAACCCCCCACAGGTGACCCCATTTTGGAAACTAGACCCCCAAGGAGCTTATCTAGATGTGTAGTGAGCACTTTGAACCCCAAAGATGCTTCACAGAAGTTTATAAATGCAGAGCAGTGAAAATAAAAAAATCTGTTTTTTCCTCAAAAAGTATTTTTTAGCCGGCTATATTTTATTTTTCCAAGGGTAACAGGATAAATTGGACCCAAAAAGTTCTTTTCCAGTTTGTCCTGAGCACGCTGGTACCTCATATGTGGGGGGAACCACTGTTTGGGTGCACGGCAGGGCTAAGAAGGGAAGGAGTGCCATTTGACTTTTTTAATGGAAAATTAGCTGCAATCGTAAGCAGACACCATGTCGTGTTTGGAGAGCCCCTGTGCGCCTAAACTTTGGAGCTCCCCCACAAATGACCCAATTTTGGAAACTAGACCCCCTAAGGAACTTATCTAGATGCATAGTGAGCACTTTGAACCCCCAGGTCCTTCACAGAAGTTTATAACGCAGAGCCGTGAAAATAAAAAATAATTTTTTTTCCACAAAAAAATGATTTTTTTTAGCCCTCTATTTTTTATTTTCACAATGGTTACAGGAGAAATTGGACCCCAAAAGTTGTTGTACAGTTTGTCCTGAGTACACTAGTACCCCATATGGGGGGGAACCACTGTTCGGGCACACGTCGGGGCTCGGAAGGGAAGTAGTGACGTTTTGAAATGCCAACTTTGATGGAATGGTCTGCAGATGTCATGTTACATTTGCAGAGCCCCTGATGTGCATAAACAGTAGAAACCCCCCACTAGTGATCCCATTTTGGAAACTAGACCCCCAAAGAACTTATCTAGATGTGTGGTGAGCAACTTGAACCCCCACGTGCTTCACAGAAGTTTATAACGCAGAGCCGTGAAAATAAAAAAAAAAACATTTTTTCTCAAAAAATGATTTTTCAGCCCGCAATTTTTTATTTTCACAAGGGTAATTAGAGAAATTGAACCCCAAAAGTTGTTGTACAGTTTGTCCTGAGTAAACTGGTACTCCATATGTGGGGGGGAACCACTGTTCAGGCACACGTCGGGGCTTGGAAGGGAAGTAGTGACGTTTTGAAATACCGACTTTGATGGAATTTTCTGCGGACGTCAAGTTACGTTTGCAGAGCCCCTGATGTGCCTAAACAGCAGAAACTCACCACAAGTGACCCCATTTTGGAAACTAGACCCCCAAGGAACTTATCTAGATGTGTGGTGAGCACTTTGAACCCCCAAGGGCTTCACAGAAGTTTATAATGCCTGGGCATGAAAATAAAAAAATCATATTTTTTCCACAAACATGATCTTTTAGACCCCAATTTTTTTATTTTCCCAAGGGTAACAGGAGAAATTGGACCCCAAAAGTTGTTGTCCAATTTGTCCTGAGTACGCGGATATCCCATATGTTGGAGAAAACTACTGTATGGGCACACGTCGGGGCTCGGAAGGGAAGTAGTGACGTTTTGAAATGCCGACTTGATGGAATGGTCTGTGGGCATCATGTTACGTTTGCAGAGCCCCTGATGTGCCTAAACTGTGGAAACCCCCTCAAGTGACCCCATTTTAGAAACTAGACCACCCAGGGAATGTATCTAGATGTGTAGCGAGCACTTTGAACCCCCAAGTGCTTCAAAGAAGTTTACAACCCAGAGTCATGAAAATAAAAAATCATTTTTTTTCCTCAAAAAATCATTTTTTAGCCCGCAATTTTTTATTTTCACAAGGGTAACAGGAGAAATTGGACCCAGAAAGTTGTTGTCCTGTTTGTCCTGAGTAGGCTGGTACCCCATATGTGGGGGAAGTAATGATGTTTTGAAATGCAGACTTTGATGGAATGGTCTGCGGGCGTCATGTTACGTTTGCAGAGCCCATGATGTGCCTAAACAGTAGAAACCCCCCACAATGGACCCCATTTTGAAAACTAGATCCCCCAAGGAACTCCTCTAGATGTGTGGTGAGCACTTTGAATCTCCAAGATCTTCACAGAAGTTTATAACGCAGAGCCATGAAAATAAAAAATCATTTTTTTACACAAAAATAATTTTTTCAGTCCTCAATTTTTTTGTTTTCCCAAGGGTAACAGGAGAAATTAGACCCCCAAAATTGTTGTGCAATTTTTCTTGAGTACGCAGATACCCCTTATGTGGGGGTAAATCACTGTTTGGGCGCACGTCGGGGCTCGGAATGGAGGGAGCACTGTTTGACTTTTTGAACGCAAAATTGACTGGAATAAATGGTGGCGCCATGTCGCGTTTGGAGACCCCCTGATGTGCCTAAATAGTGGAAACCCCTCAATTCTAACTCCAACCCTAACCGCAACACACCATTAACCACAACCCTAATCCCAACCCTAACCATAACCCTAACCCCAACACACCCCTAACCATAATCACAACCCTAACCATAACCCTAACCACAAGCCTAACCCTAATCCCAACTCTAACCCTAATCCCAAGCCTAACCCTAATCCCAACCCTAACTCTAATTCCAACCGTAACCCTAATTCCAACCTTAACCCTAATTCTAACCCTAATCCCAACCCTAACCCTAATTCTAACCGTAACCTTAATTCCAACCCTAATCCTAACCCTAACCCTAATTCCAACCCTAACCTTAATTCCAACCCTAATCCTAACACTAACCCTAATCCTAACCCTAGTTCCAACCCTAACCCTAGTTCTAACCCTAACCCTAAAGATAACCCTAATGGAAAAATAAATATTTTCTTTATTTTATTACTTGTCCCTACCTATGGGGGTGATAAAAGGGGAGTTTATTTACTTTTTTTTATTTTGATCACTGTGAGAGTTTATCACAGTGATCAAAATAAATGAATGGAATCTGCTGGCCGGCGTGCGCACTGCGTATGTGCCCGCCATTTTCCAAGATGGCGGCGCCCATGAAATATCCCTCCGGGACGGCCACAGGGACAATGCAGGTCCCGGGAGAGTTGAGGGCGGATCGGAAGGCGGGGATAGTGGACCGGAGGGGAGAGGAGCAGATAGTGACGTGGCGACCGATCACCGCCATCAATCGGTGGCGGCGGCCGGTCGCCGCCGTCACTTGGTGTGGGGGGGGTCGGATCTTGGTCTCCAGCCATGGCCGATGCTATTGCAGCATCGGCCATGGCTGGATTGTAATATTTCACCAAATTTCATTGGTGAAATATTACAAATCGCTCTGATTGGCTGTTTCACTTTTAACAGCCAATCAGAGCGATCGTAGCCACGTGGGGGTTAAGCCACTCCCCTTGTGGTGAAGCACAAAGGGTCTTGTGCCTGCGGGTCGGGTGACCTTTCAATGACCCCGGTCACCGGACCTGCAGGAACGCCATTTATACCATGATGTCTTTATAGGCGTCATGGGTCATGATGGCACAGGTTTTCATGATGCTGACATAGGTGTCATGGGTCGGGAAGGGGTTAAACCTTGAATTGTGAAAATGAACTGTTTCTCATTTACTCTGTTTGTCTGGCCTATCAGCTTTCGGGTGTAGCTCTATAAATCTTCCGCTGCTGGTGTTTACTGCTGGGGATAGACTTTGTTGGATACATCCCCTAGGTTCCTTAGCCCTGGCTGTGCCCCCTAGGTCCTTTGGTAATGGCTGTTCCCCTAAGTCCCTTGGCCTTAGCTGTGGTCCCTTGGCCCTGGCTGTGCTATGGAAAGAGGGCTGACTAGTCAGGGGACACTAACACCCCATTGACTAGTCAAAGCCCTCAGCATAGGAAACAGGGACAATATAAATGCTTTTTTAAAACCTCATTTGTGCAAAAAAATGTTACACAGGGCTGTTTAGGCAGGAATTTACTCCTAAATAAGTGAATGCTGCTGGGTTGTTTGGGTGCCAGAATGAGGAACATACATTAGTTTATGGTGGCAAATGGGGGACATTATTACAGCTGTACTATAATTTACTTTTTAGGAGACTGTTTTCCTTGGGGCGGACAAGAGTGGTGTCCTGTTACTGTGCAGAGCGGCACTATGTCGCTTTTTTCCTTCATCTGGCATAGTGTAGAAGTCGGGGAATAAGTGGGGGATGTGCTCTAGAAGAGATCAGCTATAAATGACTGTTATTTTCCCACAGCGTTCGCGCTGACGTCACAGAGGTGAAGTGAGTTCATTGGCTGTGAACTCGCAGGACCTGACAGACGGCACCGCGAGCAGGAAAACTTTCTCATGCTCATGGTGCCTTCAGACAAGGAATAACAGTGTCTACTGGATGACAGGCTGCATGGTCGCATCATGCAGCCTGCCATCTAGATGCAGCAGAGCTAGACCCGTCGTGGGACAAATGGATTAAAAGCATCTCTGCAGAATGGTGAAGAATTTTGTTGTTTGTTTTTTTTACCTCTTTTGCAGATGATTACCATGGGGGTAATAGGTGAGGTTGTAAGTATGGTTTAATTAAGATTATTAAATGAGTCTTTGTCTTTTTTTTCAATTAAAGGTCTTTTTTCTGGATGTCTGTGTTTTCTTACAATGTGACTATGGGGTTAGTCATGGGGGCGTCTTATTGATGCCTCTCCATTACTAACCTCTGGGCTTGCTGTCACCTGACAATACAAAGGTGACATCAACCCCCCAACTATCACCCCACTTGCCACCGCTACAGAAGCTAAGTGCCAGAATTGGCGCATCTTAGAGATGCTCCATTTCTAGGGTGGCTGAGAGCTGATGCTTTTAGCCTGAGGAAGCCAGTTTCCATGGCCCCTTCCTAGGCTATTAATATCAGCCTGCTGCAGTCTGAATAGCCTTTGCTGCTTATTAATTATAGGGGGATCCTACGTCATTTTTTAGGGTCCCCCATTTTAATAGCAAGTAAAGGCTAATTATACAGCTGTGAGCTGATATTAATAGCCTGTGAAGCTCCATTGGTATTACCCCCTTCCCAGGCTATAAACCTCTGCCCCAAGCCATCGGCTTTCCCTCTGCTGGTTACGAAAATTGCGTGGGAGCCCAGCCATTTTTTTTCTGAAAAATAATCTTTTATTAATTAAATACATGTCCAGTAATTTGCACGCACACTGTACTAATTGTATTTGTCACTAACATCTATATATCTACCTATTCTATTTGCATTTACTGTATGTAATCCGTCTCTTCGATCGCCATACAGTAACAGGAAAAAAGAATGGATCTACCTGTGGCCAAACACTTTTGTATCCCCGGTCATAGCATGAAGGACATGAAATTACTTGTATTAAAAGAAAAATATTTAGAATTGAGAGTCATCAGTGGTTGATACCTTTTAATGGCTAACTGAAAAGATGGTAACAAATTGCAAGCTTTTGAGACTACGCAGGTCTCTTCATCAAGCTACACAAATACAAAATCTGAAGAATCACATACTTATACACAAAACAGCACAGAAACAAAGATACATATCTTTCTTGTATTAAAAGCTAACTTTAAGTCTCAGAGAGACAGAAAGGTCTGGGAATATAAACTCATGACAACCTTTGACACACTCAGGGCAGGAATGAATGTGTGGCATGGATTTATGTCTTTTTACATCAATTAAGGAATTTGCTCTTCAGACCTTCTGGGGGCATCACAATAATAGACCCCAATCAGAGGGCAATAAAACTATCACACTCCTTATCTATGAACTGTTCCAATATTTATGTTCATCCCTCTCCCATAATGACAGTTCTGCTTCACATCACTTGTCTTATCTATTGCATTGTTTCTGTGCTGTGTTGTGTATAAATATGTGATTCTTCAGATTTTGTATTAGTCTTTGCCTGATGAAGAGACCTGAGTAGTCTTGAAAGCTTGCAATTTGTTACCATCCTTTCAGTTAGCCATTAAAAGGTATCAACCACTGAGGACTCTCAACTCTAAATATTATTGTAATGGTTTAGTAATAGTAAAACTTATGGATGCAAATCAAGTTCAGAGATTAGTATCATGATTTCTTTTAGCTTTTGTACCAGGCAATTTAAACCATAAAAGCAATACAAGCTGGAATCATTTCACCTTGTACAAAATATTTTCCTTCTGTAATATGACAAATCATCCTGCAAAGAATGCTAAATATATACTTTACAACTGAGATGCCAGCATAAAAGATAGCATATGGAAAAATCATTGAATTGCTTCAGTTTCACTGTAGGAGCTGTGAAATGTATTCATTTGCTTTGTGCAATTACTTTTTGAATGGTGTTGAAAGAGTCACCTGTTAGGATTTGGCTGCTGCAGAAACTTTGAATTTCTGCCAGAAATACTGCTACACTTCTAAAGTGACACTAGGGAAAATTAAATTGGCTTGTAACATAACCGTATTGGCCTCATGAAACTATTCATGGTCCGTTGAGTCCCATAATGCAAAACTGCAATACATCGGAATCTTTATTCAGAATGAGTAAATGCGGTTCTGTTCTATGAATAGAAGTTATGACAGCACACTTTTATGCTACTATATTTACTCAGCTAATGCTTAGATTAATAGTGAGATCATTCATTTGATTGACATGTTCCATGAAATGTCACTCTATGACCATGTCAAGGGTTTGCACAAGCCATTGTATATTTTCTGGCTTGTTATTATACCAGAAGATAGAAGGTGTGATCTGAGCTTAACCCCTTTACCCCCAAGGGTGGTTTACACGTTAATGACCGGGCCAATTTTTACAATTCTGACCACTGTCTCTTTATGAGGTTAATAACTCTGGAACGCTTCAACGGATCTTCGCGATTCTGAGAATGTTTTCTCGTGACATATTGTACTTCGTGATAGTGGTAAAATTTCTACAATATAACTTGCGTTTACTTATGAAAAAAACGGAATTATGGCTAAAATTTTGCAATTTTCAAACTTTTAATTTTTATTCACTTAAAACACTAAATATGTGACACAAAATAGTTACAAAATAACATTTCCCACATGTCTACTTTACATCAGCACAATTTTGGAACCAAAATTTTTTTTGTTAGGAAGTTATAAGAGTTAAAAGCTAACTAGCGATTTTTCATTTTTACAACACCAATTTTTTTTAGGGACCACATCACATTTGAAGTCACTTTGAGGCTAAGTGCACACGTTCAGGAATGTTTGCAGAAAATTCCTGAGCAAAAGCGGACTTTTTCAGCTGTAAAAACGCATGCGTTTGTCTCGCGTTTTTTGCGCGTCTTTAGCGCGGAGTTTGAGCGTTTTTACCGCAAATTTTTCCTGAACATTCTAGCTCAATAATATAGCGGGAAAAAACGCTTGTTTTCCTCGAAATTAATGAACATGCTGCTTTTTTTTCCGTGATGCGTTTTTTTCGCCGAAAAAAACACACCATGTGCACAAAAATAGCAGAATTCATTCTAAATAATAGGATGCTGAATCCATGCGTTTTTTGCCGCAAAAAAATGCGAATAATCCTTAGGCTAAGTGCACATGTTCAGGAATGTTTGCAGAAAATTCCTGAGCAAAAACTGACTTTTTCAGCGGTAAAAACGCATGCATTTTTCTCGCGGTTTTTGCGCGTTTTTGATGCGTTTTTGCGCATTTTTACAGCGGATTTTGCAAGTTTTACCGCAAATTTTTCCTGAACATTCTAGCTCAATAATATAGCGGGAAAAAAGCTAGTTTTCCGCGAAATTAATGAACATGCTGCTTTTTTTTCCGCAATGCTTTTTTTTCGCGGAAAAAAACGCACCATGTGCACAAAAATAGCAGAATTCACTCTAAATAATAGGATGCTGAATTCATACGTTTTTTAAGTGCTTTTTGCCACGAAAAAATGCGGAAAAAACGCAAATAATCCTGAATGTGTGCACTTAGCCTGAAAGTGTGCACTTATCCTGAGGGGTCTATATTGCAGAAAATACACAAAAGTGACACCATTCTAAAAACTGCACCCCTCAAGGTGCTCAAAACCACATTCAAGAAGTTCATTAACCCTTCAGGTGCTCTACAGGAGCTGAATCAACGTGGAAGGAAAAAATGAACATTTAACTTTTTACCCACAAAAATTATTTTCACAAACAATTTTTTTATTTTCACAAGGGTAAAAGGAGAAAATGGACAGATAAAGTTGTTGTGCAATTTCTCCTGAGTACGCTGATACCCCATATATGGGGGAAAACCACTGTCTGGGCGCACGGCAGGGCTTAGAAGGGAAGGAGCGCCATTTGACTTTTTCAAACCAAAATTGGCTGGAAATGAGATTGGACGCTGTTATGTTTCGGTAGCTGAGGAGTGCAGGCAAAAAGGCAATACACCAGAGCAGTTGGAATCTATGAGATTGCAGTACCCTGACTAACCACCACAACTAGAGGCAGCCGTGGAGCGTTCCTACGTTGGTCCTAGACACCTCGTCACAGCCTGAGAAACTAACTACACCTAAAGATAGAAATAGGAAAGCTATCTGCCCCGGAGCAGAACCCCAAAGATAATAGCAAGCCCCCAAACATGTAATGGCGGTTAGACAAGAAGAAATACTGACACAGACAGAAAATAGTATGAGCAAACGTTGGGGCCCAAACTAACTAAATAGAAAAGGATAGGAAGGGTACTTACTGCAATCCCAAAAAAAAACCCTGAAAGCACCAACTCTACTAATTTCAAAAACACCTGAGATCACACGACCTCTACCACCTAAATTAGTTCTCTGGTGTAACAAAATCAAAACAGCAGCCACTGAAAAAACTGGAAAAAGCAAAAGTACAAACATCAGTGGCTGAACTAAACTGAGAGGGCAAAAGCCCCCGGAGGGGACCCAGAAGGCCCCCACAGAAGTGCAGGACAAAATGCAAAAATCAAGCACAAAAACAAAAAGGAGAAAATGTCTTATCTGTAAGCAGGAGATGCAGACACGACACAGCAGGCTACAAGGGAAACAGGAATCAAGGATTGAGACCCGAACAATTGATCACCGGCAACCCTGATGGGAAGGTGACTCCCTTATTTAAGACCAGTCAGTAACACCTGATTCCCAGTCCTCACAATCTTCACTGAACAGACCAGTACCGCTTGTAACCACCAGAGGGAGCCTCTGCTCAGAACCCATCTCAAGCCCATTCACAACAGTACCCCCCCCTTGAGGAGGGGTCACCGAACCCTCATTTGAGCAACCAGGTCGGTCAGGATGAGTTCTATGATACGCACGGATGAGTCTCCTAGCATGGATGTCCGAAGCAAACACCCAAGAATTGTGTTCCTGACCATAACCTCTCCACTTAACCAAATACTGGAGTTTCCGTCTAGAAAAATGAGAATATAATATTTTCTCAACCACATACTCCAGATTGCCCTCAACCAAAACAGGATCAGGAGGCACAGCAGCAGGAACCACTGGCTCAACAAACCTCTTCAACAAGGACTTGTGGAACACGTTATGGATCTTAAATGTCCCTGGAAGAAGCAAACGAAAAGAAACAGGATTAAGAATCTCCATGATCTTATAAGGTCCAATGAACCTAGGCTTAAATTTAGGAGATGCTACTCTCATAGGAATATTTTTTGAGGACAACCAGACCAAGTCCCCTACTTTAAACAGAGGACCATCAGTCCTATGCCGGTTAGCAAATCGCTGGGCCCTCTCCTGAGAGAGGGACAACCTCTCCACTACCTGGTCCCAAATCTGTTGCATACGCTCCACAACAGAGTCAACACCTGGACAGACAGAAGCCTCCGTCTGTCCTGAAGAAAATCGAGGGTGAAACCCAGAATTACAGAAAAACGGAGACATCAAAGTGGCAGAGCTAGCCCTATTATTAAGAGCAAACTCAGCCAAAGGCAAAAAAGAGACCCAGTCATCCTGATCAGCAGACACAAAGCATCTTAGATAAGTCTCCAATGTCTGGTTTGTTCTCTCAGTTTGACCATTGGTCTGAGGATGAAATGCCGAGGAGAAAGACAATTGAACACCCAGTTTAGAACAAAAAGTCCTCCAAAATCTGGAAACAAACTGGACTCCTCTGTCAGACACAATGTTCTCAGGAATGCCGTGTAAACGAACCACGTGCAGAAGGAACAACGGCACCAATTCAGAGGAGGAAGGCAACTTAGGTAATGGCACAAGATGTATCATCTTGGAAAACCCATCACAAATCACCCAGATGGCGGTCATTCTCTGAGAAACAGGAAGGTCGGAAATTAAATCCATAGAGATATGGGTCCATGGTCTCTTGGGCACAGGCAATGGCATCAACAAACCACTAGAGCGAGAGCGAGGCTTGGAGCGAGAGCAAGTCCCGCAGGACTGCACAAATTCCCTGACATCCCGAGACAAGGTAGGCCACCAAAAGGACCGACTAACCAAGTCTCTGGTACCAAAAATTCCTGGATGCCCAGCCAACGCGGAACAATGAATCTCAGACATCACACTCTTTTTCCACTGGTCCGGGACAAACAATTTTCCAACAGGGCAGCGCTCGGGCCTATCCTCCTGACACCACTCCAGAGCAAGTCTCAAATTGGGTGAGATGGCGGAAAGAACTACACCCTCTTTCAAAATAACAGAAGGATCAGATAACTCAGGAGAGTCCGCAAGGAAACTCCTCGAGAGGGCATCTGCCTTAACATTCTTAGTGCCAGGAAGAAAGGAAACCACAAAATTAAAACGTGTGAAAAACAAGGCCCACCTGGCCTGTCTAGGATTGAGTCGCTTGGCAGATTCCAGATAAACCAGATTCTTATGGTCAGTAAGGACCACCACCCGATGTTTGGCTCCCTCCAGCCAATGTCTCCACTCTTCAAAAGCCCACTTCATGGCCAATAACTCCCGATTACCCACGTCATAATTACGTTTAGTAGGAGAAAATTTTCGAGAGAAAAAGGCACAAGGGTTACTTTTAGAGGTCTCTGGATCTTTTTGGGACAAAACGGCACCTGCCCCAATTTCAGAGGCATCAACCTCCACCTGAAATGGCAGAGAAACATCAGGCTGCCGTAGAACAGGAGCAGAAGTGAATCTCTGCTTAAGTTCCTGAAATGCAGAGACTGCCTCAGGAGGCCAATTCACCACATCAGAACCCTTTTTGGTCAAATCAGTTAATGGTTTAACAAAAACCGAGAAATTACCAATAAATTTACGATAAAAATTGGCAAAACCCAAAAATCTTTGAAGAGCCTTTAATGAAGTAGGTTGGACCCAATCACAGATGGCCTGAACCTTGACCGGGTCCATTTCAATAACAGATGGGGACAAAATGAATCCCAGAAATGAGATCCTCTGTACGCCAAAAAGACACTTTGATCCCTTCACAAACAGAGCATTCTCTCTCAAAATCTGGAATACAGTTCGAACATGTTTCACATGAGAGTCCCAGTCATTAGAAAAAATCAAGATATCATCCAAATAAACAATCAGAAATTTATCCACAAAATCCCTGAAAATGTCATTCATGAAGGACTGGAAGACAGAAGGAGCATTAGTGAGCCCAAAGGGCATCACAAGGTACTCAAAATGCCCCTCCGGGGTATTGAATGCCGTCTTCCATTCATCCCCGTGCTTAATGCGAATAAGGTTATATGCCCCCCTGAGGTCAAGCTTGGTAAACCAAGTAGCGTTTTTCACCCTGGAAAACAGGTCAGAAATCAAGGGTAACGGGTATTGATATTTCACAGTAATATTGTTCAAAAGACGATAATCAATAAACGGCCTTAATGAACCATCCTTTTTGGCCACAAAGAAAAAACCGGCACCTAAGGGTGAAGAGGATGGTCTGATATGACCCTTCTCCAATGACTCCTTGATATAAGACCGCATAGCGTCATGTTCAGGTACAGACAAGTTAAAAAGGCGACCTTTAGGGAATTTACTACCAGGCACTAATTCAATAGCGCAGTCATAGCTCCTATGGGGAGGCAAGGATGCAGATTTACTTTCGCTAAACACATCAGAAAAATCAATCAAAAAGTCAGGAACATCCTGAGCCTGGGGGGAGGCAGAAAAAACAGGAGTGTTGGTATTAACACATTGGCAGCCCCAACTGGTTACAGACACAGATTTCCAATCCAAAACAGGATTATGAGACTGTAACCAAGGGAAACCCAGTACGATAATATCATGCAGATTATACAGAACCAAAAATTTGCAGCACTCCTGATGATCAGGTTCAACCCTCATTATCACCTGAGCAGAGAACTGAGGTTTATTCTCAGCCAAAGGGGTAGAATCGATCCCCAGAAGGGGAATAGACTTCTGTAGGGGTATCAAGGGAAACCCACAACGTTTAGCAAAATCATAATCCATCAGGTTAATAGCTGCTCCAGAATCAACGAAAGCCTGAGCAGAAAATGAGGACAGAGAGCATATCAGAGTGACAGTTAGTAAAAACTTAGTCTGAACACTACCCAAGACAACTGAGCGTGCAAAACGTCTTCCCCGCTTAGGGCAGACTGAAATAGCATGAGAGGCATCACCACAGTAGAAACATAACCCATTGCGCTTTCGAAACTCATGACGCTGTGCCCCAGACACCACTCTATCACACTGCATGGATTCAGAAGCAGGTTCACAAGGCAACACTATTCCACGCATACTTCTCCGCTCACGCAAACGTCTGTCAATTTGAATCGCTAATGACATAGAATCATTGAGACCAGAGGGGACAGGGAATCCCACCATAACATCCTTTACATTATCTGACAGCTCCTTCCGAAAAAGGGCCGCCAAAGCGTCGTCATTCCACTTGGTCAGGACTGCCCACCTACGGAATCTCTGACAGTATAACTCAGCGTCATCAAGCCCCTGATTTAATGCCAACAAGGCTTTTTCAGCTTGATCAGTGACATTTGGCTCATCGTACAATAACCCCAAAGCCTGAAAAAATGCATCAACATCACTCAAAACAGGATCCCCAGGTGTCAGGGAAAAAGCCCAATCCCGAGGATCGCCGCGCAGGAGAGAGATGACAATTTGAACCTGCTGCGCTGCGTTCCCCGAGGACTTAGATTTTAAGGCAAAAAACAATTTACAATTATTTTTGAAATTCTGAAACTTAGCTCGATCCCCTAAAAACAAATCTGGCATGGGAATCCTAGGTTTCACAACAGGCAACCTAGCAAGATATGCAGCAATACTCCGAACCTCAGTGGCAAGCTGATCCACACGGCCAGACAACTGTGCAAACTCCATTGAGAGAAAAAATCCTCCCCAGCACCCAGAGATACAGAGGGAAAAAAAAATGCAACAAACAGAAAAATATCTCTGACAACTCTGACAACCGTTTTTTCTTTCACAATATTTTTCCCTTCTGTGAGTACCATACAATTTTAAATTTAGGCCGGTGATACTGTTTTTGTTTCGGTAGCTGAGGAGTGCAGGCAAAAAGGCAATACACCAGAGCAGTTGGAATCTATGAGATTGCAGTACCCTGACTAACCACCACAACTAGAGGCAGCCGTGGAGCGTTCCTACGTTGGTCCTAGATGCCTCGTCACAGCCTGAGAAACTAACTACATCTAAAGATAGAAATAGGAAAGCTATCTGCCCCGGAGCAGAACCCCAAAGATAATAGCAAGCCCCCAAACATGTAATGGCGGTTAGACAAGAAGAAATACTGACACAGACAGAAAATAGTATGAGCAAACGTTGGGGCCCAAACTAACTAAATAGAAAAGGATAGGAAGGGTACTTACTGCAATCCCAAAAAAAAACCCTGAAAGCACCAACTCTACTAATTTCAAAAACACCTGAGATCACACGACCTCTACCACCTAAATTAGTTCTCTGGTGTAACAAAATCAAAACAGCAGCCACTGAAAAAACTGGAAAAAGCAAAAGTACAAACATCAGTGGCTGAACTAAACTGAGAGGGCAAAAGCCCCCGGAGGGGACCCAGAAGGCCCCCACAGAAGTGCAGGACAAAATGCAAAAATCAAGCACAAAAACAAAAAGGAGAAAATGTCTTATCTGTAAGCAGGAGATGCAGACACGACACAGCAGACTACAAGGGAAACAGGAATCAAGGATTGAGACCCGAACAATTGATCACCGGCAACCCTGATGGGAAGGTGACTCCCTTATATAAGACCAGTCAGTAACACCTGATTCCCAGTCCTCACAATCTTCACTGAACAGACCAGTACCGCTTGTAACCACCAGAGGGAGTCTCTGCTCAGAACTCATCTCAAGCCCATTCACAACAGGACGCCATGTTGCGTTTGGAGAGCCCCTGATGTGCCTAAACAGTGGAAACCCCCCTCAATTGACCCCATTTTGGAAACTAGACCCCCTAAGGAACTTATCTAGATCTGTGTTGAGCACTTTGAACCCCCAAGTGCTTCAGAGAAGTTTATATTGCCCGGGCATGAAAATAAAAAAAAAAATTTTTTTCACACAAAAAAAATTTTTAGTCACCAATTTTTCATTTTCCCAAGGGTAACAGGAGAAATTGGACCACAAAAGTTGTTATCCAATTTGTCCTGATTGCGCTGATACCCCATATGTGGGGGGGAACCATTGTTTGGGCACACGGCAGAGCTCGGAAGTGAAGGAGCGCCATTTGACTTTTTCAAGGCAAAATTGTCTGGAATCGAGATTGGATGCCATGTCGTGTTTGGAGAGCCACTGGTGTGCCTAAACAGTGGAAACCCCCCACAAGTGACCCCATTTTAGAAATTAGACCCCCTAAGGAACTTATCTAGATCAGTGGTGAGCACTTTGAACCCCCAAGTGCTTCACACAAGTTTATAACGAAGAGCCGTAAAATTAAAAAATCATATTTTTTCCAAAAAAATGATCTTTTCACCCCACTTTTTATTTTCTCAAGTTTAATAAGACCGCAAAAGTTATTGTGCAATTTGTCCTGAGTACGCTGATAACCCATATGTGGGGGTAAACCACTGTTTGGATGCATGGCAGAGCTTGGAAGGGAAGGAGCGCCATTTGACTTTTTCAACGCAGAATTGTCTGGACGCCACGTTGGGTTTGGAGCGCTCCTGATGTGCTTAAACAGTGGAAACCCTCACAAATTACCCCATTTTGGAAACTAGACCCCCCCAAGGAACTTATCTAGATGTGTGGTGAGAACTTTGAACCCCCAGGTGTTTCACTAAAGTTTATAACGCCCGAGCGTGAAAATAAAAAAATCATATTTTTTCCACAAACATGATCTTTTATTCCCCATTTTTTTATTTTCCCAAGGGTGACAGGAGAAATTGGACCCAAAAATTTGTTGTCCAATTTGTCCTGAGTATGCTGATACCCCGTAAGTGGGCGAAAACTACTGTGTGGGCACACGTTGGGGCTCAGAATTGAAGTAGTGACGTTTTGTAATGCAGACTTTGATGGAATGGTCTGAGAGTGTCATGTCACGGTTGGAGAGCCCCTGATCTGCCTAAACAGTGGCAACCCCCACAAGTGACCCAATTTTGGAAACTAGACCCCCAAGTAACTTATCTAGATGTGTGGTGAGCACTTTGAACCCCCAAGTGCTTCACAAAAGTTTATAACGCCCATGCATGAAAATAAAAAATCATATTTTTTCCACAAACATGATATTTTAGTCCCCAGTTTTTTATTTTCCCAAGGGTAACAGGAGAAATTGAACCACAAAAGTTGTTGTTCAATTTGTCCTGAGTATGCTGATACCTCATATGTGGTAGAAAACTACTGTGTTGGCACACGTTGGGGAAGTACTGACAGTTTGGATTGCAGACTTTGATGGAATGGTCTGGGGGCGTCATGTCGCGTTTGGAGAGCCCCTGATGTGCGTAAACAGTTGAAGCCCCCACAAGTGACCCAATTTTGGAAACTAGACCCCCCAAGGAACTTATCTAGATGTGTTGTGAGAACTTTGAACCCCCAAGTGCTTCACGAAAGTTTATAACGTAGAGCCATAAAAATAAAAAATCATATTTTTTACCACAAAAATGATATTTCACCCCCAATTTTTTATTTTCCCTAGGGTAACAGAAAAAATTGGACCCCAAGAGTTATTGTGCAATTCATCCTGAGTACGCTGATACCCCATATGTGGGAATAAACTACTGTTTGGGTGCATGGCAGAGCTCAGAAGGTAAGGAGCACCGTTTGACTTTTTCAACACAGAATTGGCTGGAAATGAGATCAGATGCCATGTCACGTTTGGAGAGCCCCTGACTGCCTAAACAGTGGAAACCCCCCAATTCTAACTCCAACCCTAACCCCAACACACCCCTAACCCTAGTCCCAACCCTAACCACAAACCTAGCCCTAACACACCCCTAACCCTAACTTTAGCCCCAACCCTAACCCTAACTTTAGCCCCAACTGAACCCTAACCCTAATGGGAAAATGGAAATAAATACATTTTTTAAATTTTATAATTTTTCCCTAACTAAGGGGGTGATAAAGGGGGGTTTGATTTACTATTTATATCAGGTTTTTATGTTTGGCAGCTGTTACACGCTAAAAGATGATTTTTATTGCAAAAAATAGTTTTTGCATCACCACATTTTGAGAGCTACAATTTTTTCTTATTTTGGCCCACAGAGTCATGTGAAGTCTTATTTTTTGCGGGACGAGTTGTCGTTTTTATTGGTACCATTTTTAGGCACATGACATTTTTTGATCGCTTTTTATTACGATTTTTGGGAGGCAGAATGAACAAAAACCAGCAATTCATGAATTTCTTTGGGGGGGTGCGTTTATACCGTTCTGCGTGTGGTAAAATTGATAAAGCAATTTTATTTTTTGGGTTAATACGATTACAGCTATACCTCATTTATATTTTTTTATGTTTTGGCGCTTTTATACAATAAAAACAATTTTATATAAAAAATAATTATTTTTGCATCGCTTTATTCTGTGAGCTATAACTTTTTTATTTTTTCGCTGATGATGATGTATGGCAGCTCGTTTTTTGCGGGACTTGATGACGTTTTAAGCGGTACCATGTTTATTTATATCCGTCTTGTTATTCCACTTTTTGATCGGCGTTATGATGATAAAGCATTGCTTTTCTTTGTTTTTTTTTAATGGGTTCACTAAAGGGGTTAACTAGTGGACAGTTTTATAGGGCGGGTCGTTACGGATGCGGCGATACTAAATATGTGTACTTTTATTGTGTCTTTTTTATTTACATAAAGTAATGAATTTATTGGGGAATTTTTTTTTCTTTATTTAGGAATTTTTTTTACACATGTTAATTTTTATTTTTTTTACTTTTTTACTTTGTCCCAGGGTGGGACATCACTGTATAGAGTCAGATCGCAGATTTGACACTGTGCACAGCACTGTGTCAGATGTGCTATCTGACAGGCCCTGCAGAAGGCTTTTTCAGCGCCTGCTCTCCGCAGGCACTGAGAAGCCACCTCCCTGCAGGACCCAGAAGGACCCCATGGACATCTTGGATCCGGGGGCCTGCAGGGAGGAGGCCCTCAGATCAGCACCATCACATCGTGCTGTCCCGAGGGTCTCAGGGAAGTATGCAGGGAGCCCCCTCCATGCGCGATGCTTCCCTATACCGCCGGAATACTGCGATCATGTTTGATCAGGTTAATGTGCTGGGAGTGGTCCGTGACCGCTCTTGGCACTTAGTGCCGGGTGTCAGCTGTGAGAATCAGCTGACACCCGGCCACGATCAGCTGCACTCCCCCAATGAGCGCGTATGACGTACTATCCTGTCCAGGGTCAATAAGGCCCAGGTCACCTGGAGAGGATAGTACGTCTAGGGTCAGAAAGGGGTTAACTATCCACCATTCGCATGTACTATTAAATGAACAGCCAATTGCCATTTATAATGCTTTACTTTCCCTGTGACTGCCTGTCTCCTAGGCCCGAAGCATTGACTGAAGCAAGATTTCTTCTGTAACCTGTCACTGCAGAATTCTAGAGCCATCCACTTCTCATGCATTATACACAAACTTGTAGCTTCACTGATTTGCATATCTCCACATGCTCTCTGCAGCTGACAGTCCAGGAGGGAACACAGCCCTTTAAGGGACTCTATCAGTAAGATCAACCCTGTCAAGCCATCTATATGGGCTTAGGTCATAGGAAGTTGAATAAAATGATACAAGTGATCCAGTGTTTTATTCCAGAGAAAGACATGTATTTCTTTATATACTTTTAAGATCCATTGGCAGGACGCATATCTCCAATGAGAATGAAGGGGAATGTTACCAGTGTAGATGGTGGGTGTGGACTACGCTTTGCTGGGCTTACCTTAGAGGAGCATGACTAAGTCAATACCTGGTCTTCACTAGAGCCTCTGATAGTGACAATAGACTTGAGACATTAGAATAGCCACCAAGTGTCACTGCAGGGCATTGTCCCAATCTGCAGTAGCTGACCAACGGTTAAGGGAGGGGCACAGAGGGTGTGGGAAGAGACGTGGTTAAAAAATCTGAGGTCGGGGCAGACAGCACAGGTTCAGAAGATGTAGTCAAAGTTAGGATCGGAGAGATCACACAGCACAGGTAGGCAAGCCGGGTTGGTAACAGGAGAGTAAAACCGAAAGGCACCTTGAATGAGAACTAGAGGCGAACTGCAAACTAGAACCAAGGTGTAAACGCAAGAGGTTTGTTGGATGCCGTGAAGAGCCGGAGGCAGAGAAGGGGATAACAGGATTTACTGAACAGGAAATTAACAAGTAATACTCCACACAGTGAGACGAGATCAGCAAAGGCAACAAAGGGATTTTCGCACAAACACAATGCTTGAGAAGAAGGTATACAAAAAAAGGTAACTTATCGCTTGCAGTTCTTGTTGCGGAAAGGCTGGAATATCTCTTGCAGACGTTGCAGATCGTGGACAATGTCTCTGGCTCTGTTACGGAGGAACGAAAAGCACCGTCTCCCGATGGTGCCGATGTATTTGGTCCCGCTTGGCTCAGGTGCGCTGGTACGTAGAAACAGTCCTTTTTGTGGATTCCTCTGGAATGGTGCTGAACACGGACCGTGGGCATGCTCGCAGGCCGTGGCAGCATGCGATCCTCTGGAGTAGTCTCTAGAAACGGAGCAAATCAGCTTATCTGCAACTGCAGGCGGGAAGGAGCCATCCAGCAAGGAAGCGTCTGAGGGCAGCTCAGTCGGGACACAGTCAGTTTGACAGTTGGAATGCTGGGGGATGGATGACGTGGAGTTAGCAGTCGGAGCAGTGGGGAGGGAGTCAACCTTCTCCTTGTTCTCCTGTCGCTTTCCCGCCAAGTCTCTCCTGTTCCCGCTCTTAGTCCCTTTTATATCCCCCATGCCCCCTGCTGTCCAGTGCCAAGGTCCTCCCCTCCCAGAAGAACCTTCTCCCGGCAACAGTGGTGACAGTCCCGATAGTTCCAGCCTTAAAGGGCACCGGAAAACGCTGACTCTGTCTCGGCTCATCTTCTAATACAGGTCTATGTTGATATATGCACTTCTGGCAGGGAAACCAAACTCTGCAACACACAGTTGCTATAAACTCCTGCACAATCTGGCTGCGCCTTCCTATAGCTGGGTGGAGGCTCTCCAGTAACAGGAGATGCAGCACAGCTGTAAGTGTTTGCAAAGGCAGCTCAGCAAGATGGTCATACACTGGGATGAGCCAAGTGGCATACACAGTAAGTGGAACGGCGCTGAGGAGGTGTGCAAGTTACCGACATGATAGTACCCCCCTCACACCTCTTCCTTTTTTGGCCATACCTTCAGAGAAACCTCTCAATAATGGTGGGGTGCAGATGTTTACAACAGGTTCACAAGATCTCTTCTCAGGACCAAAGTCCTTCCGATCAACCAGATAAAAGGTCCTCCCATAAATAATTTTAGACTCCAATATGTCCTTCACTTCAATCACATCCTTGGGACCCTGATGAACAGAGGTAGAGGCAGGTTTATGATTTTTAGAAAAGTAATTCAGGACTATTGCCTTTAGTAGCGAGACATAGAACAATTTTTGGAATCCGTAAATTCACCAGAAGCTGAAGACTGTAGGTCACTGGATTGATGTGACCGAGGATTTTGAATGCCCCAAGGTACCGAGGGGCGAAACTTATAGGAAGGCACCTGAATTTTTCAGAAGATAACCAGACTTTATCTCCAGGTTGGTACTGAGGTGGAGAATTTGTTTTCTTGTCTGTATAAGACTTCATCCAAGACAAAGCCTTAAGGAAGAAGTTTGCTGCCAGAAGAACTTGCCATAAGTGGTATCTACTGCTGGTACCCCAAAGGAAACAGACATTAGAGAGGGCACTTGAGAATACTAGAATTGTAAAACGAAAAGTAGAAATGTTCCAGAAGACTCCTTAACGTGGTTGTTGTAGGAAAACTCTGCCCAGGGAAGTAATTGCACCCAATTATCCAGAGATAACAGAGCATAGGTAGTTCTCAAGAATCTGATTGACCAGCTCTAATTGCTCATTGGTACGCAGAGGAGAAATCCAGCTGGACATTCAGCAGTTTACAAAGAGCCCTCCAGAATTTCGACATTAACTGGAACCCAGAATCCAAGACAATGTGGAGAGGAACACTATGGAGATGAAACACATGCTGAAAGAACTGCGTGGCGAGATTAAGAGCAGAGGTAAGACCGACCAGTGGAATGAAGTGAGCCATTCTGGAGAACCGGTCCACCACAGCCCTGACGGTGTTCAAACAACCAGGTAAGTCCGTGATGTAATGTATAACAATGTGTTGCCAAGGGAGATAAGGAATAGGCAGAGGCTGAAGGAAACCAGAAGGCTTGCTCCTGGGGACCTTATCTCTGACACACTGTGACAACACTGAAAGTCTCGCGAAAGCCTCTTTCAAGTACTGGAAGGCCAACATGGTTGGCTCAGACCAGATCCTGGCATTAGTCCCCTTCTTTGTTAAGGCTGAGGTTGGTGCCAGGAAAGGATGAGAAGTGCAGAATAAACTGTCTGTAGAAGTTGGCGAAACCCAAGACCTGCTGGATGGCACACAAGCCTTGGCACAAGGCCAGGCGAGAAAAGCAGAAACCTTCTCAGGATCCATTTTGAGAAACTGGCTGGAAACAATATAGCTGAGAAATGGTAAGGAGGATTTTTCAAAGACACATTTGACAAGTTGGCAAACAAATTGTTCTCCCGTAGACACTGCAGAACCTAACGTCTTCTATGGGTAAATAGATCAGAGGAGAAAATCAAGATGTCATTCAAATACACGACTACAGAAACATAGAGTAAGTCCTGTAAGATATTGTTAACAAATTCCTGAAACACACTAGGCACATTGCATGGACCAAAGGGCATGACGAGATACTCGTAGTGACCATCACAGGTACTGAAAGCCGTCTTCCATTTGACTCCTTTGTGGACCTGAATCAAACTTTAAGTCCCTCGCAGATCAAATTTAGCGGAAATCTTAGCCTCATGAATTCTGTCAAATAGTTCTGAAATCAAAGGCAGGGGATACTTGTTCTTAGTGGGGATTTTAATAATACAGGGACGTAGGGAACCATACTTCTATGTCACGAAGAAGATGCCGACACAAGCAGGAGAAGAGGATTTATGGATGAATGCCTTAACTAAATTTTCTTGTCTGTATTCTGTTATGGCACAAGTCTCTGGAAATGATATGGATACACCCGGCCCCGGGGTAGAGAGGTGCCAGACTGTAAATCGATGGGACAATCAAAAGGTCCATGGGGTAGTAAGACCTCTGCCTTCTTTTTACTAAAGACATCTGCAAAGGCACAACAATAGGTGGGCAGAGAAGAGATGTTCGAAGACATGGGAGACGGAGACTTGAGCAAGACCTTGGCAATGCAGTTGGAAGCACAAAATGGTCTCCATTGAAACAACTGGCTGTGAACCAGTCAACAACCAGAGCATGTAATGCAACCATGAAATGCCTAGAAAAATATCAATTACAGACTTATGTAGCACACAGAAAAAATTATTTTGGAATGCAGGGCTGCAATCTGCAACATGACTGGCAGGGTGATATATCAAATAGGCTCCGCCAGGACTTGTCCATCAATGGAGGCAACGACCAGGGGATGATCCAGCTGTGTAAAAGCTGAAGTTGGAGAACCTAATGGATGAATTTTACAGTGGAACCAGAGTCTAAATGAGCTGCCACGGAGAGAGACCTCTCCCACATGATGGAGTGACCTTGGCCAATAATTTTGGAGAGCTATCTTTCTTACCTGGGCAGTCTCCCAGCCATGCCTAGGTGCTGGAGGAGGTGCGACCTGGTATTTCGAATACCGCTAGGAACTCCACCAGGAACGGAAATCATGAGTCACTGAGCCTCCACGCTTCCAAATGGGGTTTGCCCAAGCCAGGGCTTGTCTGGACAGCAGAGAGACCAAAAATGGTTTGGTCCCATGGAAAGAGTTGGGAGGGAGCGTGAAGTGAATCTGGCCCTAGTTTGTAAAGCCGCTGCTCTCCTTGGGATCTCCATTGTAGCGGGATGGATGTGGAAGCTGGAACTGAGCTGCTCCACCAGAAGATAGAGCCTTAGGCAATCCCACTGAAGAGGAGGTCAATCCAAAGTAAGGATGGCCTGTCATGGTAGAGGCACAGTACAGGGTGGAAAGTGAGGTGGACAAATCATGCAGCTGTGTTGCCAGCACAGTTATTGCCTGCATCAGCTTATCTTGACACTCACTTTGTGAATGAACCACATCATACAGGACTTGTACATTGGACGTGGAGTCTCTAGATCTAGATTTGTCAGTGGGGTCCATGGCCTGAGCTTACTGTTATGATGGTGTGTGTGGACCCACTGAGTTACTGGCTGGGCTTACCCTTGAGAGGCATGACTAAGTGAGTACCTAGTCTTCACCAGACCCACCAATTGCCACTCCAGGGCAGTGTCCGGATTTGCAGCAGCTGACCAACAGGTCAGGGAAGGCATACGAGGCACAGAGGGGGTACATAAAGACGTGGTCAGGAACTCCGAGGTCAGGGCAGGCAGCCCAGGTTCAGAAGGCAGAAGAATATAGACCATAACAGAAACCATAACTAAAGATCTACAAAGGGATCCTATAACCATGTGGAAGGACCCTATGCAGGACAAAAAAGGGGGACACTCCAAAACTGAGAAATACAATAGAAAAAACTGTGCAATATGTCCAATATGTGATGAATAAAAAGGTATATGTTTATTACATAAACATAAGATATATATATCAGTACGTGTAAGCAAAAAATTAATCAGTTATAGAGACAATACAGAGATAAGGTAGAGATCGGCACAGTGCTTATGTAGAAGAATCGACCCAACCCTAATCTAGTCAAGCCCCACCATGTCTCCGCAGGTTTTTACATGAGGACGCGTGTTGGGGCTTGTGGCGCGCCATCCTATACATCACTTCATAGGTAAGAAGTGCCTTTAGCACAGGATAAAACAGTCTTTCCTGGTCACATATTAGAGTTTTTAGGAATCACGATTGATTCCTTAAAATGGAATATAGACTTCCAGGTGAAAAATTATTTAAAATTAAGGGCTTGTTGAGGAATATGTTATTGAAAGACAAAAATACACTAAAAGAATTACAATCCCTACAAGGCCTACTTAATTTTGCCCTGTATATAACTCCAATGGGTCTCTTTTTCTCTGGGAGTCTATACGAAGATACCAAGGGCTTAAAATCCCCTTGAGCTCCTACTCGAATTAACAGGAAAATGAAAGAGGATATTTTAGTCTGGATTAAGTTTATAATTAATTTTAATGGCCTCAGTTGTTGGCAGAAAGAATTCATTATAACTGATTCATTACAATTATTTTTAGGTTTTTCAACAGATTTTGGTTACGGGTTGTATTTTAATGGAAATGGTCTGCTGAGTTATGGCCAAGGAAAGCTTTATCACTCAATCACATAACTGTGTAGTGAAAGAATTAGTTTTCAGGTTTTCCTGTCAATTTGGGGAGTTGAATGAACAATAGGTGCATACTAATGCGAACAGCTAATATGGGTAAGATTTTTGCAGTTAATACTCTATCCTTAAAATGTTTAAGGGCTGCAGAGCTGCTCAGACAGTTAGTAGCTTCTTGCCTAAAATTTAATATTTGCCTAAAAACAACTTATGTGGAAAATAGCAACATCCCATAGTAATTGCTTTATCTCGCCACCAGTGGCTGGAACTTCGGAGACTGGCCCTATTTACAGAACAAGAAAGGATCCCGTGTCCTCCACAGTCATGTAGTCTAATATTGGATTAATCCCCTTATATATTAGTCACTCAGTATCATCTAGAACATGGGCAGATTATTCTGCTGCATGGGATACATTGACCAAATTCTGCAAAGTTGTACAATTAGATCATACTCAGAGTAGGACAGATGTAGTCCTATGATTAGTTAACAGTTTATTGTTAGAAAAGCATTCATATTCTTCAATTTCAAAATAGTTGGCAGGAGTATCTTTTTTATTTAAATTGCATAGGAACTCTCCTACTTGTACTTTGCTTCCAGTGAAACAGTCCCTAACAGATATTAAAATGGAGTTGTGGCATCCAGACGAGAGACGGCCAATATCCATAAACGTGTTAACAAAATTATGGTGTGTTCTAAGCCAAATTTGTCTTGATAATTTTGAATGAACTTTGTTTCAGACAGCTTTTGTGTTGGCGTTTTTTGCAACCTTAAGGATAAGAGAACTATGGCCAGCAATAAAAATTCAGAATCAAACTTATTACTCAGTGGCATTAGTTTAACGGAATGTCATTTAGTTATTCAAATTAGGGAATCTAAAACAGATCAATTAGTCAAGGGATTCAGTGTTAAACTAAATAGATTCCCAAATTCCCCAATTTGTACAGTCTCAAACGTAAGAAATTGGCTAAAAGTTAGGACTTCCTTAAATGGCTCTTAATTCATAGCGATTTCTCTTCATTAACAGTATTTCAATTTAATTATGTCTTAAAAAAATATTTTGTGGAATTAAATCTGGGTGAGTACAAAATCTCATCACATTCATTCCGAATATGAGAAGCTAAAGAGGCAGCTAAACTAGGCCGAGAGAATAATATCATCAAAAGGATTGGTCATTGGGATTCAAATAGATTTTGAATATATATTAGGTCTGAGTTGCTGACATTAGGTTAACTGTTCCTTTTAGGTCCATTAGGGTAAGTTTCCACGGTCAGGAAAGACTCAGTATTAGCTGTGGATTGAATGCTGAGTCCTACCGCAGCGTTTAATCCGCAGCGGCCAGATGTTCCTGCATAGTGGAGGGGATTTTTTGAAATCCCATCTCCACTATGCATCCGATTACACGGGTGACACACCGCTAAACAGGACATGCGGCGAGTATTTTTAGATCGCAGCATGTCTATATACCTTGTGGCGACGCTCCGTTGCCACAAGGTAAATAACACAGTTCTATGTAGGGGTGCGGCAATTCCGGATGTATTCGATGAACACATCCGGAATCACCGTGTGTTCAGAAGGGGGTGGGGCTTTGGGCAGAGCGGGGTTTTCACTCCTTTTAAAGCGCATTTATTCCAGTACGTGGACACGTACCCTTAGTTGTTTGGATAGTCGGCCACTCCTTCATCTTCTGGACTCAGAAGAGAGCTGCATGGAGAAGTTACTCTGAAAACCTGTAATCTGATCCATCAGATGTGAATATTTTCTGGTGTGGTAATGAATTAAAGGAGTTTGCTAAAATTCTACCATCCCCTAATTTGGTTATTTTGCATGTAGGTGGTAATAATGACAGACAGTGAGACAGTCCATTCTCGTGGTCTTCATGTCTCACATTGGTAACTCCCCATTTTATTTAAAATAAGTTCTGGGACAGATTCTCATGCACATCAGTGTCCGGACCATAACTCTGAACAGCTCATTTACATATTAAGAAAAATATGGATTTCTCCAGAATACAGATCACAGACATCAAGGTATCATTTTATTTCACTTTCTTTGACCTCAATGACTATATAGATGGATTACTAGGGTTGATCCTAGGAACAGATTCCCTTTAAATAATTTCTGCCTGTAGCTCATTTGGTCTCCTGGACAACAAACATCTTAAAAGGCTCATTTACTCTTGTCAACTTGTATAGGTAAACAATTGGCAATTGGCTACGTTTTCTGATCAGCATTCGTTCAATAGCCTGTTTAGTCAGGGTAATCTCGCTTCTGATGCTTATTGTTCTCAGCAGCAGATGAGCAAGCCTTAAAAATAATTACAACCAACGCACAAATGTTTTGCTCATTTTTCAGATGATTGTCAGCCTGTTTACACTGGCTAATTATCGGGAAATTAGTGTTCTTTGTTCATGATAATCAACTAGTGTAAATGCACCCCTGAGATTTTGGATTGCTGCAGCATTAGCATGACTCAGTATTTCCTATAACTACACTGCATGTACAGAATGCATTGCTGAAAAATTATGAGATATTTAAAACATAGACAAGTGTACTGAACATAATGCCATGTGAGCACTGGAAACATACAAATTCATCAGGTCATCATCTTCCATTGGCAGTGCTGTGATCTGGCAATAAAATGCAACTGCACATATAAACATACAGTGCAAAATCATAGGGGCAACAACTCCAACATATTAATGACAGCATAACTGTCAAGAGTGGGACTATAGTTTACCGTCACCCTTTTAAATACTGATATAAAATTTATTTTTCTGCTGGGACAGACAATTTTAACCAGGGCTATATGTTGCCGATGCGTTTTTTTTTTTCTTTGCCACAAATGCATTTAATTCGCCAGATTTTTTTTGAAAAATCGCAGCAAAAAAATTGCATTGCAAATGCATCATGTGCACACAGCTTTGGAGTGCTGTTATCAAATAATGCAACATTGTGCAGTTAATTTAGTTGATAAAAATTTGGTGACTTTCCCTTTAAGGAAAAACTTAACAATAAACCAAGGCTCCACTTTCCTTACTCAATACAGCCTTTCATTGTGCACAGTCGTGGGACATTTTTTTTGCATGTTTCACGGGTGGAGATGGCTATAAATAGTGAGCAGTTGTTTTACAGTGATACATGATTCTATTCTATTTACATTCCGTATGTGTATGTAGTAAATTTTATAAGAAGTAATCTGTTAAATACATTAGACATATTAAATTTTTACATTTCAACTCCTGAGACATGTTTTAGATTTTTTTATCCCTTTTATCGCCATATTCAATACATTGACAGACTAATTAACTGAAAACTAATTTTCTAAAATAAGGAAAATGTTTTCTGCGCAGTTATCTATCTACAGGAATCTATACTCTAAATAATGGGATTCCGATGCTAGTTGAGTTGTAATAACTTGTGAAACTGTGCCGTAAGAGGAGCTAGTGTAGTGTAATGTTTATTGGGTGGTCATCTGCACCGTGAACAAACAGGGTTGCCAACTTGATTTTTAGTTTTTTTTCATGAGCGTGTGAGGGGGTGCCAGGGCGGTAGTCATGGCTGAGAGTAATCCCTGTAGCACGCCCTGGCCCCCCTTCACAGAACAACAATGTCCATCACTCTGCGTACCTGTGTCCTCGTTCTCTGCGTCGTCAGGGCTCCCTCTTTGATGTTGGAGGCTTCCTATAGACGGTTTCACATAAACAGAGACACAGTCCAATGCAATTTTCAAATAAACAGCTTTACTCATTTCTGTACGCAGCACATCCTTATTCTTCACAGCTTTAACATCAGGTTTCACAATGCGCAATTCTTCCTCTTTCCCTGCTTCACTGTTTCTGTCACTAAGCCCGCTTCTGGGATGAACTGTACCTTCCTGCTCCTCAGTGTCCTACCTGGCCAAGCTCAATTCGTTCAGGAGTTCCCTCAGCCATTTTACCCCGGTCCTGAGGGCATCAGCCCACGCAAAAGCTGCCACATGATGAGCGACCTGCTCGTACTGCTTAGTCTTCGCTAACACCTGCATTCCCTCTAATACTGCACCGCTAGCACTGTTGCACTGCTTCCTCTGCTGATGCTCTGGCCCCAGAAACACTTGCACTTTGAAACTGATGTGACTATTCTAGTTTTGTTTCTTCACTTTATTCATTACTCCTGTGATGTGACATCATTGTTTCTTTTTCCATGTGGAGATATATCACTGTTTATAATCTCTTCATTGTAACATGGGTTTCTTATAATCCCTGTACTGTGACCCCTCTATCTTTATGATGTCTGTGTAAGGTTCTTTGTCTCTGTTGACATGTTCCTTGAAACTCAGTTTTCCGTCGGCCATTTTGCTTTCTGTCTTTCTGCAGCTCTTGCCCTCAGTTAATATGGAGTTTCCAGTTTTCATGTTCCCGCCCTGATTCTTCCCTCTTGCTTCTTAAGCAGCCTCAGCTGAACAATCAGTGCTCCTGAATCAAGCCTCAGTCAGTCTGTGACCTGACTCCTGGAAACCTTGGACTTGTACTCCAGCTATTCCCTACTGAGGAACCTTGGAACACTTTTGGACTCTGGAAACCTGCTGTTTGGTGAATCCATGTTTGCAGAGGAATGACGGTACAGAGAAGAGATCCTGAACCTGCTTTGGAGATTTATTGTAGTGCTTGAAGTTACTCTGGCCTGCTGTGTCTCCTGTCGCTGTTCCTGCAAACTGTGTGAACTTTTCAGCATGCTTGTATGAAGTAATACAAGTCATTTCATTTCAACCTATGTCTCCTGTGTTTTCCTCGCACCCAAGCACAAGACGCTATAGGAAATGTACACTATACATGACAAGATTCAGGAGCCAATGTTTAGTGTCTGCTGGGTCTGGGAAAGCCGTGTCAGCTGTGACTGTGGATATCAGATGTCCGTTTAATACCTTATGTGATGACAGTGGTTGTGACTTCTCACAACCATTCCAGGTGAGCGCATTCCCTTAAAATTTTACTCTGGAGTGTTACCACAGGTAAACACTATTGTTTGTTTTTTTTTTTTCCTTTCCTCTTCTCCTTCCAGCACTTCTGCCTTAAAAGATCTGGAAGATGGAGGCCCGCATAAAGGAACTTTGCGGAGTGACTGATACAATCCTTTCAGATGTACAGACTTTAAAAACCCGTTTTGCAAGCCTACAGGACCTCACTAATCATAATTTGCAAGTGTTTGGACAGACTACCCAGGAATTGCGAGCCAGGATTGAGGCTCTAGAAGAACGAGCCCAGGCTCCTGCCATAACCCCGAGTTCTGGGATCCCCAAATTACCTCCTTTTCATTTTGGCGGTGAACGTGAGAAATTCAGGGGATTTATTAATCAATGCAATTTATTTTTCTCTGCACATGCTTCACAATTTCCCACTGAACGATCCAAAGTGCTTACTATAATCATGTTGCTTACCAATAAGGCTTTGATGTGGGCAAACCCTCTGATTGAGACTGAGGATGATTGTTTGAATCACCTTGATGCTTTTATTTCAGCCATGGGGCAGGTGTTTGATGACCCCAATCGAGGTGCAACAGCTGAAGCAGCCATGTTAACTTTGTGCCAAGGTAAGCGTTCAGTAGCCGAATATGCCCTGGATTTCAGGAGATGGGCTCTTGATACCACTTGGGACACTTCCGCTAAAAAATCTATTTTTCGGAAAGGGTTGTCTCCACTGATTAAGGATGAACTTGCTCGTGCCGACCCTCCCACTGCGTTAGGTGACTTTATTAACTATTGTATCCGTATTGATGCTCGTCTGACTGAACGCAGACAAGAGAGATGGTTCGAAAATAATCGCACTAACCTTTTACTACCTCCCTCCTCAGCTAAGGAACCTTTGAGTAGGATCACAAGGGAACCAGAACCTGAACCCATGCAGGTGGACTCTTTACAAAGACGGGTTAGTGATGCACGCAAAGAACATCGTATAAAGGAAAATCTATGTTTCTACTGTGGTAAGTCAGGGCACTTCATTATAAACTGCCCCAGCCGTTCTCGTAAGACTACTGCAGCAGTCATTCACTGTGAGTGTTGCGAGAGGAGCTCTGTCATGTCCGAGCCTCAGGCTCCAGAGAGATCTGCTGCAAGAGATCTTGATTTCTCGGACTTAAACTCTGTTAGTTCTGGGGACGATGACGGTATAAACGCTGCAATTTTTCAAGTTTCCTCAGCGGTGTCCCAGCTGAGTTGTAAAAGAAACAATTCTCATTGCTTCCTTTCCATCAAACTCTGGGTTGACTCAGTCTGGGTGTCTAGCTCTGCTATGATTGACTCAGGAGCAAGTGGAAATTTTATGGATATCTCCTTTGCTCTGAAACAGGGGATACGTTCAGTGAGGAAGGCTACTCCAGTACAGATGGAGACTGTGGATGGCTCTCTACTGACTTCTGGACCAGTGGATCAAGAAACAGAGCCTTTGAGGGTCCTTATGGGTAAAGATCATCAGGAGAAAATGTCTTTTATGCTTATCTCTTCTCCCCACTTTCCCATTATTCTAGGGCTACCATGGCTGCAGGCGCAGAATCCTACGATTAACTGGGAGACCAAGGAATTACACTTTCCGGAGAAACAGATGAGTCAAGGAGTTTCAGCTTGCTCTGTTCCTAAAGGAACCATGTCAGTCCCTGAACTACCAGCTGTATACCAGGACTATGTGGATTTATGTGACAAGAAGAACGCTGATCAGCTTCCTCCTCACCGTCCATATGATTGTCCAATTGAATTATTGCCTGGAGCCGAGATACCTTTTGGTAAGATCTACCCCCTAGCGGGGCCCGAGCTAAAGGCTTTGAAGGATTATATAGACGAAAATTTAGCCAAGGGCTTCATACGCCCCTCTTCATCTCCCGCAGGTGCACCCATCTTCTTTGTGAAGAAGAAAGATGGATCTCTGAGACCCTGCATAGACTATAGGGAACTCAATAAGGTTACTATTAGAAACCGTTATCCATTGCCTTTAATCCCAGAGTTGTTGGAGAGAGTGCGCATGCCAAAATTTTCTCTAAACTGGATCTCCGTGGGGCCTATAACTTGGTCCGTATTAGACCTGGGGATGAATGGAAGACTGCTTTCAGGTCACGCTATGGACACTTTGAATATCTAGTTATGCCTTTTGGTCTGAGTACCGCCCCAGCCACTTTCCAACACTTCGTGAATGATATCTTCAGGGATCTCCTAGATACATTTGTGGTGATTTATCTGGATGATATTCTAATTTTTTCTAACTCCACAGAGGAACATCATGGACATGTGAGAATGGTCTTAGAACGCCTAAGACAAAACCATCTCTACATCAAACTTGAAAAATGTGAATTCCATAGGACCGAAATTCAATTTCTGGGGTATGTACTATCTACGCAAGGGATTAGTATGGATGGAAGCAAGACCCAAGCCATCAAGGATTGGCCAATTCCTAGAAATGTGAAGGAGGTGCAGCGTTTCATCGGGTTTGCCAACTTCTATAGACGTTTCATTAAGAATTTTTCTGAGGTAGTGTCACCTATCACCCAACTTACCCGGAAACAGTCTAGGTTCTCCTGGACCCCGCAAGCTCAGGAAGCATTTTCCTGTTTAAAGGATAAATTTACCACCGCACCTATCTTAGTACATCCCAACCCCGAGCTTGCCTTCATAATAGAGGTGGATGCTTCAGACTGTGCCGTTGGAGCTATACTCTCTCAGAGAACAGGTGAGAAGAATGTCTTGCATCCCTGTGCCTTCTTTTCCCAGCAGTTGTCTTCGGCTGAGAGGAACTACGATGTGGGCAATAGAGAATTGTTGGCCATTATTGCCGCCTTCAAGGAATGGAGACACCTTCTTCAGGGAGCTGCACAGCAAATAGTCGTCCTGACAGACCATCGTAACCTTGAATTTATCAGGTCGGCTAAGTGCCTGACTCCTCGCCAGGCTCGCTGGAATCTTTTCCTAAACCAATTTAATTTTGTCATTTCTTATAGACCAGGATCGCGCAATGAAAGGCTGATGCACTCTCTAGGATTCATTCAGCAGAGACACGTCCACTTACTCCTCCTAAGACTATTCTTCCTGACTCTAGATTCCTGGGAGTGATTCATAATCAAGACCTACTTAAGGACATCAAGGAAGCATACCATGCGGATTCTTTGTTGGCTCAACCCCCAAGGGACGTAAGTCTTGTCTTTAAGAGTGGTGTGTGGATTCAGGGACAACGTCTGTATATACCTGAAACCGTCAGATTGAGAGTATTGCAACTCATCCACGATTCCAAGATAGCCGGGCATAGGGGAATTCTAAAGACACAAGAATTTCTTTCTCGTTTCTTTTGGTGGCCCACTTACAGGAAAGATGTCTTAAACTATGTCACTTCATGTGAAGTCTGTGCAAGATGCAAAACACCTCGCTCCTCACCAACTGGTCTGTTGCAACCTCTTCCCACCCCGTCCCGCCCGTGGGGATCCATTTCTATGGACTTCATTGTGGAGTTACCAACCTCTCAAAGGGAAGAACACCATTCTAGTGGTGGTTGACCGTCTAACAAAGGCAGCTCATTTTATCCCTTGTGTCGGCTTACCCACTGCAAAACAGACATCAGACTTGATGATTAAGAATGTGTTTCGCTTACATGGAGTACCGGATGAGGTCATTTCGGATCGAGGGGTGCAATTCACTTCAAGGTTTTGGCAAAATTTCTGTGCAGCATTGGACATTAAAGTAAACCTTTCTTCTGCTTTTCATCCCCAGACTAATGGACAGACAGAACGAACCAATCAGACCCTGGAGCAGTATCTCCGCTGTTTTATCTGCCACCTACAGGATGATTGGGTGGATCTACTTCCACTGGCTGAGTTCTCTTATAACAACTCTCAGAGCGCCTCCACTAAGCAGTCTCCTTTTTACTCCAATCTAGGTTATCATCCTAACATTCTTCCTCGATTTCCCATAGATACGCCCTTGCCGGCAGTGGCTGAAAGAATCACTTCTTTACAAAAGAATATGGATCTTCTAAAGGAAAATCTAGAATTGGCTCAGGAAAGGTACAAGAAAGCAGCAGATAAATTTCGTAAACCTGCACCAGCTTTCAAGGTAGGAGATTTGGTCTGGCTGTCAACCAGAAATCTTAAATTAAAGATTCCATCGTCTAAATTGGGACATAAGTACATTGGACCTTATAAGATCAATAAGATTATAAGTGCTGTTGCTTGTCGTCTTCAACTGCCCAGAACTATGAGAATACACCCTGTCTTTCATGTATCCCTACTAAAGGCTGCAACACCCAATACGTTTCCTGGACGTTCTTCTCCTTGCCCTGACCCAGTACTGGTCGATGGTCAGGAAGAATTTATGGTGGAAAGGATTCTAGATTCCAGGTTGTACAGAAATCAGTTGCAATATTTGATTAAATGGCAGGGCTACCCAGTGGAGGACAACTCATGGGAACCAGTCAATAATGTAAATGCTCCTCGCCTGCTCCGCCAGTTTCATCAGAGGTACCCTGACAAGCCTGCTCTGAGGTCATCCAGAGGTTGTCCCTAAGGGGGGAGTAATGTAAGGTTCTTTGTCTCTGTTGACATGTTCCTTGAAACTCAGTTTTCCGTCGGCCATTTTGCTTTCTGTCTTTCTGCAGCTCTTGCCCTCAGTTAATATGGAGTTTCCAGTTTTCATGTTCCCGCCCTGATTCTTCCCTCTTGCTTCTTAAGCAGCCTCAGCTGAACAATCAGTGCTCCTGAATCAAGCCTCAGTCAGTCTGTGACCTGACTCCTGGAAACCTTGGACTTGTACTCCAGCTATTCCCTACTGAGGAACCTTGGAACACTTTTGGACTCTGGAAACCTGCTGTTTGGTGAATCCATGTTTGCAGAGGAATGACGGTACAGAGAAGAGATCCTGAACCTGCTTTGGAGATTTATTGTAGTGCTTGAAGTTACTCTGGCCTGCTGTGTCTCCTGTCGCTGTTCCTGCAAACTGTGTGAACTTTTCAGCATGCTTGTATGAAGTAATACAAGTCATTTCATTTCAACCTATGTCTCCTGTGTTTTCCTCGCACCCAAGCACAAGACGCTATAGGAACTGTACACTATACATGACAGTCTGGGATGGATTATAACTGCGTCCATTATCCATGGATAGGTGATAAGAATTTAGGGTGGGCCAATCCCTTTATGCAAAATAATCTATAATCAACTGAGAATACAAACTTGACTTTAAAGTCGATTGAAAATGTTTTACATCCATTGTATTATTTCTCATAGAGTAGCTAATTGTATCTCCAAAGTCCGGGGAGCTTTTCTTGCAGAGTGAGCAGATTAAAGGTTGTTCATACAGATGACTATGTGTCTAAATATTATTCAGAGGAGCCACACTCAGTGTTTCCCCATGGCAGAGTAACACAAACCCGGGATGCTGTTGCTTCGTAAACCTGCCAAGATATCTCCGGCCACTGTTGGCAGCAGCTTAACTAATTGAAATACCTCCGGTTGATTTATAATTGATGTCATGACTGATATAATTAATATAGGCTCTTGATCCAAAGGGAAATCCTATGACTTTCACCTTCCTCTACAATGTCCTTTTAACACAAATTATAACACATTTTTCCAACACATTTAAAGTGCTTATTATATCAAAAACATACGTGTATAAAGTGTGATCCAACTAACCCAGAAGATTTATGGGATGATATTTATATACACAACAACCTGGAGATTGCAAGTTATTATAGCTACATTTATTACCTTCTGTTCAACATAGCTGAAAAGTAAAAGCCATCAGGACACCGGTTTACATTTTTCAAATCATTTCTGAGATAACCTGACTCTGAGTTCCAAATGAGAAGCACTGCTGGCATGTCTTAAGCTGGCTATACACATTAGATTGATGTTGACTGAATGGTGCTTTGTACGATCATTCAGCCGACAGCCATCTCAGCCGACTCTCCCATACACAGGAACACTCGTTCGGCCACGCATTCCTGTGCTCTCTGTGAGAAAGCTTATCTCTGGGAGAACAATGTGTTCTGGAGTCCGAAGTCGGACATTTGTCCTGAGTACCAGTGCCCCCATACAGATTAAACCATTGGCGTAACTCACTATATTAGTCTAATGTATATGGAGGCCCTTACTCCTGGCACTAGCAGTACTCAATGTCAGAACATGAAGGACACATCCAGAAGTTGTCTGGGATTTGCATGACACTATTTTTATTTTCCATCAACAGAGCCGGATGAGAGATTGTTATTTGTGGGACAAGTTGTACTTTTGAATAACACCATTCATTTTATCATGTGATGCACTGAAAGGCGGGAAAAAAATCCAAGTGAGTTGAAATTGCAGAAAAGGTGCAATTCCAATTTTTTTTTATTTATTTAAGTTATTCACTATACATTATTAAAACTGACATGGAAATATAATTCTCTAGGTCAGTACATTTACACAGATACCAAATGTGTAGTTTATTTCTTTTTTTTGCTTAAGTGGTGAAAAAAAATTCCGAAATTTGTAAATCAAACATTTTTTGTTTTTATTGCCATATTCGGAGACTCATAACATTTTCATTTTTCGGGATTTGGGGCAGTATGAGGGATTATTTTTGCCGACCTGAACTAATGTTTTTACTAATACCATTTTGAAGCAGTTACAATGTTTTGATCGCCTCTTATTTCATTTTATTGCAATTTTGCATCCACCAAAAAAGTATAATTCTGGTGTTTCGAGTTTTCTTGTGATTACGTCATTTGCAGATCGGATTAATTTATTTTAGATTTTAATATATTAAACTTTTACAAATGCAACAATACCAAATATGTTTTTTTCACTGTTTTATGTTTTAATGGGGCAAAAGGGGGGGTGATTTTAAGTTGTGTTTTTTATATTCTCATATTTTTTAAAAACTTTCTTTTCACTTTTTACTGTATTTGCTAACAAATACAGTAAAAAGTGAAAAAAAGTTTTTAGAGTACTTGAAGGTGTAATTGTCTGATTGCTTGAAATATAAATAGCATAGTTACATAGGTTGAAAAAAGACCTAGGTCCATCAAGTTCAACCTTTCTCCACCAATTGTACATTTTGTCACTAAATTAACGATAACCCACAATGATATGTGTATCAAGGAAATCATCCAGCCCTTTTTTAAAAGCTGTTATAGTGTCTGCCATTACTACCTCCTGTGGAAGGGCATTCCACAGTCTGACTACTCTAATTGTGTATAGAGCTCATCAAAAAACTAATACCTCTAAAAAATAACTTTTATGAAATAAATTAAAAATACACAATAGACAAAAAGTCCCATAAATTGTCCAACCAAGCACAAACAACACTAACTGCGGACAATAGGAGAAGTTTAACCCGATGTCTATTCTTAAATTGTTGAACTTGTTCCGATGAGACAGGGAACAAAAAGATTTATAATCATGAGGTACAGGAAAGATGTATATCTTTGTACCGTGTTAGGCTGCTTTCACACATCAGTTTTTTTACGTCAGGCGCGATCCGGCGTGTTTTTAAAAAAACGGATCCGGTACCGGATGCATTTTTTTGGCATTGACTTTCATTAGCGCCGGATCGCGCCTGATGTCATTGCGTTGCATCCGTCATTGCGATGTACATTCCGGCGGCCGGACAAGACGCTGACTGCAACGTTTTTGTTTTTTTCCAGAGCCACCTGATAGTGCCTGAATCGGCGCATCAGGCGGCCGGAAACAATACAAGTCTATGGAACCGGACCAGTCTTTTGTGAAATCCGTCAAAAGACTGATCTGGGTCTGGAAACCAAGGTCTCTCTCTCTCTCCTCGGTCCGGACATGCGTACCTACATTTTCCACCTAGAAAATTTATTTTTCCGAGTTGAAATGGTCAGGTCGGATCCGGCAAGAAAACTGATCAGTTGCATCAGTTTTTTCAAAATCAGCGCCGGATCAGTCCTATCAGGTATACGACGGATTATGCCTGACACAAAAAAACTGATGTGTGAAAGTAGCCTTAGCCAGTAGATAGAAAAATATTTAGAATTTAGAGTCCTCAGTGGTTGATACCTTTTAATGGCTAACTGAAAAGATGGTAACAAAGTGCAAGCTTTCGAGACTACTCAGGTCTCTTCATCAAGCAAAGACTAATATAAAATCTGAAGAATCACATATTAGTATTTTGTATTAGTCTTTGCCTGATGAAGAGACCTGAGTAATCTCGAAAGCTTGCAATTTGTTACCATCTTTTCAGTTAGCCATTAAAAGGTATCAACCACTGAGGACTCTCAATTCTAAATATTAATCATGAGGTAGAAATTCTCAGTCCCCTAATCTCACCCTAAGGGCAATCCTGCCTAACTGCATAGGTTGGCACCCTAGCTTTAACACAATGTGGCCCCTCCCTCACGGAAGACTCACCCTGTGTGACCCTTGTAAACCCCTAGTCTGCACAGATAAAGAATTATCACAGTAGGCAACAAACATGGGGATGTCAACAGTAGGTTTTGAGTGAGATCCGTCTGCCTCTAGGTATTAAAGAAAACAACTTATTTGAAAACAATCAAGGGGCAGGGCGGTATAATGCCTATAAAGCAGAAATATAAAGTCCAAACAACCGACCCTTAACAATTAAACAGCCAGAAAATTATTTGGATCACAAGTCCAAGAGGATACAGTGCACCTAAGAGGTTCCTTACAGCGTACCTAGTTGATGTCCCTACCTTGCTGAGCAGGTTGGCACCCTAACTTGAACGCGTTGAGGCTGTTCACATACAGTACGTTAGGATGCTGCAGATAAGTTGTAAATTTCTGCTGACTTCATTATTATGTGACATTGATTTGCCTTTGTCCAGGATAATAGTTTATGAATTTATTGTTGTGGATGTTTATATTGTGGAGTAATGGCTTAATATTTCTGGCTAAGCAAATACATTCAAGATACCTGTGTACAGGGTCGGACTGGCCCACCGGAGAACCGGAGGATTCTCCGGTGGGCCCTGGCATCTGGGGGGCCCTGGCACCTGCTGGCATACAGGGGCCAGTTGCCTAGGGCCCCCGCTGCTCCAGGGGCCCCCAGCCGGTGGCGTGTCGCTAATAGCGGCACACCACGCAGCTGCCATGGGGGCCCGGTGCCAGCGGAGCAGCAGCGGGTGACAGGAGGCAGGAGCCCCTGTCCCCGCTGCTAAAGAGAAATGAATATTCACTGCTTCCCACGCCCACATGGGCGTGGGAAGCAGTGAATATCATTACTTACCTGTCACCCGCTCCAACCGCTGAGCGCCGCTGTGTCCTCGCGTCCTCTCTTGCTGCGATGTTCAGGCAGAGGGCGCAATGACATCATTAGTGAGCGCCGCTCCCTCTGCCTGAGCATAAACTGCCGGAGGACCGAAGACAGCGGCGCTCAGCAGTGGACCCGGTGACAGGTAAATATCGCAGGTGCCGGGGCCCTGAGCCAGTGGTGACACCGGCACCTGTCCCCCATAGCGCGCCGGTGTCCCCGCCTGCTCAGGACACCAGCACCTGGCCCCCAGCGACGAGAGGTGAGTATGTCTTTTTTTTTTTTTTTTTGCAGCATCTATGGGGGCATAATCTATGGGGGCATAATCTGTGGAGCATTTATGGGGGCATAATCTATGGGGGCATAATCTGTGGAGCATTTATGGGGGCATAATCTATGGGGCATAATCTGTGGAGCATTTATGGGTGCATAATCTATGGAGCATCTATGGGGGAATAATCTAAGGAGCATTTATGGGGGCATAATCTATTGCGCTTCTATGGGGGCATAATCTATGGGGGCATAATCTGTGGAGCATTTATGGGGCATAATCTATGGGGGTATAATCTGTGGAGCATTTATGGGGGCATAATCTGTGGAGCATTTATGGGGGCATAATCTATGGGGGCATAATCTGTGGAGCATTTATGGGGGCATAATCTATGGGGGCATAATCTGAGGAGCATTTATGGGGGCATAATCTATGGGGGCATAATCTGTGGAGCATTTATGGGGCATAATCTGTGGAGCATTTATGGGGGCATAATCTGTGGAGCATTTATGGGGCATAATCTGTGGAGCATTTATGGGGGCATAATCTGTGGAGCATTTATGGGGCATAATCTATGGGGGCATAATCTGTGGAGCATTTATGGGGGCATAATCTATGGGGGCATAATCTGTGGAGCATTTATGGGGGCATAATCTATGGAGCATCTATGGGGGAATAATCTAAGGAGCATTTATGGGGCACAATCTATGGAGCTTCTATGGGGGCATAATCTATGGAGCATCTATGGGGGCATAATCTAAGGAGCATTTATGGGGGCACAATCTATGGAGCTTCTATGGGGGCATAATCTAAGGAGCATCTGTGGGGGCATAATCTAAGGAGCATCTATGGGGGCATAATCTATGGAGGCATAATCTAAGGAGCATTTATGGGGCATAATCTATGGAGCATCTATAGGGGCATAATCTATGGGGGCACAATCTATGGAGCTTCTATGGGGGCATAATCTAAGGAGCATCTATGGGGGCACAATCTATGGAGCATCTATGGAGTAATAATCTATGGAGCATCTATGGGGCATAATCTATGGGGCATAATCTATGGAGCATCTATGGGGCATAATCTATGGAGCATCTATGAGGGCACAATCTATGGAGCATCTATGGGGCATAATACATGGGCAGCATATGGGGCACAATCTATGGAGCATCTTGTGGGGCATAATACATGGGGCACCATATGGGGCATAATCTCATTTTCCACCCTAGGCTTATACTCGAGTCGATAAGTTTTCCCAGTTTTTTGTGGCAAAATTAGGGGGGTCGGCTTATACTCGAGTATATATGGTATCTATCTATTATCTATCTATCTATCTATCTATCTATCTATCTATCTATATATATATATTAGCATTATACCCTATGAGGGGGGCAGCATTATCCTCTATGAGGGGGGCAGCATTATCCCCAATGGGGGCCAGCATTATCCCCTATGAGGGGGGCTGCTTTATAATCTATGAGGGAGGCTACCCCAACTCCTGCTACATAATTAAGACATGTACTACCTTATATTATACCGTGATATTAGTGTGTTTTACTGCACAATTTGTGGTCTTGTATTTATTTCTATGTAGCTACATAGTGGGCCCCAAGAATGATTTTCTCTGGTGGGCTCAAGGTGTTCCAGTCCGACGCTGCCTGTGTAGCTATAGTTCTGTATCTAATCTTTGTGCTTTGAATGATCTTTAAGTTTTTGATTAGCTGAGTATATGCATTTTATGCTGACCTCCCTGTCTGAGGTTTAGTTAGGGTGTAAGCATGATACAAGAAACTCTACATGATAAATACGTCCTTTGGACCTGGATTTTTTTATACAGGTTTATAGGTAGGCAACTGTGAGTGCCTTTACTTTTTTTTATAAAGGTGATGACCAAGCTACTGTATATCCACAGTCTTCATATGGCTGGGAGCCATCTTGCAGGAGTATTACTTGTACTAAGTGCCTCTCAGCTACAAACTGAGAGCATTTAGCATAATGCATGCTGTCCCTTTAACCCCTTCAAGACCCAGCCTATTTTGACCTTAAAGACCTTGCCATTTTTTGCAATTCTGACCAGTGTCCCTTTATGAGGTAATAACTCAGGAACGCTTCAACGGATCCTAGCGATTCTGAGATTGTTTTTTCATGACATATTGGGCTTCATGTTAGTGGTAAATTTAAGTCGATAATTTTTGCGTTTATTTGTGAAAAAAATGGAAATTTGGCGAAAATTTTGAAAATTTTGTAATTTTCAAATTTTTAATTTTTATTCTGTTAAACTAGAGAGTTATGTGACACAAAATAGTTAATAAATAACATTTCCCACATGTCTACTTTACATCAGCACAATTTTGGGAACAACATTTTTTTTTGTTAGGAAGTTATAAGGGTTAAAAGTTGACCAGCGATTTCTCATTTTTACAGCAAAATTTACAAAACCATTTTTTTTAGGGACCACCTCACATTTGAAGTCACTTTGAGGGGTCTATATGGCAGAAAATACCCAAAAGTGACACCTTTATAAAAACTGCACCCCTCAAGCTACTCAAAACTACATTCAAGAAGATTATTAACCCTTCAGGTGCTTCACAGGAACTAAAGCAACGTGTAAGGAAAAAATGGACATTTTAATTTTTCCAACAAAAATTTTCTTTTAGCATCAATTTTTTCATTTTTACATGGGCATCAGGATAAAATGGATCCTAAAATTTGTTGGGCAATTTCTCCTGAGTACACAGATACCTCATATGTGGTCATAAACCACTGTATGGGCGCACGGCAGGGCTCAGAAGGGAAGGAGCCCATTTGACTTTTTGAATGGAAAATATGCTGGAATATTTAGCGGTTGCCATGTCACATTTGGAGAGTCCCTGTGTGCCTAAACATTGGAGCTCCCCCACAAGTGACCCCATTTTGGAAACTAGACCCCCTAAGGAACTTATCTAGATGCATAGTGATCATTTTGAACCCCCAGGTGCTTCACAAATTGATCTGTAAAAAAAAAAAGTACTTTTTTTTCACAAAAATTTTCTTTTAGCCTCAGTTTTTTCATTTTCACATGGGCAACAGTATAAATTGGATCCTAAAATTTGTTGGGCAATTTCTCCTGAGTACACAGATACCTCATATGTGGTCATAAACCACTGTTTGGGCACATGGCAGGGCTCAGAAGGGAAGCAGCGCCATTTGACTTTTTGAATGGAAAATATGCTGGAATATTTAGCGGTTGCCATGTCGCATTTGGAGAGTCCCTGTGTGCCTAAACATTGGAGCTCCCCCACAAGTGACCCCATTTTGGAAACTAGACCCCCTAAGGAACTTATCTAGATGCATAGTGATCATTTTGAACCCCCAGGTGCTTCACAAATTGATCTGTAAAAAAAAGAAAGTACTTTTTTTTCACAAAAATTTTCTTTTAGCCTCAGTTTTTTCATTTTCACATGGGCAACAGTATAAATTGGATCCTAAAATTTGTTGGGCAATTTCTCCTGAGTACACAGATACCTCATATGTGGTCATAAACCACTGTTTGGGCGCATGGCAGGGCTCAGAAGGGAAGCAGCGCCATTTGACTTTTTGAATGGAAAATATGCTGGAATATTTAGCGGTTGCCATGTCGCATTTGGAGAGTCCCTGTGTGCCTAAACATTGGAGCTCCCCCACAAGTGACCCCATTTTGGAAACTAGACCCCCTAAGGAACTTATCTAGATGCATAGTGAGCACTTTGAACCCCCAGGTGCTTCACAAATTGATCCGTAAAAAAAATAAAGTACTTTTTTTTCACAAAAATTTTCTTTTAGCCTCAGTTTTTTTCATTTTCACATGGGCAACAGTATAAATTGGATCCTAAAATTTGTTGGGCAATTTCTCCTGAGTACACAGATACCTCATATGTGATCATAAACCACTGTTTGGGCGCACGGCAGGGCTCAGAAGGGAAGGAGCGCCATTTGACTTTTTGAATGGAAAATATGCTGGAATATTTAGCGGTTGCCATGTCGCATTTGGAGAGTCCCTGTGTGCCTAAACATTGGAGCTCCCCCACAAGTGACCCCATTTTGGAAACTAGACCCCCTAAGGAACTTATCTAGATGCATAGTGAGCACTTTGAACCCCAGGTGCTTCACAAATTGATCCGTAAAAAAAAGAAAGTACTTTTTTTTCACAAAAATTTTCTTTTAGCCTCAGTTTTTTTCATTTTCACATGGGCAACAGTATAAATTGGATCCTAAAATTTGTGGGGCAATTTCTCCTGAGTACACAGATACCTCATATGTGGTCATAAACCACTGTTTGGGCGCACGGCAGGGCTCAGAAGGGAAGGAGCGCCATTTGACTTTTTGAATGGAAAATATGCTGGAATATTTAGCGGTTGCCATGTCGCATTTGGAGAGTCCCTGTGTGCCTAAACATTGGAGCTCCCCCACAAGTGACCCCATTTTGGAAACTAGACCCCCTAAGGAACTTATCTAGATGCATAGTGAGCACTTTGAACCCCCCAGGTGCTTTACAGAAGTTTATAACGCAGAGCCGTGAAAATAAAATATCATTTTTTTTTCTCAAAAAATGATTTTTTAGCCCACTATTTTTTATTTTCACAATGGTTACAGGAGAAATTGGACCCCGAAAGTTGTTGTCCAGTTTGTCCTGAGTACGCTAGTACCCCATATGTGGGGGGGAACCACTGTTTGGGCACACGTCAGGGCTCGGAAGGGATGTAGTGACGCTTTGAAATGCCAACTTGATGGAATGGTCTGCGGGCATCTTGTTACGTTTGCAGAGCCCCTGATGCACCTAAACAGTAGAAACTCCCCACAAGTGACCCCATTTTAGAAACTAGACACCGCAAAGAACTTATCTAGATGTGTGGTGAGCACTTTGAACCCCAAGGGCTACACAGAAGTTTATAACGCCCGGGCATGAAAATAAAAAAATCATATTTTTTTCCACAATCAGGATCTTTTAGTCCCCAATTTTTTTATTTTCGCAAGGGTAACATGAGAAATTAGACCCCAAAAGTTGTTGTCCAATTTGTCCTGAGTATGCTGATATCCCATATGTGGGAGAAAACTACTGTATGGGCACACGTCGGGGCTCGGATGGGAAGTAGTGACCTTTTGAAATGCCCACTTGATGGAATGGTCTTCGGGCGTCATGTTACGTTTGCAGAGTCACTGATGTGCCTAAACAGTAGAAACTCCCCACAAGTGACCCCATTTTGGAAACTAGATCCCCCAAGGAACTCCTCTAGATGTGTGGTGAGCACTTTGAATCTCCAAGTCCTTCACAGAAGTTTATAACGCAGAGCCGTGAAAATATAAAATCATTTTTTTTCCACAAAAATAATTTTTAGTCCCCAATTTTTTTTCCCAATGTTAACAGGAGAAATTAGAACCCCCAAAGTTGTTGTGCAATTTTTCCCGAGTACGCTGATACCTCATATGTGGGGATAAACCACTGTTTGGGCATACGTCGGGGCTTGGAATAAAGGGAGCACTGTTTGACTTTTTGAACGCAAAATTTGCAGGAATCAATGGTGGCGCCATGTCGCGTATGGAGACCCCCTGATGTGCCTAAATAGTGGAAACCCCTCAATTCTAACTCCAACCCTAACCCCAACACACCCCTAACGCCTACACACACCTAACCCTAATACAAACCCTAATCATAACCCTAACCCCAACACACCCCTAATCCCAACTCTAACCATAAACCTAACTACAAGCCTAACCCTAATTCCAGCCCTAACCCAAATTCCAACCCTAACCGTAATTCTAACCTTAGCCCTAATGCTAACCCTAACCCTAGTTCTAACCCTAAGGCTGGGTTCATATTGCGTTTTACCAGCCCGTTCAACATGTAGCGTTGACCGGCTGGTAACGGTATAGCATAACGCGATCGCGTTATGCTATACCCGCTAGCGCAGATGAATCAGCAGATAATCAGCCGCGGATCAGCAGCGAAATCAGTCGCGGATCAGCAGCGAAATCCGCCGCGGATCAGCAGCGAAATCCGCCGCGGATCAGCAGCGAAATCCGCCGCGGATCAGCAGCGAAATCCGCCGCGTATCAGCAGCGAAATCCGCCGCCGATCAGCAGCGAAATCCGCCGCGGTTCAGCAGCGAAATCCGCCGCCGATCAGCAGCGAAATCCGCGGCGGATCAGCAGCGAAATCCGCCGCCGTCAGCAGCGAATCCGCGCGGATCAGCAGCGTATTCCGCCGCGATCACAGCGAATCGCCACGATCAGCAGAAATCCCTGCGATCACAGCGAAACCCCGCGGACACAGCGAATCCCCGTCAGCAGCGAAATCCGCGCGTTTAGCACGAAATCCGCGCCGATCACAGCGAATTCGCGGATACAGCAGCGAATCGCCGTGTATAAACAGCGATATCCCCCGATCCAGCAGAAATCCGCCGCGGTTTCAGCACGAATCCCAGATTCACAGCGAAATCGGGCGGATCAGCAGGAATCCCCGCCATCAGCAGCGAAATCCCCGCGGATCAGCAGCGAAATCCCTGCGATACAGCGAAATCCGCGCGGATAAGCACAGATCGCGGTATCATGCACGAATCCGCGGCGCTTCAGCGAAAATCGCCGCGATCAGCACGAATCGCGTTCAGACAGCAAATCCGCGCGATCAGCATGCGAAATCCGCCGCGGATTCAGCAGCGAATCCCCCGGATCAACAGCGAAATCCGCCGCGGATCACAGCAATCCGCCGCCGATCACAGCGCAAATCGCCTCGGATCACACGAATCCCCACGATAGCAGCGAAATCCGCTGGATCAACCGAAACCGCTGCCGACAGCAGCGAAATCCGCTGCGGATCAGCAGTGAAATCCCCGCCGATCAGCGCGAAATCCGCCGCCGATCAGCAGCAAATCCGCGCGATCCAGCACGAATTCCCTGCCGATACAGCTAAATCCCACATCCGTAGCGAAGTCCGCCGGATCAGAGCGAGTCGCGCGGTCAGCATGCGATACCGCCCGGTCACAGAGCGATATCCGCCGCGATCAGCAGGTAAATCCGCGTATAGCAGCGAAATCCGCCGATCAGCAGCGAAATCCCCGCGATCAGCAGCGAAATCCGCGATCAGCAGCAAATCCGCCGCGATCAGCAGCGAAATCCGCCGCGTATCAGCAGCGAAATCCGCCGCCGATCAGCAGCGAAATCCGCCGCGGTTCAGCAGCGAAATCCGCCGCGATCAGCAGCGAAATCCGCCGGGGATCAGCAGCGAAATCCGCCGCGATCAGCAGCGAAATCCGCCGCGGTTCAGCAGCGAAATCCGCCGCCGATCAGCAGCGAAATCCGCCGCGGATCAGCAGCGAAATCCGCCGCGATCAGCAGCGAAATCCGCCGCGATCAGCAGCGAAATCCGCCGCCGATCAGCAGCGAAATCCGCCGCGATCAGCAGCGAAATCCGCCGCGTATCAGCAGCGAAATCCACCGCGTATCAGCAGCGAAATCCGCTGCCGATCAGCAGCGAAATCCGCCGCGGTTCAGCAGCGAAATCCGCCGCCGATCAGCAGCGAAATCCGCCGCGGATCAGCAGCGAAATCCGCCGCGGATCAGCAGCGAAATCCGCGCGGATCAGCAGCGAAATCCGCCGCCGATCAGCAGCGAAATCCGCCGCGGATCAGCAGCGAAATCCGCCGCGGATCAGCAGCGAAATCCGCTGCCGATCAGCAGCGAAATCCGCTGCGGATCAGCAGCGAAATCCGCTGCCGATCAGCAGCGAAATCCGCTGCGGATCAGCAGTGAAATCCGCCGCCGATCAGCAGCGAAATCCGCCGCGATCAGCAGCGAAATCCGCCGCGGATCAGCAGCGAAATCTGCCGCCGATCAGCAGCGAAATCCGCAGCGGATCCGTAGCGAAGTCCGCCGCAGATCAGCAGCGATGTCCCTCCGGCCGCGGATCAGCAGCGAAGTCCGCCGCGGATCAGCAGCGAAATCCGCCGCGGATCAGCAGCAAAATCCGCCGCGGATCAGCAGCGATATCCGCCGCGGATCCGCAGCAAAATCAGCTGCGGATCAGCAGCAAAATCCGCTAGGAAAAAAAAAAAAATTCTTTATTTTTTTTATTTGTCCCTACCTATGATAAAGGGGGTGTTCATTTACTTTTTTTATTTTGATCACTGTGACAGTTTATCACAGTGATCAAAATAAATTTTTGAACACTGGGGGGCGCACTGCGCATGCGCCGGCCGGCGGGCGCACTGCGCATGCGCCCGCCATTTTCCAATATGGCGGCGCCCATGAAGAGGCCCGGGCGGACGCCGGGCCCGATCGTGGGACATCGGTGGATCGGGAGAGGTGAGTAGGGGGGTCGGAAGGCTGGGGGGGGGATAGGAAGTGGGGGCAGTGGACCAAAAGAGGAGGGGAGCTGTAAGTGACGGCGGTGACCGATCGCTGCCATCTTTCGGTGGCGGCGGCCGATCACCGCCGTGACTCGGTGTGGGGGGGGTCAGGGCTCGGTCTCCAGCCATGGCAGATGCTATTGCAGCATCGGCCATGGCTGGATTGTAATATTTCACCAATTAAATTGGTGAAATATTACACATTGCTCTGATTGGCTGTTTCACTTTTAACAGCCAATCAGAGCGATCGTGGCCACGGGTGGGTTAAGCCAACCCCCCTGTGGTGAAGCACAAAGGGTCCTGTAACTGCGGGTCGAGTGACCTTTGAGTGACCCCGGTCTCCCGGCCCGCAGGGACGAGATCCTTTCATGACGCCACATAGGCGTCATGGGTCGGATTGGCACAGGTTTTCATGACGCCTACGTGGCGTCATGGGTCGGGAAGGGGTTAAGAACAGGGAAGTAAGGGCACGCAATTTGTCAAAATGTAAGAGAGTAAGTCAAAATCCTTCTGGGAAAGCGTGTTGTGGATAAATGAGACCAAGATAGAGCTGTTTACTAAAGCACATCATTCTACTGTTTACTGAAAATGGAATGAGGCCTACAAAGAAAAGAGCATAGTACCTACAGTCAAAAATGTTTTGGGGTTGTTTTTCTGTCTTTGGCACTGGGTGCTTTGACTGTATGCAAGTCAACATGAAATCTGAAGATTGCCAAAAGATTTTGGGTTGCAATGTAGTGCCCAGTGTCAGAAAGTTGGCTTTGTGTGCTAGATCATGGGTCTTCCAGAAGGACAATGACCCCAAACATCAAGAAGCACCCAAAAATGGATGGAAGCAAGTGCTAGACAGTTCTGAAGTGGCCAGCAATGAGTCTGGATCTAAATCCCTTTGAATACCTTTTGAGAGATTTTAAAATTGCTGTTGTGTAAGTGGGGAACTCTACCCCGTTCAATGCAAGAGGCGGTGATAGTAGTCATACCTTAGCCAGATAAAGACCCTTTAATCCCTGACTCATACAGGCCCATAACTTTATTGTCAACTGATGTTAAAATTATTGCGAAGGTTCTGGCGTCTAGCTTTAATACAGTAATTTCTACAGTTATTCATTCTGATCAGTCAGGCTTCATGCCTGCTAGATTCACAGCGCTTAATATCCGGAGATTGTTTCTTAATCTTCAATTGCTGGTGGATGGTGATGGGGATAGAGCTGTATGTTCTCTGGACGCCGCTAAGGCGTTGGATTCTGTTGAGTGGGAATATTTATGAGCGGTGTTGGAAAAGTTTGCTATAGGACCTAGTTTTATTTCATGGGTTAAATTGCTGTATGGTAGGCCGATAGCTAGAATTCGGGTAAATGGATACCACTCCCCGGCTTTTGGACTGAGTAGAGGTACGAGGCAGGGGTGCCCCTTGTCTTCCCTGTTCTTTGGACTTGCGTTTGAACCCCTGGCATCGGTTATGAGGGAGCATCCAGGAATAGTTGGGTTTCGTAGAGGGAATAGTGAAGAGAATGTCGTGTTATACGCTGATGACATGGTATTATTTCTGGCTAAAACTTCTGAGTCCCTTCCTATAGCAATGGAAACAATAGAAACATTTTGAAAATACTCTGGTCTGAAGATAAATTGGAGCAAATCAGTTATACTTCCATTGGATAATACAGATGAGAATGCTTCCCACTGCATTAACTCGGGTTTACAAGTGGTATCAGATTTTAAATATTTAGGCATCAATTTATCGGCAAAAATAAATGATTATGAGAGGTTGAATCTTGATCCAGTCTTCATTAAATTTAGAGGTAAACTAGGCGCTTGGTCTAAGTTACCGTTGTCGGTTGTGGGCTGTGCTAATCTGGTCAAAATGATCTGGATGCCACAATTGCTGTATGTTCTGCACAACTCCCTAGTATGGATAAATCAGAGGTTTTTCTTTAGAGTCAATCAGGAGTTTAAAAAATTAATATGGGGCATACAGACTCTGAGAATTAAACTGGAAACATTGCAAAGAAATAAAACAATGGGAGGGCTTGCCGTTCTTAACCCATGGCTATATTATGTGGCATCTCAGCTTCAACATATTCGGGGATGGGACGACCCTGGGGAGGCGGAGCTCAGCGTGTGTTGCTGCAGCACTATTTCCAATCGGATAAACTCTATGAGGTATTGGAGGCGCATAAGTTTGGGACACTTGGAGGCAAAATACCGACTATCCTGTTATGTCATAAACTTTGGGGGATGGTGAAAAAATTACAAGGAATAGTAGGTGTTTCACAGTTTACTTCATTATGAAGCACTCCATGGCTTCCAAATCTATACCAATTGGTGGGATTTGGCTCCTGGAGTGCCAAGGATTTAAACAGACTTAATCAAGTGCTGATAGGTGATGTGATTAAGGAATTCTCACAGCTGCAAAGCGAATATGGGTTACCTTCCTCTGAATTCTATAAATATTTACAATTTAGACACGCATATTTGGGTCGGACGGATTTGTTTTCGAAGGAGAGGTACCTCGAAACTGAGTAATACAGAGAATAGCTAATCTACACAGTTCTTCTGAACTGATCTCATTGCTTTATAACGTTCTTTTAGACATTATATTGACAAACCAGCCGATGCGATCATAAGAGAAATGGGAGAGTGCAATGGGACCCATAGAGGAAAATCACTGGACAGATAAACTGGAAAGAGTTCCACAGCTGTCTTTAAGTGAATCCGATAGACTGTCCCATATATATGTGATACTCCAGGTATACAGGACACCTCAATCCTTATTTAACATAAGATTTCGGTCAAGTCCCTACTGTCCTAGGTGCAAAACTAACATAGCAGATATGTTTCATATGATGTGGAACTGTCCTAACTTGGAGGAGTGTTGTAGCAATGATTAACAGTTGATGTAGAAGTTACACCATTAGTATTTATATTGGGATGTGTTGAAGA
>JARQOD010000005.1:375355125-375462563 GCA_033576555.1 Oophaga sylvatica
TGATATTATTTTACCGGGAGAAAATATAGGAATTCAGAAGGAGTTGTCCGAGTAGTAGTCAACCCCTTTGTAGTGCTACTGTAATAGCGCTGAGGCCAGTTTGAGGATACTTTTTTAAAGAAATTACCACAATATTAATTGCGCATGCGCAGTATTTAAAATATGAGGCAGATCACTAAAGGTTCAGTGACCTGTCATTTAAGCCCACAAGGACGACAATGAGTCAAAGCACCAATAAAAGACCAGCCCACAGGCCCGCCCGAAGCACGAGAATCTAATTAACTGAAAACTGCAAATACAGATTAAACAACAACAACAATACGGATTTCTTCAACCCATGTATTATTTTAATCAGTATAACAGCGCCAACCTGACACTGTAGGTTACTTGGGAAAATCCTGATGACTGGTTTGCTGTAAGGCAGCGGGGCAAATGTAATTGTGATTGTAGACAGGAATACAAAGCAGCAACAACTGTGAGCTGTTACATAGGTGGGGAACTAGAGGGATGTCCCTGGACCTAAAAATAACTGAACAGAATCTATGTTCCAAAAAGCAGAGGAAAAAGGAGGCAGCTTGAAATGTTAAAAAGATATCATGTTACATTATAACTTGTTCATGAAGAACCAGAGACATGTCACCAGCAGATTTGTTGGACAGAGTAGGCAGTTGTAGTGGCACCTGTTGGACTTGTGTAAAGAAATTGATGACATTAACTGAGAAATCCATACATTCTGGCACACAGACTCACACTCACACAGAGAAATTCATACATCACTGCTGGCAGATGAAACTAAGCAAGTATATCAATCTGAAATAAACACCACTGGGCCTACTATGCAGACTGCCCTGGCGCCATGAAGGCCATCAATGAACTAATCTTAGATCTTCCACTGCTAAACTCAAAAAATACAGTATATAGGGAAAGCTAAATGATAGTGAACTGGTATTGCACAATAGCCATGTTCCCAAGTTTCTTTGCTAAGTAATTGCAGCTAAAGTAGTGTTAGCCTTATACATTTGTAGACACTTGTTCACAAAGGTAAAATATTTGTAATATCCTTTATGATCCAATACAAACAATCCATAAGGTTATGCAGTATCTTTAAAGGAGAAGACACTAAGCATAGTGATATAATGATGATGTATAGAATTAATGTGAAAAAGCTTACATTCAATACAATTTGTATTGTAAAAACTAGGCAGCTTTTGCATTCTGGATCACCTGATGGCATTTTATCATAATTTGCGTGCTATAAAAATAAGAATGTGTGTCCCAAGGTGTATCAATTATGTTTTCTCCTCTTCATAGACCTCAGTTCACACCAGCATCGTACAGCAGGAATACCTATAATTGACCATACATTAGGCAGGTTCTCGTGAAAAGAACACAAAAATATAAAGATATCAGGAGTATAACATCCAGAATAAAATTAAATCTTTATTGAGAAAATTATAAAATAAAAAACAAGTAAAAGGAGATTGCCAAACAGAGGCTGAGACCACTCAGGGAGCCCTGAAAAGGTAGTAATAATTACCATAAAGCACAAAAGAGACAATATATATGTGTAAATCATTATGTATATCACAATCTACGTATATGATGATTAATCTTCAGTAAAAGTAGAACCAAATGGCAAATTCCATAGTCAGATAAGGATTATATACATGTTATTATATATATATATATATATAGAATGATGAGCCAAGTGTCATAAGAGGGCAAACTAAGGAAAAAGCCTACAATAATCCAATATAGACACAATATGGACAGGTCTTTACATAAAATCGATGAGCCAAGTGTTGCAAGAAGGGAAGCTGTGGAGAGATCCTACAATAATCCAATAGGGACACACTGGGAGCACCATATGTCACGTTCACGCCCTGACTCGTGGGGGCGTGAGCCAGGGGGTTGTGGCCCCACTGTGCCACAAACCAGACTACCCTGGAAGGGGCGTGACTAGGACAGGTGCCTCAGTTTTCACTGGAGCCTCTGATCGTGAGGTCAGGCTTGTGCGGCAGGCAGCTGCCAAGTGCCACTCCAGGGTGGTGTCTGGCTGTTGCTGCTGATCCCACTTGGGGAGACGGTGGCGCGGCTGAGACACTGGCAGGCAGGCACGGCTGAAACACAGGGCTGGCAGGCACGGCTGAGACACAGGGCTGGCAGGCACGGCTGAGACACAGGGCTGGCAGGCACGGCTGAGACACAGGTCTGGCAGGCACGGCTGAGACACAGGGCTGGCAGGCACGGCTGAGACACAGGGCTGGCAGGCACGGCTGAGACACAGGGCTGGCAGGCACGGCTGAGACACAGGGCTGGCAGGCACAGCTGAGACACAGGGCTGGCAGGCACAGCTGAGACACAGGGCTGGAAGGCACGGCTGAGACACAGAGCTGGCAGGCACAGCTGAGACACAGGGCTGGCAGGCACAGCTGAGACACGGGCTGGCAGGCACGGCTGGGACACGAGCTGGCAGGCACGGCTGGGACATGGGGTAGGCAGGTACGGCTGAGACACGGGGTAGGCAGGCACAGCTGAGACACGGGGTAGGTAGGCACGGCTGGGACACAGGGCTGGCAGGCACGGCTGCGACACAGGGTAGATAGGCACAGCTGGGACACAGGGCTGGCAGGCACGGCTGAGACATAGGGTAGGTAGGCACGGCTGAGACAGAGGATAGGATCCTGTTCACACAGCAAGTGCAGGTACTGGTACTGACAGAAAGGAATGAGGAATGGAGGAACAGGTACAGACCTGTTCACACAGCAAATGCATGTACTGATACTGACTGGATGGAATGGTGTATGGAGAAACAGGTAGAGACCTATTCACACAACAAATGCAGATACTGAAACTGACTGGAAGGAATGGTGTATGGAGGAACAGGTAGAGACCTGTTCACACAGGAGGAGAACCGCAAGGCTGTGGAGAAGGGCTGTAGAGCAGCAAGAGGTTTTGCAGCGACAGGAACAAAGCAAAGTGGAACCGCAAGGTATGCGGAGAGAAGCTGCAGCAAGAGGTTCTGCAGCTGCAGGAGTGAAGCAGAGCGGAACCACAATATATGCGGAGAGGAGCTGCAGCAAGAGGTTCTGCAGCTGCAGGAGTGAAGAAGGGGGAAGAAGCACATGTGGCGTCCCTGTGGGTCCAGTCGCCACAGAGGTATTGCATCTCATCCAGGGATGTGATATTTCAACTCTCAGGTAAGGTGGAGACATTACACCTGGCTCTGGCAGCACTGCATCCATCACTCACACTAGTTGAGTTCACTTCACATTCCTCAGCTAGCAAAGGGTGTAGATGGTGGGTGGAGCTTTTGGGTCAGAGCAGGAGTTAGAAGGAAGTTAGGACAGTTCCCCTTTGGGGGAGGAAAAGAGCAGACGTGCTAGAGGGAGCTCTCCCTGAGGGGAGAGGGGACGGAGAAAGGATTGCGAAGCAGGCTCCAGTCCTAGGGAGCTGCTCATAGAAAGAAGGAAGAGAGGTTCTCTGGAGGAGAAAAGGGATTCTTAGAGAGGGACACGGCTAAGCCAAGAGCTACAGGTGGGCCCATTCCAGGACTGGCGGACGCCGGCTGGGAGAATCCAGGTCGCAGAGAGGGAACTCAACCCCTTAGATTAGTGGAGGACTTTATGACTCAGCTAGCGAGTCGACTGCTGTGATAACATAGGGATCACAGACAATAACCACAAATATCTTCACCGGAGAGGCAGCTACATAGAATCAAGAGGAACGCAGGAGTAAGTCGTTGTCCTAGAGCAGTGATGGCGAACCTTGGCACTCCAGCTGTTGGAGAGTTACAACTCCCAGCATGCCTCAAATGCTGCAGGTTGCAAGGGCATGCTGGGAGTTGTAGTTTTACAACAGTTGGAGTGCCAAGGTTAGCCATCACTGTCCTAGAGGATTCGCAGCTGCTAATCTGGGACACTGTTTGTGAGGGTGCTGGAAGGAGAGACGGCGGGACAATCAGCACAGAGAGATGGCCAGAGAAGGCATACACTGACAGGGAGCCTTGGACTAGTGTTCTCCATCCACCTGGGAGTTGGCTGGACTCCTCACCTGAAGGACGTGGCACCAAGCGGGTACCTGTACTGCTAGCACCTGAACTGTGAGTAAAGCTTTGGAAACTGCAACTCACTGACTGTTTCTCAGTTTCTTCCTGTGTCACCCATTGCACTCAGCTACGTTTCCCAGCACCATTACTATCTTTCACTACATCTACCTGCCCTGGGATCCCATAGCCTCACCTGTGGGAGGCTGTACCAACTCTGCTGCATCTCATCACCCATCACAGAGGATCTGCACCGCAGCGCTGGTCACCATTGACCAGATACCACAGGTGGCGTCACGAATACCTACACTACAAACTCTAAACATCCCCTGTAAATTATTCCCCTTTTATTGGACGCCCAGGGCCACGGACCGGGTCACTGCCGTTGTGACACATCCCCTCAATACACCGGCCCGGTACCGAGTATCCCGCTGCCCTGGCGGGCGATCCACACACAGACAGGGAAAACACAGAAACACAGAAGGGAAGAAACCACAGACAAGGAGACTAAGAGACAGAGGTAGGACAGAGTTCAGACAAGGTAATGACATGAGACAAGGTACAGGGACAAAGACACAGGGACCAGGATATTCTGCCTCCTAGAGGTCAGAAAGGACAAGTACAAAACAAGGTCAGGAGCAATAGCACAGAGACCAGCATATTCTGCCTCCTGGAGGGCAGACAAACAGGTACAAGGCAAAGCTAGGAGTGAAGCCTTCAAAGATGGAGGAACACAGAGCAAGACCTGGCAGCTCAGTAGCAAGACACTAACTGAGTTAACACATTGCACAGGCAAGATCCACAGGGTGGAGCTGCCCTAAATACAAGAGGGCTAATGGTAATTGGTCAGGGACATATTAAACAGGTGCACCCTGTCTCTATAAGAACCAGAGAGTTCTGGCGCCACCCTCCTATGTACACAGCCAGGAGACATGCAGAGAGCAGGCAGAAAGCAAGAGGCACAGAACATGGAGCTGGCAGCAGACAGAAACCACAGCATGACCTGGAGCAGTGAGCAAGTTAGCATGTGGGGAATGGGAGGCCATGCAGCGATGCCAGCAGGGTTGTTACACCATAGAATGCAATGAAAAATTATCATGCTGAAAAAGAGACTAAGGCAAAGTGCTGAACAAAAGATAAAAAAGTAAGGTTGAAGAGGGCAACAACATGTGTGGAGTTCAAACCAAGAGAACACCCCTGACGTGCGTTTCTCGTGCCGCTTCTTCCTATGGGTTATATTAGGACTGAGGCATCGGCCATTTAAGGCATCTGTAAGCAGCGCTCCTATCATTCGGGCTGAGACCGGAGCTCCAGGAGTCGCTGTCTGACATCATCACTGCCCGCCCACACCACAAGCCTGTTGCATAGCTTCTGAATTCACACCTTTGCAGAGGAAACTTCACAGAGCAGGTTGCATGGGATAGCAAGCGTTTACTTCTCTGAACATGAGGTGAAGGAATAATGCACAGACATTACAGCATTGCATCAGCTAACATGAACAAAACGAAAGTGAAACCAAACAAGAAGAGAGACTAATTCTTATACAATACATTAAAGAAGGAAACGTTACACAACATCGCCATCTACTGTTAGGTCAGCATAAAGTCCTCCTGTTACACATATATAATAAGTTCTGATCTGTTGCATATGACAACACCCTTTCTCAACAGTAAGGACTTATTCAATCAAACCCAACTTTTTTATTAGTCTCTGATGTTTATCAGCATTCAACGCCTTCGTGAAGATGTCCGCTGTCATTTCTTCAGTAGGGCAATACTCCAACTTTAAGACTCCTTGGTACTCATTGAGTGTTGTTGGTTCCAAGTGTGATTGTCCTAATTCTGTCAACAATTTTCTTAACCACAGTACTTCTTGTCTTTCTATCTGTATTCCTAGGTACTGTTTTACATTTCCCAAGTCTTTGATTTCAAAATTTTGTTTCAGGATTTTTAGAATGTTTTCTTTATCCCTTTCTTGTTTAAAACAAATCAAAATGTTGTCTACATATATGAGTACATAAATCCATCTATTACTCAGCCTTTTTGTGTACAAGCATGGATCAGCTTTGCTTCTTTGAAATTTCTCATTTGTTAGTACTTCCGTGATTTTGTCATTCCACGCTTTAGCTGCTTGTTTTAAACCATATATGCTTTTCTGTAGTTTGCAAACTTTGTTTGGATTTCTTTCATCTTTGAATCCTGGAGGTTGTTCCATGTAAATGTCTTCTGTTAAATCTCCATTCAAAAAAGCTGTCTTTACATCCAGATATCTTAGTTCCATCTGTTCCACTGCTGCAACTGTAAGTAAAGTTCTTATTGTAGTGTGTTTGACAACTGGAGCAAATGTTTCATCATAGTCTTCTTCTTCTGGAAGTCGAGCTATGTCTTCCCAAGAGATAGATTCATACATTTTACTTGTACTTGCCTTGTATGAGAGACGTTTTGGTGGTTTTCCTTTGTTCTCTCTTATTGGACGTCCTGGTTCTGTGTCTGTTTGTAGTTGTGATTCTTCACTTTCAGTATTTTGTTCTTCATTAATTTCTACTTCTTTCTCATCAGATATTTCTTCAGTTATGTCACTATTGTTTTTCTCATTTTTTGTTTCAACTGAAATCATAATGTCTTCATTTAAATCTTCAATGAATGTCACACTGTTACTCACTGTAACTCTGTCTGTTTCGGGATCTAGGATTCTATATCCTTTGCAATTTTCACTATATCCAACTAATATTCCTTCCATGGATCTGTTTTGAAGTTTGGAACGTTTTTCTGTTGGAATGAATATAAAAACTTTACATCCAAAAACTTTTAAATGATTGACACTTGGTTTCATACCTTGCCACAGTTCATATGGAGTTTTCTTCAGTTTTCTGGAAAAAAGTCGGTTCTGTAGATATGTAGCTGTCATTGCTGCCTCACCCCAATATTTCTCTGGTAGTTTAGAATCTGTCAGCATACATCTCATCATTTTTGTTAGAGTTCTGTTTTTCCTTTCTGCTACTCCATTTTGTTCAGGTGTGTATGGAACAGTTTTCTGATGTTCTATTCCATTTTGTCTTAAGTAGTCTTCTATTCTGTGACCTGTAAATTCACCTCCATTATCACTTCTGATGACAATTGGCTTCCTTTGAAATTTGTTACTTGATCTTGTTACATAGTCTGCAAGTTTATCAAAAACTTCACTTTTGTTCTTAATTAAGTATGTGACTGTGTATCTTGAGTAGTCATCTATAAAAGTAAACATGTATCTATTTCCTCCTGATGTAGTCACTTTCATGGGTCCACATACGTCAGTATGCACCAAATCAAGTGGTTTTTTGCTTTTCATCTCACTTTCTTTTGGAATAGATATCCTTGTGGCTTTGGATTTTATGCAACATTCACATCTTATGGTAATTGAGCAATCTGATATCTTTAAATCTTTTGTCAATTCTTTTCTCTGTAGTTCCCTTATACTGTCTGGGTGTCTATGTCCTAGACGTCTATGCCACATGTGAATACAGTTTTTGTGATCATGTGCACATACCTTCATCTGTTCCTTTGGTTTGTCAAAATGATATAATTGTTCATCTGCCTTGACTTTGGTTATCAACTTGTTTCCTGCAAGAATTGCACACTCATTATCTTTGAATTTTACTGTAAGTCCTTTTGCTGCAGTTAAATGTTTCACAGATAATAATCCGCCTTCCAATTTTGGAATATACAACACATCCTGTACAAGTATCTTTGAATCTTGTCCGAACTTGTTTGAACAATTTAGCATACCTTGTCCGATACCTTCTGCGGTTATTTTGCTTCCATCTGCAAGATAAATGGCTTCTTTCTTATTTAAATCAAGATCAGTAAAGAAATTCTTGTCACTTGTCATATGACTTGTTGCTCCTGAATCAATAAACCAACCAAGTGATGATTTCTTATCAGTTACTTTAAAAGTGCCATTCCAATTATTTTCACATGAATCAGAAATTGTGTTTTTCACCTTCTGTATATTATCTTTATAGTATAATTTCTGTTCTGCTTTCCATATGGTACAGTCTTTCTTTAAATGACCTTTTTTCTTACATCTGAAGCATTCTCTTGTCTCTTTATTATAGGGATTTTTAAGTTCTGTAGCTTTAAGAGCATTTCCATTATCTTTTTCAGTAGAAGAATCATTGCTTTGTTCTTTCCTTCTCTGATATTCATCTATGAGTCTGGTCTTCACAAACTCTAATGTAATGTTAGTTTCTGGTCTTGTCTCTAGTGCATTTATTAAAGCTGTATATGAATCTGGTAAACTGCACAATAACATTGCTGCTTTATGGCTTTCCTTAATATCTTCACCAATAGATCTTAGCTGTAATATCACTTCCATCATTGAGAATATATGCTTCTGCATGTCACTGTCTGCATTTAGTCTCATATTGTAAAGCTTTCTTAGTAGAAATAACTTGTGATTTAAGCTAGGTCTCTCATATAGCTTTCTTAATAATTCCCACATTCCTTTCGCTGTTTCTTCATTTCTTATATGTATTAATTGAGCATCATTCACTAATAAGCTGATGGTAGCTCTCGCTTGTCTATTTTTCTTATCCCATATCTGATTATCTTCATCAGGTCTATCTGTAGTGATTACTTCCCATAAATCATCTTTAGACAATAACATCTCTACTTTGAACTTCCATAGCTGATAGTTCTCATCATTCAGTTTAGCTACTGTGAGTTTTAGCTCTGTGCTATTCATCATTTTTAACTTATCTTACTTGTTTGGAGAGACTTGCACTGAAGAATTCTTCTGCATTCACCAGAGTCTTGCTGAGTGTTCCAGTGTCCTGGGTATCTGGTATTCTTGGGTGTCCTGGGATCTGTGGTGTCTGGATTCTCTGTATCTGTGTACGCTGTATCTGGGTGCCTGGGTCTGGGTGTCTGGGCCCATAACCTGTTGCATAGCTTCTGAATCCACACGTTTGCAGAGGAAACTTCACAGAGCAGGTTGCATGGGATAACAAGCGTTTACTTCTCTGAACATGAGGTGAAGGAATAATGCACAGACATTACAGCATTGCATCAGCTAACATGAACAAAACGAAAGTGAAACCAAACAAGAAGAGAGACTAATTCTTATACAATACATTAAAGAAGGAAACGTTACACAACATCGCCATCTACTGTCAGGTCAGCATAAAGTCCTCCTGTTACACATATATAATAAGTTCTGATCTGTTGCATATGACAACAAAGCCAAGCATCAAGGTATAGGCGGGGAGAGGCAAGACTGAGAGACACACCACCATGAAGACAAAAGCGGGTAGAGTGGATGGTACTTATAAGTATTGCAAGGCAAGATTAACACATTCCTTATATTGGCCTCTGCGTGTTGAATGGATCTAACCAATTCTGAGGAAACTCAAGGAATAATAGTGAGGGTTACATAACAAAAGCTAAAAATATATAAGCATTTGAAGAAAGCTGTCTGAAGTTAGAAACAGCAAATAAAATCATGTTATTAATATATTTGTTTGTATATTTATACATCTTATAATTTTTTATATTTCCTGCACCATTGCACTTTATTGTATTCTGACATTAACATTGTACGATTTACTTGTTTGAAAACACATACTGTATATATTTTCATACTGATTACATCTAATATAATGGGCCCTATGCACAATATTAGAATACAATTTATATAGTCTGCATACCGTTAGAGACTATACCGTGGAAAATCTTTGATTCAACCTCCCTAATTTTAATATAATTATTGTTGTTATTGTTAAGTTTTATGTGAATTCAATTTGAATTCAATTTTTAATTTTGAGTTAATACACTCCAAGTGTTTTTTGAAGGTTATATAAAATCATGTTATGTAGCTCTCATTATTAGTGATGAAAGAGCACACTCTCCACTACTCGATACTCGATCGAGCATCGGGTGCTCGGGTGTACTCGTTTCTCAATTGAGTATCGCTGGTGCTCACAAATCCCCGCCCCACATCTTTTGCGCCTGTTATACACGGTAATGCCATAGCCTAGTTGCCTACTTACACTACTGTGATTGGCCAGCCACATCGAGTCATCAGGTCTTATATAAGACTTGTTGATGTGATGCTCAGCACACTCTCCTTTGGAAGCAGTTCAGGAAGAGCTGATCTAGAAGAGAAAGCTTAGATTAGAGCAGGTGTATAGGCAGTGTTTAATTTCTATTGTAGCACTTGTATACCACTGCTGTGTAAAGCACTCGTCGGGGGGTGGACTCACCAACGTCATCTGCATTCTTCACACTGGCGGCTGCCACATTCCTGAGGTGACTCTTGCCCGTTTCAGAGCACAAGGAATAATTAGAGTCAGAGTTAGAACAACGTCAAGCAGTTCGGCTTTATTCTCCTCTGGACACAGCACATCCAAGACACTATTAGCACGTCTGACACCAGCAATACATCTTCTACAACTCGCTTAACTTCTTCTACTACACCAGAGTGGTCCACAAAGTAAAATCGGGACGAGGAGCCCGGTGAAAACTGCACTTCGATCTTTTTCCCTGGAAACACTTCAATCCAGTCACGGAAATACACATCTACTAGGTCGTCCACCCCCTTTTGGTTATCCTGCCCGCGTACTCACTGGTGGCCCACTCGCTGTTTGCTCAAGCACGCACACTTCTGCTGAGCGTTCCCACAGTGGTTCTACCACTGGCACTACTGATCCGTCAGCCCACAGTTTCTGGCTAACGTTCCCACGGTGATTCCTTCACCGGCTTCACTACAGTTGCTGGTACCCTTCACAAAACTCACTTCTTGTGTGTCGGTTGCACAGCCCTGGATTTTGCACATCCTCACAGTAGCAGGGTCCACCCCGAATGACTCTTTCTAGAAAGTCCCTTATACAAAATAATGACCAACACTTCATCTACTTAACTCCTTGATGTCCTGACAAGTCTCCACTACACTGAATGTGCTCAATGACCACACCTTGTGTCCTACCACTGTACTACACTGACCATCTAATAACGCTCTAACTGAATCCACTAGTATGCCCCATCTAGTGATCCCTTGCAAAGCTATATCTACCCAACTGTAACTACTATACTACAAGTGCCCTCCTCTAATGTTCCAAAAGGATGCACTACCTTATCTAACTCTATATACAATACATTACTATGCAGTCAATGACAGATAAACAGATATACATACATATACACAGCAGCATAAAACATTTAAAGGGTTAATATCTTGACCCTCCTTACAGCTGCACCATTAAAAGAAAAGTCCTTTTCAGGGCTATATACTGTCCTTTCTCTAGTAGTGGCATTCAGTATAGGAATAGCTGGTGGAGGAGGGATAGTTTTGAATAGAGGTATATAGGCTGGGCTTATGGCTTTACAGTCCTTCTATAGGTATACTGCTGCTGCAACCTAAAAACAAAAGTCTTTTTCAGGGCTACATATTTCCTTTTCCCTACTAATACCGGAAAGTTTGCAGGCATATAATATTTACCTAATTTAAAATGTGCAAGGCGTGCGGTAAGGGACAGGGAAGTGGACGTAATTTTTAGAGGGTCATCAGGTGACCCTCACTCATAATTTTTAGAGGGTTATCAGGCAGCCTTGTGTCATAATTTTTAGAGAGTCAGCATGTGGCCCTCACTCTAAATACTTAGAGGGTCATCATGCGGCCCTTGCACCAAATTTTTTGAGGGAAAACAGGTGGCTCTCGCTCATAATTTTTAGTGGGTCATCATGCAGCCCTCGCACCAAATTTTTAGAGGGTAAACAGGTAGTATGCATTCAAAAATTTTAGAGGTTAAACAGGCGGCCCTCGTTCATAAGCTTTAGAAGGTCATCATGGTGCCATCACTCATAATTTTTAGAGGGTCATCATGCAAGCCTCGCTTTTAATATTTCCAGGGTGTGTATGACGCCCTCCTTCATAATTTTTACAGGATGTGTATGAGGCCTACCTCTACTACTCATATATATATATATATATATATATATATATATACAGTACAGACTAAAAGTTTGGACACACCTTCTCATTCAAAGATTCTTCTGTATTTTCAGGACTATGAAAATTGTAGAATCACACTGAAGGCATCAAAACTATGAATTAACGAATGTGGAATTATACATTACACTTTACAAAAAAGTTTAGAGTTTAAACAGGCGGCCCTTGTTCATAAGCTTTAGAAGGTCATCATGGTGCCATCACTCATAATTTTTAGAGGGTCATCATGCAAGCCTCGCTTTTAATATTTCCAGGGTGTGTATGACGCCCTCCTTCATAATTTTTACAGGATGTGTATGAGGCCTACCTCTACTACTCATATATATATATATATATATATATATATATATATACAGTACAGACCAAAAGTTTGGACACACCTTCTCATTCAAAGATTCTTCTGTATTTTCAGGACTATGAAAATTGTAGAATCACACTGAAGGCATCAAAACTATGAATTAACGAATGTGGAATTATACATTACACTTTACAAAAAAGTGTGAAACAGCTGAAAATATGTCTTATATTCTAGGTTCTTCAAAGTAGCCACCTTTTGCATTGATTACTGCTTTGCACGCAGAAAAGGTGAACGGATGGACTCTACATGCCTAGTTCCCACCGTGAAGCATAAAGGAGGTGGTGTGATGGTGGGGGGGTGCTTTGCTGGTGACACTGTTGGGGATTATTCAAAATTGAAGCGGTGAGCGGTCTAGCGCACCCCAAACCATCTCGATTGGGTTCAGGTCTGGTGACTGTGGAGGCCAGGTCATCTGGCATAGCACCCCAACACTCTCCTTCTTGGTCAAATAGCCCTTACACAGCCTGGAGGTGTGTTTGGGGTCATTGCCCTGTTGAAAAATAAATGATGGTCCAACTAAACACAAACCGGATGGAATAGCATGCTGCTGCAAGATGCTGTGGTAGCCATGCTGGTTCCGTATGCCTTCAATTTTGAATAAATCCCCAACAGTGTCACCAGCAAAGCACCCCACATCATCACAAAACCTCCTCCATGCTTCACGGTGGGAACCAGGCATGTAGAGTCCATCCGTTCACCTTTTCTGCGCGCAAAGCAGTAATCAAAGCAAAAAGTGGCTACTTTGAAGAACCTAGAATATAAGACATATTTTCAGTTGTTTCACTCTTTTTTGTAAAGTGTAATGTATATTTCCACATGTGTTAATTCATAGTTTTGATGCCTTCAGTGTGATTCTACAATTTTCACAGTCATGAAAATGCAGAAAAATCTTTGAATGAGAAGGTGTGTCCAAACTTTTGGTCTGTACTGTATATATATATATATATATATATATATATATATATATATATTTATTGATCGCCCGCCAGGGCAGTGGGATACTAAGTACCGGGCTGGTGTCTTAAAGGGATGTGTCAAGGCAGCAGTGACCCGGTCCGTGGCCCTGGGCATCCAAAAAAAGGGGAATATTTACAGGGGATGATAGAGTTTGTAGTAAAGTGTTCGTGATGCCACCTGTGGTTTCTGGTCAGAGGAGACAAGCTCTGCAGTGCAGATCCTCTGGGACAGATGGTGTGATGCAGCAGAGTTGGTAAAGCTTCCCACTGGTGAAGCTTGTTGTCCCAAGGCAGAAAGATGTTGTTGAGAGTAATGGTGCTGGGAGATGTAGCAGAGTGGAGTGTGTGTCGCAAGAAGAATTTGAGAGGGCACAGTCAGGTGCAGTTTCCAAAGCTTTACTCACAGTTCTGTCGGCAACACAGATGCCCGCTTGGTACAGTGTCCTCCAGGTGAGGGGCTCAGCAAACTCCCAGGTAGATTGGGAGACATCTCTCCAGGACTCCTCTCAATGTGTTCCTTTCACTGGCTGTCTCACTGTGCTGATTCCCACTCCTGCTTCCTTTCCAGCACCCCACAAACAGTGTCCCAGATCGGCTGCTGCGAATCCTGTCGGATAACATCTTCTCTGCGTTTCCTTGATTCTATATAGCTGCCTGTCCGGAGAATATGAATGTGGTTGTTGTCTGTGACCCCTAAAGTTGCCACAGCAGTCGGCTTGCTAGCTGAGTCTTAAAGTTCTCCACTAGGCTAGGGGCCGAGTCTGTTGTGAACACGTTGGAGGCGATTTCGGAGCTGGGGCTCCCTCCGGTGGTTGCTGAGGGTAATGAACCAATTGCTGAATGGCTTTCAGCTGGGTCTGAATGGTCTGATATAAGTGACCTGAACTCACATCAGCCTTGCCGGTAATCAATTGTTCTTCCAGGTCTTGGTTGGAGCTCAGCTTACATTCCTGCTTTCATTCAGATAAGTGAATTGCTGTTTTTTTTCCTCTTGTTGGATTTTCCTTGCTGGTTTGCTGTCTTGCAGTAGACTTCAGCCTGGTCCCCTTTTGGGGCCTGGCGCTGCATTTGTGCTCAGTTTGTGTTTGCACTTTTGCTCTGTTCCTGTGTCAGTTTTTATTTGCTGAATTGCTGTGTGTTACACCAGAGATCTGATTTAGGTGGTAGAGATCGTGTGATCTCAGGTTTTTTGTGAATCAGAAGTGTTGGTATATTTGTCAGGGTTTTTTGGGTGGCAGTCAGAATTCTTTCCTATACTTTTCTATCTAGACAGAATTGGGCCCCAGCTGTTATGAATGTGCTGGAGATGGTTTCTGAGCAGAGACTCCCTCTGGTGGTTGCAGACAGTACTGAACCTTACAGCGAGGAATGGCAATCTGGGATCATGGACTGGACTGATATAAGGGAGGTTACCTCCCATGATGGTCACCGGTGATCAATTGTTCTTGTCTCAATTGTGGTTCCTGGTTCATTTGGAAGTCTGCTGGAGTCTTGCATGCATCTGCTGCTTTCAGATAAGATATTTTCTGCTTTTCTTTTTGTGCTTGCTTTTTGCATAATTTTCTGCACTTTTGTGGAGGTCAGTCAGGTCCCCTCCTTGGGCCTGTGCTCCTCTCAGTTTATCTTTAGCCACTGTTATTTGTTCATTTGCTTTTTCCTGTTTTTTCAGTGGCTGCGGCTTAGTTTTGTTACACCAGAGATCTGATTTAGGTGGTGGAGATCGTGTGATCTCAGGTGTTTTTGCAATCAGAAGAGTTGGTATTTTTTAGTTTTTTTTGTTGGATTGCAGTCAGAATTCTTTCCTGTACTTTTCTGTCTAGACAGATTGGGCCCAGCGTTTGCTCATTCTATTTTCTGTCTGTGTCCGTGCTTCTTCTTGTCTAACCGCCATTACATGTTTGGGGGCTTCCTAATTTCTTTAGGGATCTGCTCGTGGGCAGATAGCTTTCATCTTTCTGCCTTTAGGTGTAGTTATCTCTCAGGCTGTGATGAGGCGTCTAGGATCAACGTAGGAACGCTCCACGGCTACCTCTAGTTGTGTGGTTAGTTCAGGTTACTGCAATCAAATAGGTTCTAGCCTCTCTGGTGTATTGCCGTTTTGGCTTTTTCTCCTCAGCTACCTAAACATAACAGTATCACCGGCCAAAACTGAAAATTATATGGTACTCCAAGAAGGGAAAAATAGTGTGGAAAGAAAAAAAAAAGTCAGAGTTGTCAGAGATTTTTTTTTTTTCTGTTTGTTGCATTTTTTCCCTCTTTTTCTCTGGGTGCTGAGGAGGATTTTTTTTTCTCTCAATGGAGTTTGCACAGTTGTCTGGCCGTGTGGATCAGCTTGCCGCTGAGGTTCGGAGTATTGCTACCTATTTTGCTGGGTTGCCGGTTGTGGAACCTAGGATTCCCATGCCAGATTTGTTTTTGGGGATCGGGCTAAATTTCTGAATTTCAAAAATAACTGTAAGTTGTTTTTTGACTTAAAACCTAAGTCCTCGGGGAGCGCAGCACAGCAGGTTAAATTGTCATCTCTCTCTTGCGCAGCGACCCTCAGGATTGGGCTTTTTCCCTGACACCTGGGGATCCTGTTTGAATGATATTGATGTATTTTTTCTGGCTCTGGGGTTATTGTACGATGAACCTAATGTCACTGATCAAGCTGAAAAAACCTTGTTGGCATTAAATCAGGGTCTTGAAGACGCTGAGTTGTACTGTCAGAAATTCCGAAAGTGGGCAGTCCTGACCAAATGGAATGATGATGCTTTGGCAGCCTTTTTTCGGAAGGGCTGTCAGAGAATGTAAAGGATGTTATGGTGGGATTCCCTGTTCCCTCTGGTCTCAATGATTCTATGTAATTGGCTATTCAAATTGACAGACGTTTGCGTGAGCGCAGAGGTATGCGTGAGATGGTGTTGCCTTGTGAGCCAGCTCCTGGGCCCATGCAGTGTGATGGAGTGACTTCTGGGGCTCAGCGTCATGAGTTTCGAAAGCGCAATGGGTTATGTTTCTACTGTGGTAGAGCCTCTCATGCTCTTTCCGTCTTCCCTAAGTGGGGAAGACGTTTTGCACGTTCAGTTGTCTTGGGTAGTGTTCAGACTAAATTTCTGTTGACTGTTACCCTGATTTGCTCCCTGTCCACATTTTCTGTTCAGGCTTTTGTTGATTCAGGAGCAGCTATTAACCTGATGGATTTTGACTTTGCCAAACGTTGTGGGTTTCCCATGATACCCCTGCAGAAGTCTATTCCCCTACTGGGCATTGATTCTACCCCTTTGGCAGAGAATAAACCCCAGTTTTCTACTCAGGTGATAATGAAGGTTGAACCAGATCATCAGGAGAGTTGCAAATTTCTGGTGCTGCATAATCTGCATGACATTATTGTACTAGGTTTCCCTTGGTTACAGTCTCATAATCCTGTTTTGGATTGGAAATCTGTGTCTGTGACCAGTTGGGGCTGCCAATGTGTTAATACTGACACTCCATGTTTTTTCTGCCTCTCCCCAGTCTCAGGATGTTTCTGACTTTTTGACTGATTTTTCGGATGTATTTAGTGAAAGTAAATCTGCATCCTTGCCCCCTCACAGGAGCTATGATTGCGCTATTGAATTAGTGCCTGGTGGTAAATTTCCTAAAGGTCGCCTTTTTAACTTGTCTGTACCTGAACACAATGCTATGCGATCTTATATCAAGGAGTCATTGGAGAAGAGTCATATCAGACCATCCTCTTCACCCTTGGGCGTCGTTTTTTTCTTTGTGGCCAAAAAGGATGGTTCATTGAGGCCATGTATTGATTATCGTCTCTTGAATAAGATCACTGTGAAGTATTAATATCCTTTACCCTTGATTTCTGACCTGTTTTCCAGAGTGAAAGGTGCTAGTTGGTTTACCAAGCTTTACCTCAGGGGGGCGTATAACCTTATTCGCATTAAGCACGGGGATGAATGGAAGACGGCGTTTAATACCCCAGAGGGGCATTTTGAGTACCTAGTGATGCCCTTTGGGCTCACTAATGCTCCTTCCGTCTTCCAATCCTTCATGAATGATATTTTCAGGGATTTTGTGGATAAATTTCTGATTGTTTATTTGGATGATGTCTTGATTTTTTCCAATGACTGGGACTCTCATGTGAAACATGTTCGGACTGTGTTCCAGATTTTGAGAGAGAATGCACAGTATGTGAAGGGATCAAAGTTTTTTTTTGGCGTACAGAAGGTCTCATTTCTGGGATTCATTTTGTCTCCATCTGTTACTGAAATGGACCCGGTCAAGGTTCAGGCCATCTGTGATTGGGTCCAACCTACTTCATTAAAGGCTCTCCAGAGTTTTTTGGGTTTTGCCAATTTTTATCGTAAATTTATTGGTAATTTCTCCGGTATTGTTAAACCATTGACTGATTTAACCAAAAAGGGTTCTGATGTGGTGAATTGGCCTCCTGAGGCAGTTTCTGCATTTCAGGAACTTAAGCAGAGATGCACTACTGCTCCTGTTCTACGGCAGCCTGATGTTTCTCTACCGTTTCAGGTTGAGGTTGATGCCTCTGAAATTGGGGCAGGTGCCGTTTTGTCCCAAAGAGATCCAGAGACTATCACGGTGAGGATTGCAAGAGAACTCACCAGTGCAATCTCCCGGAAGACGAGTGCAGAAGAAAGCTTCAGGCTCCTAGGAACGCAGGGTGAGCAAGGCAGGAGAGAGATAGTATCAGGGCCTGAATCACCTGACAGTTGAGGGGCGTGGCTTCAGCTCCAGGGAGCTAGAAGCTGAGGGAAAACTCCTAGAAAGGTAACTACCGGACAAAGTTACCCAGGGGCACAGACAGAGACGTAAATCTGAACAAGCCAAGGTCAAAGCACGAGAAGACAGTATAGTACCAAGGATGAGACAGAACGGATAGTCGGGGACAGGCAGAGGTCAAAACCAAACAGACAGCGAAGGTACAGAAACAGAATCCAACAAGCAGTATCCAGAGATCAGACCGCATCAAAACCAAAGTATCAGGCAAACCAGAACACAGCACAAACACACTCAGGGGTCAACACACTCTGCCAAGGGCGAAAGTATAACTGACAGGGATTGGAGCTTCCTAGGGCTATAAGAAGCTCTTCCCGAACCAAGGAGAGGCCACAATAATAAGCCCCAGGTGTGCAGGTAAGAGCTTGCACTGGGATCAAAACCTTAACCCCTGGCGTGCAGGTCAACCCTGCACTGGGATCATGACAGAGACCTCTAAGAGTAACCCTTGTGCCTTTTTCTCTCGAAAATTTTCTCCAACTTAACGTAATTATGACGTGGGTAATCGGGAGTTATTGGCCATGAAGTGGGCCTTTGAAGAGTGGAGACATTGGCTGGAAGGAGCCAAACATCAGGTGGTGGTCCTCACGGACCATAAGAACCTGGTTTATCTCGAATCAGCCAAGCGACTTAATCCTAGACAGGCCAGGTGGGCCTTGTTTTTCACACGTTTTAATTTTGTGGTTTCTTTTCTTCCTGGCACTAAGAATGTTAAGGCCGATGCCCTCTCGAGGAAATTCTTTGCGGACTCTGCTGAGTTATCTGATCCTGATGTTATTTTGAAAGAGGGTGTAGTACTTTCCACCATCTCGCCCATTTTGAGACTGGCTCTGGAGGGTTGTCAGAAGGATAAACCTGAGCGCTGCCCTATTGGGAAATTGTTTGTCCCAGACCAGTGGAAGAAGAGTGTGATGTCTGAGATTCATTGTTCCGCGTTGGCTGGTCATCCCGGGATTTTTGGTACCAGAGACTTGGTGAGTCGGTCCTTTTGGTGGCCTACTTTGTCTCGTGACGTCAGGGAATTTGTGCAGTCCTGTGGGACTTGCTCTCGTTCCAAGCCTTGCTCTCGCTCTAGTGGTTTGTTAATGCCATTACCTGTGCCCAAGAGGCCATGGACCCATATCTCTATGGATTTTATTTCCGCCCTCCTTGTTTCTCAGAAAATGACCATTATCTGGGTAATCTGTGATAAGTTTTCCAAGATGATACATCTTGTGCCATTACCTAAGTTACCTAACTCCTCCGAATTGGTGCCTTTGTTCCTTCAGCACGTGGTTCGATTACATGGCATTCCGGAGAACATTGTGTCTGACAGAGGAGTCCAATTGTTTCCAGATTTTGGAGGACATTTTGTTCTAAACTTGGTGTTCAATTATCTTTCTCCTCTGCATTTCATCCTCAGACCAATGGACAAACCGAGAGAACAAACCAGACCTTGGAGACTTATTTGAGATGGTTTGTGTCTGCTGATCAAGATGACTGGGTCTCTTTTTTGCCTTTGGCTGAGTTTGCTCTTAATAATAGGGCTAGCTCTGCCACCTTGATGTCTCCATTTTTCTGCAAATCTGGTTTTCACCCTCGATTTTCTTCGGGACAGGCGGAGGCTTCTGTCTGTCCGAGTGTTGTGCAGCGAATGCAGCAGATTTGGGACCAGGTAGTGGAGAGGTTGTCTCTCTCTCAGGAGAAGGCCCAACGGTTTGCCAACCGGCATAGGACTGATGGTCCTCGGTTTAAAGTGGGGGACTTGGTTTGGTTGTCCTCAAGAAATATCCCTATGAGGGTTGCATCTCCAAAGTTTAAGCCTAGGTTCATTGGACCTTATAAGATCATGGAGATTCTTAATCCTGTTTCCTTCCGTTTGCTTCTTCCAGGGACATTTAAGATCCATAACGTGTTCCACAAGTCCTTATTGAAGAGGTTTGTCGAGCCAGTGGTTCCTATGGCTGCGCCTCCTGACCCTGTTTTGGATGAGGGCAATCTGGAGTATGTGGTTGAGAAAATATTGGATTCTCGTTTTTCTAGACAGAAACTCCAGTATTTGGTTAAGTGGAGAGGTTATGGTCAGGAGGACAATTCTTGGGTGTTTGCTTCAGACATCCATGCTAGGAGACTGATTCGTGCCTATCACCGAGCTCATCCTGATTGGCCTGGTTGCACAAGTGAGGGTTCGGTGACCCCTCCTCAAGGGGGGGGTACTGTTATGAATGTGCTGGAGATGGTTTCTGAGCAGAGACTCCCTTAGCAGATCTGTCCCTTTGGTCCTTAGTCCTTCATTGTCTTGCTGCTGTGAGAATGGAACTAGTCTGCCCACAGCTCACAGTTCTTAAACCTGCTAGGTCCCTCCCCTCGGTGTCCGAGGGTGGGATGATAATCTCCACCCTTAGCTCCCTGCAGAATTTATTCCCAATATCTAAAAAAGGGGATAACTTTCTCCAGGATGATCGGATCAGGACACGAGAGGTACCAGCAGATGCAGTATGTTTTGCCTGTCGCATGGATATCAAACCTGGCCCGATTGGGTCTCGTTGGAGGGCCAATCTCTATATCTCAGAACCCAGAGCCATCACGGACTCGGGAGTTACACCGTCAAATGCCCGAGGTCCGCCGGGTCACACAGATATTTTTATGAGAATGTACCTACAAAGATGTGCTCATAATTCATAATCCTAGAACGGAGCCTTCGTGTCTGGAAACATACAATGGATGTCTTTTCAGTGTCTAGCTGGCAGGTATAATCTAATTGAAGCCCCCAGGTTTTAAGTACTGTTCTAGTGAAAATATATCGTCGCACTACCGTGGTGGTGCACAAGTAGGTTTCCCAACCCGTGTATAGTAAGGTAGATAAACTTGGCACTCAACTTATAGATGATAATCCCAAATTTTTATTGCAGTCACAGAACAGATAGAAGACGTTTCGGTCCAATAAGGGCCTTCCTCAGTCTGACAGCAATATGGAGGATGTTACAAACAAAAGAAAAACAATAAATAAAATAAAATTCTAACAAAAGTAATGCAAAGGAGTACTATATACATATATACATATGTCCAAAAAACCAAACCAGAGAAGAGTAACAGGGAGTGAGCACCTATGGTGGATTTTAATATCAGGTGAAGATATAGTTTAGTGTTGTGATAAAAAGGTTCCAATACTTACCCGACTGCTTGTGGCAAAGGAGTAGTGTGAATGAAGGCAGCTTGCCTGAGAGGAAGATATAGTGCTATATCATATCTATAGATAGGTGTAGTCCTAAGTAGGACATTCCAGTATATATTCCTGATCATGAACAAAGATTAGGTACTAAATACCTTAATAGAAAGACCCTCCTATAGTTAGTTTCTGGTATGCCCTTCTTATGAGGTAGTCTCTAGTCGAGATCTAGGATGTAGAGTAATAAAGATTTTTGTCTAATATGAGGAGAAAGGAGGGGTCTGGAGATATGTAGGTATAAGGACTTACACAATCCTAACCGGGATCAGGTACTGTGGGCCGCAGTGGCTCCTTGATAACCTAGAATATCAGAAGATGAACTAATCTTTGTTCATGATCAGGAATATATACTGGAATGTCCTACTTAGGACTACACCTATCTATAGATATGATATAGCACTATATCTTCCTCTCAGGCAAGCTGCCTTCATTCACACTACTCCTTTGCCACAAGCAGTCGGGTAAGTATTGGAACCTTTTTATCACAACACTAAACTATATCTTCACCTGATATTAAAATCCACCATAGGTGCTCACCTCCCTGTTACTCTTCTCTGGTTTGGTTTTTTGGACATATGTATATATGTATATAGTACTCCTTTGCATTACTTTTGTTAGAATTTTATTTTATTTATTGTTTTTCTTTTGTTTGTAACATCCTCCATATTGCTGTCAGACTGAGGAAGGCCCTTATTGGACCGAAACGTCTTCTATCTGTTCTGTGACTGCAACAAAAATTTGGGATTATCATCTATAAGTTGAGTGCCAAGTTTATCTACCTTAAGTACTGTTCTGGCCTGGCCTACTTAGCATACTAACAAGCCGGCTATTCACATTGAGCAGTAAATCCTGTCTAGAGTCGAATCTACTCAGCATATTAATAGACCTTTTCATTCAGAGTGGAGACCAACCCCTATTGTATTGAATATGCCCACAGGCCATAGGGAATTAAAGCAGTTAGCAGCCTGTGGTTCTGTGAACAGACAAAATGGAGGCTGGTATAGGCCCTATCCAAGATGGTGGCTGTTCCCTCCTCACACTTCCTATTTCTTTGGGGGTTCTGCTACGGGGCAGTTAGCTTTCATCTTTCTGCCTTTAGGTGTAGCTATCTCTCCAGCTGTGACGAGGCGTCTAGGATCACTGTAGGTACGCTCCACGGCTACTTCTAGTGTTGCGGTTTGTTTAGGGTTCTGCAACCCAGTAGTTTCCAGCCTCTCTGGTGTATTGCTACTTTGGCTATTTTTGCTATTTCTCCTCAGCTACCGATACATAACACGAGTCCCTTCTGCGACCTGGTCCCTCCACAATTGGATCGGGCCCCATGGATGGATCACTCACTGTCCGTGCCCCTAAGACCCCTTCTTTCCTTCCAAAAGCTTCCCTCTATGCTTCTCTGTCTCTCACATTCTCTGTCTGGGGCCGAGCTCCTATCAGCTCCAAGTCCCCTCCCAGACTCTCTAACTAGACTCTGTTTCCTGCTTTCTAAAGTTTCACTTCCCATCCTTCTTACTTTCTCCACCCACCACCTATGCACTCTTTCCTACCCAGCCTGGGATGAGACCATCCTCCCTTAGGGTACGTCCAGGGTGCCCGGCTGCTATAGTCTTTGTTGGGTGCAGGTGTTAGAGTCCTGGGTGGTGCTCCCTACTTACCTGAGAGTGGGGTATCACACCTCTGGATGAGGTGCAATACCTCTGTGGCAACTGAACCCACAGGGGCGCCATCTATATATTATATATATATATATATATATATATATCCCAGTAGTAATTGTTTTTCAGCCCCTGCATAGGATTTACCACTCTAGGAGTCCCACTCCTTAAATATGGGAAAAATGTTTTCTGAGACCCTCCTCTACATGTCTTCCAGGGTGTATTGCAGTCCCTTCTCTTACTTTTTGGCAGCCCTTGCATAGGATTTATAAGTTTAGGAGTCCCACTACTTCACCATTTCAACAGAATGTGTATGCAGCACACAGAGGCCAATATAAGTAATGTTTTAATCCTGCCTTGTAACACTGCTTCAGTTTCCATGGAGACGCATCTCTTGGCCTTGCCTTTCCACACCCATACATTTACGCATCTGGTGTGGGCGGGCGTTGGTGATGTCAATCAACGAATCCTGGAGCTCTGGTCTTGGTGTGGGTGACAGGAGCGCCACTGACAGTCGCTTCCTTATTGGTGAGTTCTGCCACAAATAGCCTGTGCCTCAGCCATAATATCCCTGTGAAGAAGTTGCACGCAAATCACACGTCAGGGGTGTTCTCTCGCCTTGATTACCACACAGGTTGTTGCCTTCTCGGACCTTACTTCTTATCCTTCATTTCATTCAGGATTTTGTCCTTAGTCTCTTTATCAGCATTGTCATTTTTCATTGCATTCTATGGTGCTTCCAGTGTGTACCTATTGGATTATAGTAGGATTTTTCCACAGTTTACCCTCTTATGACGTTTGGCTCATTATTCTATTTGTATGTAATGACATGTATATCCTTATTGGACTATAGAATTTGCAATTTGTTTTTTCTCTTGTAAGGGTGGTGGACAATTTCTGTTGCGTTTCTACTCCTAAAGACACCAATCGCATCAATGTTGTGTGTTTTGAACAATGTCCTGGATCTTTTGTATATATTGTTGTTGTGAATGTGTTAGAAATGAATTCTGAGCAGAAGCTCCCTCTGGTGGTTACAAACAGTACTGAACTATCCAATGAAGATTGTGAAGAGTGGCGATCAGGTGTTACTGACTGGTCTTATATAAGGGAGGTTCCCTCCCATCAGGGTTGCCGGTGATCAATTGTTCTGGTCTCATCTTTGATTCCTGTTCACTTTGTAGCTTGCTGTTTCGTGCCTGCATCTTCTGCTAACAGATAAGACATTTTCTTCTTTTAGTTTTTTGTGCTTGCTTTTTGCATTTTGTCCTGCACTTCTGTGGGGGTCTGCCGGGTCCCCTCCGGGGGCTTGTGCTCCTCTCAGTTTAGTTCAGCTACTGTTGTTTGTTCATTTGCCTTTTCCAGTTTTTTCAGTGGCTGCTGTTTAGTTTTGTTACACCAGAGAACTAATTTAGGTGGTAGAGGTCGTGTGATCTCAGGTGTTTTTGTAATTAGTAGTGTTGGTACTTTTCAGGGTTTTTTGGGATTGCAGTAAGTGTCCTTCCTATCCTTTTCTATTTAGGAAGTTTGGGCCCCAACGTTTGCTCATACTATTTTCTGTCTGTGTCTGTGTATTTCCTCTTGTCTAACCGCCATTACATGTTTGGGGGCTTTCTATGTTCTTTGGGGATCTGCTCCGGGGCACATAGTTTTCCTCTTTCTGTCTTTAGGTGTAGTTAGCTTCTCAGGCTGTGACGAGGCGTCTAGGACCAACGTAGGTACGCTCCACAGCTGCCTTTAGTTGTGGTGGTTAGTCAGGGTACTGCAATCCCATAGATTCCAACCTCTCTGGTGTATTTCCTTTTTTGCCTGCTCTCCTCAGCTACCAAATCATAACAGTATCACCGGCCCAAAAACTAATATTTGTATGGTACTCACAGAAGGGAAAAATAGTGTGGAAAGAAAAAAAAAGTCAGAGTTGTCAGAGATTTTTTTTTTTTCTGTTTGTTGCATTTTTTCCCTCTTTTTCTCTGGGTGCTGAGGAGGATTTTTTTTTCTCTCAATGGAGTTTGCACAGTTGTCTGGCCGTGTGGATCAGCTTGCCGCTGAGGTTCGGAGTATTGCTACCTATTTTGCTGGGTTGCCGGTTGTGGAACCTAGGATTCCCATGCCAGATTTGTTTTTGGGGATCGGGCTAAATTTCTGAATTTCAAAAATAACTGTAAGTTGTTTTTTGACTTAAAACCTAAGTCCTCGGGGAGCGCAGCACAGCAGGTTCAAATTGTCATCTCTCTCTTGCGCAGCGACCCTCAGGATTGGGCTTTTTCCCTGACACCTGGGATCCTGTTTTGAATGATATTGATGTATTTTTTCTGGCTCTGGGGTTATTGTACGATGAACCTAATGTCACTGATCAAGCTGAAAAAACCTTGTTGGCATTAAATCAGGGTCTTGAAGACGCTGAGTTGTACTGTCAGAAATTCCGAAAGTGGGCAGTCCTGACCAAATGGAATGATGATGCTTTGGCAGCCTTTTTTCGGAAGGGCTGTCAGAGAATGTAAAGGATGTTATGGTGGGATTCCCTGTCCCCTCTGGTCTCAATGATTCTATGTAATTGGCTATTCAAATTGACAGACGTTTGCGTGAGCGCAGAGGTATGCGTGAGATGGTGTTGCCTTGTGAGCCAGCTCCTGGGCCCATGCAGTGTGATGGAGTGACTTCTGGGGCTCAGCGTCATGAGTTTCGAAAGCGCAATGGGTTATGTTTCTACTGTGGTGGCGCCTCTCATGCTCTTTCCGTCTGCCCTAAGTGGGGAAGACGCTTTGCACGTTCAGTTGTCTTGGGTAGTGTTCAGACTAAATTTCTGTTGACTGTTACCCTGATTTGCTCCCTGTCCACATTTTCTGTTCAGGCTTTTGTTGATTCAGGAGCAGCTATTAACCTGATGGATTTTGACTTTGCCAAACGTTGTGGGTTTCCCATGATACCCCTGCGGAAGTCTATTCCCCTACTGGGCATTGATTCTACCCCTTTGGCAGAGAATAAACCCCAGTTTTCTACTCAGGTGATAATGAAGGTTGAACCAGATCATCAGGAGAGTTGCAAATTTCTGGTGCTGCATAATCTGCATGACATTATTGTACTAGGTTTCCCTTGGTTACAGTCTCATAATCCTGTTTTGGATTGGAAATCTGTGTCTGTGACCAGTTGGGGCTGCCAATGTGTTAATACTGACACTCCTGTTTTTTCTGCCTCTCCCCAGTCTCAGGATGTTTCTGACTTTTTGACTGATTTTTCGGATGTATTTAGTGAAAGTAAATCTGCATCCTTGCCCCCTCACAGGAGCTATGATTGCGCTATTGAATTAGTGCCTGGTGGTAAATTTCCTAAAGGTCGCCTTTTTAACTTGTCTGTACCTGAACACAATGCTATGCGATCTTATATCAAGGAGTCATTGGAGAAGAGTCATATCAGACCATCCTCTTCACCCTTGGGCGTCGTTTTTTTCTTTGTGGCCAAAAAGGATGGTTCATTGAGGCCATGTATTGATTATCGTCTCTTGAATAAGATCACTGTGAAGTATTAATATCCTTTACCCTTGATTTCTGACCTGTTTTCCAGAGTGAAAGGTGCTAGTTGGTTTACCAAGCTTTACCTCAGGGGGGCGTATAACCTTATTCGCATTAAGCACGGGGATGAATGGAAGACGGCGTTTAATACCCCAGAGGGGCATTTTGAGTACCTAGTGATGCCCTTTGGGCTCACTAATGCTCCTTCCGTCTTCCAATCCTTCATGAATTATATTTTCAGGGATTTTGTGGATAAATTTCTGATTGTTTATTTGGATGATGTCTTGATTTTTTCCAATGACTGGGACTTTCATGTGAAACATGTTCGGACTGTGTTCCAGATTTTGAGAGAGAATGCACAGTATGTGAAGGGATCAAAGTTTTTTTTTGGCGTACAGAAGGTCTCATTTCTGGGATTCATTTTGTCTCCATCTGTTACTGAAATGGACCCGGTCAAGGTTCAGGCCATCTGTGATTGGGTCCAACCTACTTCATTAAAGGCTCTCCAGAGTTTTTTGGGTTTTGCCAATTTTTATCGTAAATTTATTGGTAATTTCTCCGGTATTGTTAAACCATTGACTGATTTAACCAAAAAGGGTTCTGATGTGGTGAATTGGCCTCCTGAGGCAGTTTCTGCGTTTCAGGAACTTAAGCAGAGATGCACTACTGCTCCTGTTCTACGGCAGCCTGATGTTTCTCTACCGTTTCAGGTTGAGGTTGATGCCTCTGAAATTGGGGCAGGTGCCGTTTTGTCCCAAAGAGATCCAGAGACTATCACGGTGAGGATTGCAAGAGAACTCACCAGTGCAATCTCCCGGAAGACGAGTGCAGAAGAAAGCTTCAGGCTCCTAGGAACGCAGGTTGAGCAAGGCAGGAGAGAGATAGTATCAGGGCCTGAATCACCTGACAGTTGAGGGGCGTGGCTTCAGCTCCAGGGAGCTAGAAGCTGAGGGAAAACTCCTAGAAAGGTAACTACCGGACAAAGTTACCCAGGGGCACAGACAGAGACGTAAATCTGAACAAGCCAAGGTCAAAGCACGAGAAGACAGTATAGTACCAAGGATGAGACAGAACGGATAGTCGGGGACAGGCAGAGGTCAAAACCAAACAGACAGCGAAGGTACAGAAACAGAATCCAACAAGCAGTATCCAGAGATCAGACCGCATCAAAACCAAAGTATCAGGCAAACCAGAACACAGCACAAACACACTCAGGGGTCAACACACTCTGCCAAGGGCGAAAGTATAACTGACAGGGATTGGAGCTTCCTAGGGCTATAAGAAGCTCTTCCCGAACCAAGGAGAGGCCACAATAATAAGCCCCAGGTGTGCAGGTAAGAGCTTGCACTGGGATCAAAACCTTAACCCCTGGCGTGCAGGTCAACCCTGCACTGGGATCATGACAGAGACCTCTAAGAGTAACCCTTGTGCCTTTTTCTCTCGAAAATTTTCTCCAACTTAACGTAATTATGACGTGGGTAATCGGGAGTTATTGGCCATGAAGTGGGCCTTTGAAGAGTGGAGACATTGGCTGGAAGGAGCCAAACATCAGGTGGTGGTCCTCACGGACCATAAGAACCTGGTTTATCTCGAATCAGCCAAGCGACTTAATCCTAGACAGGCCAGGTGGGCCTTGTTTTTCACACGTTTTAATTTTGTGGTTTCTTTTCTTCCTGGCACTAAGAATGTTAAGGCCGATGCCCTCTCGAGGAAATTCTTTGCGGACTCTGCTGAGTTATCTGATCCTGATGTTATTTTGAAAGAGGGTGTAGTACTTTCCACCATCTCGCCCATTTTGAGACTGGCTCTGGAGGGTTGTCAGAAGGATAAACCTGAGCGCTGCCCTATTGGGAAATTGTTTGTCCCAGACCAGTGGAAGAAGAGTGTGATGTCTGAGATTCATTGTTCCGCGTTGGCTGGTCATCCCGGGATTTTTGGTACCAGAGACTTGGTGAGTCGGTCCTTTTGGTGGCCTACTTTGTCTCGTGACGTCAGGGAATTTGTGCAGTCCTGTGGGACTTGCTCTCGTTCCAAGCCTTGCTCTCGCTCTAGTGGTTTGTTAATGCCATTACCTGTGCCCAAGAGGCCATGGACCCATATCTCTATGGATTTTATTTCCGCCCTCCTTGTTTCTCAGAAAATGACCATTATCTGGGTAATCTGTGATAAGTTTTCCAAGATGATACATCTTGTGCCATTACCTAAGTTACCTAACTCCTCCGAATTGGTGCCTTTGTTCCTTCAGCACGTGGTTCGATTACATGGCATTCCGGAGAACATTGTGTCTGACAGAGGAGTCCAATTGTTTCCAGATTTTGGAGGACATTTTGTTCTAAACTTGGTGTTCAATTATCTTTCTCCTCTGCATTTCATCCTCAGACCAATGGACAAACCGAGAGAACAAACCAGACCTTGGAGACTTATTTGAGATGGTTTGTGTCTGCTGATCAAGATGACTGGGTCTCTTTTTTGCCTTTGGCTGAGTTTGCTCTTAATAATAGGGCTAGCTCTGCCACCTTGATGTCTCCATTTTTCTGCAAATCTGGTTTTCACCCTCGATTTTCTTCGGGACAGGCGGAGGCTTCTGTCTGTCCGAGTGTTGTGCAGCGAATGCAGCAGATTTGGGACCAGGTAGTGGAGAGGTTGTCTCTCTCTCAGGAGAAGGCCCAACGGTTTGCCAACCGGCATAGGACTGATGGTCCTCGGTTTAAAGTGGGGGACTTGGTTTGGTTGTCCTCAAGAAATATCCCTATGAGGGTTGCATCTCCAAAGTTTAAGCCTAGGTTCATTGGACCTTATAAGATCATGGAGATTCTTAATCCTGTTTCCTTCCGTTTGCTTCTTCCAGGGACATTTAAGATCCATAACGTGTTCCACAAGTCCTTATTGAAGAGGTTTGTCGAGCCAGTGGTTCCTATGGCTGCGCCTCCTGACCCTGTTTTGGATGAGGGCAATCTGGAGTATGTGGTTGAGAAAATATTGGATTCTCGTTTTTCTAGACAGAAACTCCAGTATTTGGTTAAGTGGAGAGGTTATGGTCAGGAGGACAATTCTTGGGTGTTTGCTTCAGACATCCATGCTAGGAGACTGATTCGTGCCTATCACCGAGCTCATCCTGATTGGCCTGGTTGCACAAGTGAGGGTTCGGTGACCCCTCCTCAAGGGGGGGTACTGTTATGAATGTGCTGGAGATGGTTTCTGAGCAGAGACTCCCTTAGCAGATCTGTCCCTTTGGTCCTTAGTCCTTCATTGTCTTGCTGCTGTGAGAATGGAACTAGTCTGCCCACAGCTCACAGTTCTTAAACCTGCTAGGTCCCTCCCCTCGGTGTCCGAGGGTGGGATGATAATCTCCACCCTTAGCTCCCTGCAGAATTTATTCCCAATATCTAAAAAAGGGGATAACTTTCTCCAGGACGATCGGATCAGGACACGAGAGGTACTAGCAGATGCAGTATGTTTTGCCTGTCGCATGGATATCAAACCTGGCCCGATTGGGTCTCGTTGGAGGGCCAATCTCTATATCTCAGAACCCAGAGCCATCACGGACTCGGGAGTTACACCGTCAAATGCCCGAGGTCCGCCGGGTCACACAGATATTTTTATGAGAATGTACCTACAAAGATGTGCTCATAATTCATAATCCTAGAACGGAGCCTTCGTGTCTGGAAACATACAATGGATGTCTTTTCAGTGTCTAGCTGGCAGGTATAATCTAATTGAAGCCCCCAGGTTTTAAGTACTGTTCTAGTGAAAATATATCGTCGCACTACCGTGGTGGTGCACAAGTAGGTTTCCCAACCCGTGTATAGTAAGGTAGATAAACTTGGCACTCAACTTATAGATGATAATCCCAAATTTTTATTGCAGTCACAGAACAGATAGAAGACGTTTCGGTCCAATAAGGGCCTTCCTCAGTCTGACAGCAATATGGAGGATGTTACAAACAAAAGAAAAACAATAAATAAAATAAAATTCTAACAAAAGTAATGCAAAGGAGTACTATATACATATATACATATGTCCAAAAAACCAAACCAGAGAAGAGTAACAGGGAGGTGAGCACCTATGGTGGATTTTAATATCAGGTGAAGATATAGTTTAGTGTTGTGATAAAAAGGTTCCAATACTTACCCGACTGCTTGTGGCAAAGGAGTAGTGTGAATGAAGGCAGCTTGCCTGAGAGGAAGATATAGTGCTATATCATATCTATAGATAGGTGTAGTCCTAAGTAGGACATTCCAGTATATATTCCTGATCATGAACAAAGATTAGGTACTAAATACTTAATAGAAAGACCCTCCTATAGTTAGTTTCTGGTATGCCCTTCTTATGAGGTAGTCTCTAGTCGAGATCTAGGATGTAGAGTAATAAAGATTTTTGTCTAATATGAGGAGAAAGGAGGGGTCTGGAGATATGTAGGTATAAGGACTTACACAATCCTAACCGGGATCAGGTACTGTGGGCCGCAGTGGCTCCTTGATAACCTAGAATATCAGAAGATGAACTAATCTTTGTTCATGATCAGGAATATATACTGGAATGTCCTACTTAGGACTACACCTATCTATAGATATGATATAGCACTATATCTTCCTCTCAGGCAAGCTGCCTTCATTCACACTACTCCTTTGCCACAAGCAGTCGGGTAAGTATTGGAACCTTTTTATCACAACACTAAACTATATCTTCACCTGATATTAAAATCCACCATAGGTGCTCACCTCCCTGTTACTCTTCTCTGGTTTGGTTTTTTGGACATATGTATATATGTATATAGTACTCCTTTGCATTACTTTTGTTAGAATTTTATTTTATTTATTGTTTTTCTTTTGTTTGTAACATCCTCCATATTGTTGTCAGACTGAGGAAGGCCCTTATTGGACCGAAACGTCTTCTATCTGTTCTGTGACTGCAATAAAAATTTGGGATTATCATCTATAAGTTGAGTGCCAAGTTTATCTACCTTAAGTACTGTTCTGGCCTGGCCTACTTAGCATACTAACAAGCCGGCTATTCACATTGAGCAGTAAATCCTGTCTAGAGTCGAATCTACTCAGCATATTAATAGACCTTTTCATTCAGAGTGGAGACCAACCCCTATTGTATTGAATATGCCCACAGGCCATAGGGAATTAAAGCAGTTAGCAGCCTGTGGCTCTGTGAACAGACAAAATGGAGGCTGGTATAGGCCCTATCCAAGATGGTGGCTGTTCCCTCCTCACACTTCCTATTTCTTTGGGGTTCTGCTACGGGGCAGTTAGCTTTCATCTTTCTGCCTTTAGGTGTAGCTATCTCTCCAGCTGTGACGAGGCATCTAGGATCACTGTAGGTACGCTCCACGGCTACTTCTAGTGTTGCGGTTTGTTTAGGGTTCTGCAACCCAGTAGTTTCCAGCCTCTCTGGTGTATTGCTACTTTGGCTATTTTTGCTATTTCTCCTCAGCTACCGATACATAACACGAGTCCCTTCTGCGACCTGGTCCCTCCACAATTGGATCGGGCCCCATGGATGGATCACTCACTGTCCGTGCCCCTAAGACCCCTTCTTTCCTTCCAAAAGCTTCCCTCTATGCTTCTCTGTCTCTCACATTCTCTGTCTGGGGCCGAGCTCCTATCAGCTCCAAGTCCCCTCCCAGACTCTCTGACTAGACTCTGTTTCCTGCTTTCTAAAGTTTCACTTCCCATCCTTCTTACTTTCTCCACCCACCACCTATGCACTCTTTCCTACCCAGCCTGGGATGAGACCATCCTCCCTTAGGGTACGTCCAGGGTGCCCGGCTGCTATAGTCTTTGTTGGGTGCAGGTGTTAGAGTCCTGGGTGGTGCTCCCTACTTACCTGAGAGTGGGGTATCACACCTCTGGATGAGGTGCAATACCTCTGTGGCAACTGAACCCACAGGGGCGCCATCTATATATATATATATATATATATCCCAGTAGTAATTGTTTTTCAGCCCCTGCATAGGATTTACCACTCTAGGAGTCCCACTCCTTAAATATGGGAAAAAATGTTTTCTGAGACCCTCCTCTACATGTCTTCCAGGGTGTATTGCAGTCCCTTCTCTTACTTTTTGGCAGCCCTTGCATAGGATTTATAAGTTTAGGAGTCCCACTACTTCACCATTTCAACAGAATGTGTATGCAGCACACAGAGGCCAATATAAGTAATGTTTTAATCCTGCCTTGTAACACTGCTTCAGTTTCCATGGAGACGCATCTCTTGGCCTTGCCTTTCCACACCCATACATTTACGCATCTGGTGTGGGCGGGCGTTGGTGATGTCAATCAACGAATCCTGGAGCTCTGGTCTTGGTGTGGGTGACAGGAGCGCCACTGACAGTCGCTTCCTTATTGGTGAGTTCTGCCACAAATAGCCTGTGCCTCAGCCATAATATCCCTGTGAAGAAGTTGCACGCAAATCACACGTCAGGGGTGTTCTCTCGCCTTGATTACCACACAGGTTGTTGCCTTCTCGGACCTTACTTCTTATCCTTCATTTCATTCAGGATTTTGTCCTTAGTCTCTTTATCAGCATTGTCATTTTTCATTGCATTCTATGGCGCTTCCAGTGTGTACCTATTGGATTATAGTAGGATTTTTCCACAGTTTACCCTCTTATGACGTTTGGCTCATTATTCTATTTGTATGTAATGACATGTATATCCTTATTGGACTATAGAATTTGCAATTTGGTTTTTCTCTTGTAAGGGTGGTGGACAATTTCTGTTGCGTTTCTACTCCTAAAGACACCAATCGCATCAATGTTGTGTGTTTTGAACAATGTCCTGCATCTTTTGTATATATTGTTGTTGTGAATGTGTTAGAAATTAATTCTGAGCAGAAGCTCCCTCTGGTGGTTACAAACAGTACTGAACTATCCAATGAAGATTGTGAAGAGTGGCGATCAGGTGTTACTGACTGGTCTTATATAAGGGAGGTTCCCTCCCATCAGGGTTGCCGGTGATCAATTGTTCTGGTCTCATCTTTGATTCCTGTTCACTTTGTAGCTTGCTGTTTCGTGCCTGCATCTTCTGCTAACAGATAAGACATTTTCTTCTTTTAGTTTTTTGTGCTTGCTTTTTGCATTTTGTCCTGCACTTCTGTGGGGGTCTGCCAGGTCCCCTCCGGGGGGCTTGTGCTCCTCTCAGTTTAGTTCAGCCACTGTTGTTTGTTCATTTGCCTTTTCCAGTTTTTCAGTGGCTGCTGTTTAGTTTTGTTACACCAGAGAACTAATTTAGGTGGTAGAGGTCGTGTGATCTCAGGTGTTTTTGTAATTAGTAGTGTTGGTACTTTTCAGGGTTTTTTGGGATTGCAGTAAGTGTCCTTCCTATCCTTTTCTATTTAGGAAGTTTGGGCCCCAACGTTTGCTCATACTATTTTCTGTCTGTGTCTGTGTATTTCCTCTTGTCTAACCGCCATTACATGTTTGGGGGCTTTCTATGTTCTTTGGGGATCTGCTCCGGGGCAGATAGTTTTCCTCTTTCTGTCTTTAGGTGTAGTTAGCTTCTCAGGCTGTGACGAGGCGTCTAGGACCAACGTAGGTACGCTCCACGGCTGCCTTTAGTTGTGGTGGTTAGTCAGGGTACTGCAATCCCATAGATTCCAACCTCTCTGGTGTATTTCCTTTTTTGCCTGCTCTCCTCAGCTACCAAATCATAACATATTGTGTCATGTAAAGTATAATGTGTTTCTGTATAGAGTGTGGTAATGTAATGCATAGTATAGGATATAGTGTTTTAAGATACGTAGTGTAATGTATAGTGTAAGATGTAGATAGTTGACAATAGGGTACGATAGAGTTAATGTTTTGGACTACCCCACAGAGGGACTGTTAGTGTTAGAGAAAGTGACTGTTTTCCTGTTAGTTAGGAAGAAAGAGTTTGGAGTGCATAGTGAGCACAGCTAAATAAGGGTGACCCTGAATGAGAGAAGACTGAAATACAAAGGATAATGTGATCTTGAAGAAAAGTGATAGCTGAGACAGAGTGGCCTTCTGGAGATGGGTCCTAGGAGAGGATACCTAGACACGAGATCTTGAGCTTGTAACGCAGAAAGTACCGAGCCTTAGCAGGACTGAGAGATGGGGACTAGTGAAGGGTCCTAAGCAGGAGTTCTAGGGCACCAGTCATGTAAGAGATAGGATGCGGAACCGCTGAGCAAGTAAGGAGACTTGCTGATCAGGTCTGTAGCTTGAAAGCTGGGCTTTGGCAAAGTAGGGAAAAACAGTGAGCCTGGAATTCCAGGAGTAGACTTCAGAAGAAGGATACTGTCGGAAAATGCTTCATTCTGTGAAAGAAAAGTCCATAAGATTTTGCACCCATTATCCCTTGTATATAACAGATACCAAGTTGCCCATAAAGACTTTAATTTTGAATGGTGGTCCCCCTCATTGAACTGTAAAACACCTGGTCCTGGCAAGCCCATAACACCTGGTCCTGGCAAGCTTATAACACTGCCTACACAGGCGTAAGGCCCTCACAGCACAAGTCCACACACCCATCCAGGACCCATACTTTCATGTAACATAAAAGACAAGTGCTTCGCTCACGGCTACCGCCCCTTGCCACATTACACTCTTACTGAATATTCATCATATTGATCGTGATATGTACAATGATTTACACATATATATTTTCTGTTTTGTGTTTTATGGTAATTATTACTACCTTGTCAAAGGCTCCCTTTGTGGTCTCAGCCTCTGTTTTACACTCTCCATTTTTAAATTTGTTATTAATAAACATTTTTCAAACAGAAGTAAATCACAGCAAATAAACATTTGGATTACGGCATGTTATAAAGAAATTTATGTCATTTGTTATCCGATAAAACATGAAAATAAAGACAAGGAAAATAAACTAAAGAATACATGCATCTTTTGTCTTGTGAGCGCCATTTTTTCCAAATATATAAGTAGTAATCACATAGAAAATATGTATAAGAGAATTTAACTTAGGTTTAACTAAAACTTTAAACCTGTATTATTAACTTTATTTTCAACTTTTTTCAACTTTTGCTGCCAAGACTATCTCCATACTATACAGGTCCTTCTCAAAAAATTAGCATATAGTGCTAAATTTCATTATTTTCCATAATGTAATGATTACAATTAAACTTTCATATATTTTAGATTCATTACACACCAACTGAAGTTTGTCAGGTCTTTTATTGTTTTAATACTGATGATTTTGGCATACAACTCCTGATAACCCAAAAAACCTGTCTCAAAAAATTAACATATTTCAACCGTCCAATAAAATAAAAGTGTTTTTTCCAAACAAACAAAAAAACCATCAAATAATAATGTTCAGTTATGCACTCAATCCTTGGTCGGGAATCCTTTTGCAGAAATGACTGCTTCAATGCGGCGTGGCATGGAGGCAATCAGCCTGTGACACTGCTGAGGTGTTATGGAGGCCCAGGATGCTTCGATAGCGGCCTTAAGCTCATCCAGAGTGTTGGGTCTTGCGTCTCTCAACTTTCTCTTCACAATATCCCACAGATTCTCTATGGGGTTCAGGTCAGGAGAGTTGGCAGGCCAATTGAGCACAGTAATACCATGGTCAGTAAACCATTTACCAGTGGTTTTGGCACTGTGAGCAGGTGCCAGGTCGTGCTGAAAAATGAAATCTTCATCTCCATAAAGCATTTCAGCCGATGGAAGCATGAAGTGCTCCAAAATCTCCTGATAGCTAGCTGCATTGACCCTGCCCTTGATGAAACACAAGTGGACCAACACCAGCAGCTGACATGGCCCCCACACCATCACTGACTGTGGGTACTTGACACTGGACTTCAGGCATTTTGGCATTTCCTTCTCCCCAGTCTTCCTCCAGACTCTGGCACCTTGATTTCCGAATGACATGCAAAATTTGCTTTCATCAGAAAAAAGTACTTCGGACCACTTAGCAACAGTCCAGTGCTGCTTCTCTGTAGCCCAGGTCAGGCGCTTCTGCCGCTGTTTATGGTTCAAAAGTGGCTTTACCTGGGGAATGCGGCACCTGTAGCTCATTTCCTGCACACGCCTGTGCACGGTGGCTCTGGATGTTTCTACACCAGACTCAGTCCACTGCTTCCTCAGGTCCCCCAAGGTCTGGAATCGGTCCTTCTCCACAATCTTCCTCAGGGTTCGGTCACCTCTTCTCGTTGCACAGCGTTTTCTGCCACATTGTTTCCTTCCAACAGACTTCCCATTGAGATGCCTTGATACAGCACTCTGGGAACAGCCTATTTGTTGAGAAATTTCTTTCTGGGTCTTACCCTCTTGCTTGAGGGTGTCAATGATGGCCTTCTTGACATCAGTCAGGTCGCTAGTCTTACCCATGATGGGGGTTTTGAGTAATGAACCAGGCAGGGAGTTTTTAAAAGCCTCAGGAATCTTTTGCATGTGTTTAGAGTTAATTAGTTGATTCAGAAGATTAGGGTAATTGGTCGTTTAGAGAACCTTTTCTTGATATGCTAATTTTTTGAGACAGGTTTTTTGGGTTATCAGGAGTTGTATGCCAAAATCATCAGTATTAAAACAATAAAAGACCTGACAAATTTCAGTTGGTGTGTAATGAATCTAAAATATATGAAAGTTTAATTGTAATCATTACATTATGGAAAATAATGAAATTTAGCACTATATGCTAATTTTTTGAGAAGGACCTGTATACACACCCCATCTGCATGCGTTGCACTTCATCCCATCCACCCTTCAAATTCAGGTGATTTCATCACTTATGACTAGAGTTGAGCGATACTTTCCGATATCCAAAAATATCGGATCGGAATGGTATCGCCGATATCACTAAAATATCGGCGATACCCGATACCGATACCGGAAGTCCCATGTAAGTCTATGGGAACAAAATATTGCAACTAAAAAAACACTTTCTTTCCTTGTAAACACAAAATATACACACATAGAATACATATATATATATATATATATATATACATGTCATTGTGACATATATATACATATATTTATAGTTTATTCACTTCTACATAGTAAAATAGCCTCTGATTCAATTGCCGGGTAAAGCCGGCATTTGTGAAAAGACAGAAGCACCCGAGGGTCCAGTCGCCACAGAGATGTTGCATCGCACCCAGCGGTGTGGACAACTTATTCTCAGGTAAGGAGGAAACACCCCATTGACTCCAACCACTGCATTCAACAGTACACTATGCCAGCTGAGTGTAGGCGGACCCAATGGGATGGTCTAGCTCAGGCTGGTTAGAACAGGGTGTAGCTAGTTGGATGGGAGGGGTTGAGGCAGCCTTATGCTGCATGTCTTTGTAGTAAGAATTGTTTCCTTTCCTGCTTTCTTACTACGTCGCATACTCCACTCTGCTACATCACTCTGCACCATTGCTCTCTCTCACATCTATCTGCCCTGGAAGGATACCGTCTTACCTGTAGAAGACTTATCACCTAGCTGCACTACACCATCCCTGCCAGAGGACCTGCACAGCAGCACTGGTCACCCTAACCAGGTACTACAGGTGGCGTCACGACAAACTACACAAACATTCTATCATCCCCTGGAAATATCCCACATTCCAGTGAGCGACCAGGGCACGGACATAGCTGTGCTACCCGTCACATCCCCCATAGAAGTCGACGGGCTTGGTGCCGAGTACCCCCAAAACCTGTGGCTCTGTGCGACTCAACTTTGGCGTCACGAACAGGATTCAGAAGCTCGCTATAAGCGAGTCCTGTGTGCCTTAATTGAACTGTTTTTTTGCTTGAGAATTGCAAAAATCATCATAGACTGTATTTGCCATTTTTCCATCATATCTGCGCCACGAGGCACAGGTGAAGAATAAGGGCGTGCTCTCGTGGGCGTAAACTCACTCCGTGGCGCGAAAACGATGTCCGCCCACTCTAAATGTTACTGCAATGTAAGATCGTGCCCCACAGCTCTGGAGTTCCGCCTCCTCATCCTCCTCAGTGGGCGGAAACGAACGCGAAGGTCCCGCCTCCCTACAAAAGATGGCGCCTCTCCTGATGCTAATGACACATGTGACTTGGCAGAGATGGCGAACGGACGTGAGCAGAAGTGGGAAGGGATGGAGGAGTCAGAGCTCTCCCCCCACGGAAGCGACCCAATCGCCACGGAGCCACCGTTTGGCACCCGGCCTGGAAACCCTCCTACGCTGGAAGAAGCGGAGGATACCCTGAGAGACCTGGCCCGGCACCGGGAGGAGGTCGCCAGGATGCAAGCGAGCTGGCGGGCCCTAAAACTACACTTGGAGCGGCGCCAATCCCTCTTACCCCCTGAAGTGTCTGTACCGGAAGGTGAGGCACCCGTTCCAGTAGAGGAGGCCGTGCGGGCATCCCAGCCCTTGCAATCTGAACCGGTTGCCAGTATCTCAGTGGAGACACCCGTTCCAGTAGAGGAGGCCGTGCGGGCATCCCAGCCCTTGCAATCTGAACCGGTTGACAGTATCTCAGTGGAGGCACCCGTTCCAGTAGAGGAGGCCGTGCGGGCATCCCAGCCCTTGCAATCTGAACCGGTTGCCAGTATCACAGTGGAGGCACCCGTTCCTGCAGAAAACGCCGCACCAGCACCCCAGATCCCGCTGTCTGCCCCCGTCGCTGAGGCAGAAGAAACGACACCCGTCCTCATGGAGGAGGCCGCGCAGGCACCAGAGCTCTACCTGCCTGTACCGGAGCCCCGACCGTCATCTGTTCCAGAGCCGGCTGCTTCCGCCACAGGTGAGCGCCGCCAGGACTGGCGGGTGCCAGGAGAGCTGCCGCAAACCGGACATCGTAAGCTGGCGTTTGATGGTGGAGACATGGAGCTGCTGGTGGAAGAGAATTACAACCGGCGTCAGGAGGAAGAGTGGAGACGTCGGGAGCGGGAAGCAGAGCGACAAAGGGAGCAGTGAGAATCCCAAAAGCTTCGGCAACGTCACCTGGACAAGGACCTGGCAGAGAAGGCACGTATGAGAAAGGATAAAAGTACGCTGAGGGAGCCGCGGCGTAAGGGTGCAGTACGGAACTTTAAGTTAAAAGGTGGTTGGGGCTTCATCCAGGAGCCTGGACTTTATTTAGAAGTCTTTGTAACCCGGCGGGACGTGGAGGCTCACCTCCCAGAAGGACACCCGGGGAGGGACCTGTTGGCAGGAGACTTGGTGACTTACACCCGACACTGGGGTTACAATGGATGGTACGCCCTAAATGTTACCAGGTGCGACCCCTACTCCCCAGAGTGTCAGGAAACTGACAGACCCTCCGAGCCTTCAGCCTCCCCCAACCAGGCCTCTGCACAAGTGCCCACCCCATGCCGTAAATCTCCCCAGCCTCCCTCAGTGGTCTCCTCAGCAGCCCCAGCTATGGACATGATAATGATAGCTGGCCCATACCCGGCGCCTGTTAGGCCCCCTGGGGTTCGTTCAGTCCGGGACATAGGGTTCCAGACCCGGAGGGAGACGAAAGAGGTGGCCACACAGACCCAGATAGCGGGTCACGACGTAACTGTACAGGCCACACGACGTCATCAGGTCTGGGTGGACCCTCCTGTCACAGATGTTTGGCAAGCTCCAGAAGAGTACCAGGTGGTACCTGTAAGAGGCCAGCCAAAGAAGTCTAAATAACCCGGACAGGGTCTCTGTATGTAAATAGTTAAATTATTGATGTACCCGGACGGGTGAATGTTCATAAAAAGAAGTTTATTGTTGCCTTAATATACCCAGGTTGGGTAATGGTTTGATGTACCCGGACGGGTGAATGTTCAGAAGAACAAGTTTATTGTTGCCTTTATATACCCAGGTTGGGTAATGGTGTTTCAATGTAATCAAAATGTTGAACTTTGAAGCCATGAACTGTACTGGCTCACAAACTTTTCTGTAAATAGTTGGCACTTCGGTGCTCCATCTTGGTTTTACAAAAAACTTAACTGTGCACTATTTTCAACTACCTCAGAAACTAAAAACCCGTTTGGTGTGGCCGAAAGTGAGGTCTGCTCAAGGAAAGTCTTGCAGCCCACCCAAGACCACAGTTGGAGGTTTGGAGCGGGTCCTCCACAAGCACAAGTAAAGGACACTGTGAAGTTACCCCGGTGGGGGTAGTCCTAAGAAGTCTCAACGAACTTCGGCAGTAATCTATTTGCACTTTTGTAATGTTATTATTAAAAATTTTATTATGCAACGTTTAACTTGAAGTGTTTCCTGCTTTCTTACTACGTCGCATAGTCCACTCTGCTACATCACTGTGCACCATTGCTCTATCTCACATCTATCTGCCCTGGAAGGATACCGTCTTACCTGTAGAAGACTTATCACCTACCTGCACTACACCATCCCTTCCAGAGGACCTGCACAGCAGCGCTGGACACCCTGACCAGGTACTACAGGTGGCGTCACGACAAACTACACGAACATTCTATCATCCCCTGGAAATATCCCACATTCCAGTGATCGCCCAGGTCACGGACCGAGCTGTGCTACTCGTGACATCCCCCATAGAAGTCGACGTGATCGGTGACGAGTACCCCCAAAACCCCTGTCTCTGTGCGACTCAACTTCCCTCACTGTGCTGGCACTTTACATTTACAATGCCTCTGGGTTTTTTTTTTGGGGGGGTGGGGAACATTCAGACTTTTGCTATGGGGCCCCATGATTTATATGTACGCCCCTGCTGCTGAGGTATGGTATTTAAGGCTGTTAAGGAGCCAACATACATGGACCTTGCCAGCAGCGTCGGACTGGAGTACCTTGGGCCCACCAGAGAAAATATATTCTTGAGGCCCAACATCATACTTCCCAACCTTTGAATAAGGGAAAGAGGGACAAAGGCTGTGGCATGCTGTGCATGCTGCAGAAAATTTTAGGCCATGCCACGTTGCACCACAGACTGTCCAGGAGTTGGTGGATGCTTTAGTCCAGGTGTGGGAGGAGATCCCTCACGAGACCATCCGTCGCGCTCATCAGGAGCATGGGCAGAAGTTGTAGGGAGGTCATACAGCATACCTCCCAAATTTGGAAGACAGGAAAGAGGATTAAAGGCTGCGGCGCGTGTTGCGCGCCGCTGAAAATTTTAGGCCACGCCCCGACAACACCCATTTCACAGCTAATCACACCCATATCCTCGCCCCAAGCGTAACCATTTAGCACTGCTGATCACACTGACTGGTAATGAGGGCACAGTGGCTGGTACTGAGGAAAAGAAAGAAAGAGCAGCGAGAGAGAAAGAACAAACAGAGAAAGAAAGAGAGGAAAGAAAGAAAAGAGAGAAAGAAAGAACAGAGAGAAAAAAGAACAGAGAGCGAGAAGGAAAGAACAGAGAGCGAGAAAGAAAGACTAGAGAGAGAGCCATAGGCGTAGCTAGGGTTTTGGTTTAGTGGGGGCAAAACTTCTGAGTGGGCCCATCATCAGAGAACCTCAGCAAATGACCGCGCTGTTGGCCAAAATAATCTATATATAAAAAGACCAATATTGATATTACCGCCATATGGTCTGTGTTAAATAATACCAGTCCTACAGAACATATAGATTACAGCACAGGTACAGATAATGACTTACCGCTGATGTTCTTTCTAATGGAATTGTTCACTTTTCATGTCTTTTCCATCTGGCCCACACCGACATGACGACTTCTCCAGCCAGGACTCGACTGCACCCCCATTAAAAAAAAAATAAAAAAAATACTCACCTCCCGGCTCCTGTGCTGCTCACTGTTCTCCCTCTCAGCGTCTGACAGCGGGCGCCGGCAGGTGATGTTATTGCGCCCGCTGTCATACGCTGAGAGGGGGATTATGGGAGAGAAGGAGCGCTCGCTCCTTCTCTCTCTATGCGGTCAGCTTTATCGGCTGGATGCCGATACAGCTGACCCTCCGATGACGGGTGGGGGGCCCATTGCTGGCACCGGACCCCCCCAACGCCTGTTCAGGCCCCATAGCTTCCGGGCGGCAGAGCAGGGAGAGCGATTCTCCCTGCTCTGCCGCAGAATGTAACTGTATCGTAGCTCCGGGTGGGCCCCCTCAGAGCGCGGGCCCCGGGGCCACCGCCCCCTCTGCCCCGCGACCTATCCTTTCAAATCAGGGCCCACCACGCAGGAGCTGGGGCCCACCGTAGGTTTCTCCGGTGTCCCGGTGCCTCAGTCCGACCCTGCTTGCCAGCCTGATAATACCAGGCCACAGCAGTCTGCTTATCTTTGCTGGTTAACAAAAATAGGGGATCCCCTCGAAAAAAAAACCGGCGTAGGGGTCCCCCTATTTTTGTTAACCAGCCAAGTAAAATGCAGACTGCTGCGGCCTGGTATTAAAAGACTGTCAAGGCCCATGGATTTTGGCCCTCAACAGCCTGATAATACCAGGCTACAGCAGCCCCACATTTGGCGCATCAAAAGATGTGCCAATTGTGGCACTTTACCCGGCTCTTCCCACTGCCCTGTAGCGGTGGCAAGTGGGGTAATAAGAGGTTAATGTCACCGTTGATTGCACGGTGACAATAAGCCCGGTTAATAATGGAGAGGTGTCAATAAGACACCGATCCATTATTAATCCCAAAGTTTTTAAATGTATAAAAAAAAAGACACAGCAAGAAAAAAGTATTTTAATGAAATAAAAGAGACAACACAGTTTTCATTTCTTTTATTATACTCTCATTCCTGCGACGCCATCGATCTCCTGTAAAAAAAGGAAAAAAACAAACCAACAGTATACCACCTGTCCGACGCAGTCCATAGTAACGACTGTCCCACGACGATCCAGCTCTGCTACATCGGAATGACAGGCAGAGGCTGTCATCCTGGCGCAGCACAGCTGATTACCTGCTTCCCCGGCGGTGACGTCATCGGACTGACTGCTTTACGGCCAGGATTACCCAGCAGTCACTGCAGTTATCGCGAGAAACTGCATGTGACCGCCGGGGAAAGATGATGGCGGCCATCAACCAGTCCAGGCCGTGACCACCGAAGATCTTCTGCCACGTAAGTGCCGCTGACTCCTGACAGACCCGACCGACGGACACTCACAGTGACAGTGACAATTCCGATTCCGGTATACGATATATGGGAAATATCGAAAGTCAATATCGAAAGTCCGATACAGCTAATATCGGCCGATACCCGATACTTGCGGTATCGTATCGCTCAACACTACTTATGACATGAGGAGAGATGGTGAGATATGAAGAATTCCAAAACTCCCAAATTTTAGATAATTTTAATGGACATTCCCTATTTTGATATACTGTTTTTTCTTATGGTATTATTGAGTTCACTAATACAATCCATGATCACAGCGTAGGCTGTGAGTTACCCACCCAGCGCCTTGCTAGTAATTTCTTGTTGAGAAACAAGGTTTCCCACAGAAAAATCTTAATGTAGTAATCCCAACGTTCTTCCTCTAATACCTCAAACAGACAAATAAGTGGATCACATGGAACTGGGATAGATATTAAAGAGCATAGTAGGACAATCACTTCAAGCCAAAAAGATGAAACAACTGGCCAAATCATATGTACAAAATCTGCATCTAGAGTATGACATCTTTGGCATTGTGAGGTAGAGAACGTCCCATTCAAAATAGTTTAAGGGGAGTAAGATATGACTGGTGAATAATATAGATTTGAATCATTTTGTTGTTGGCCGAGGGGAAAACGAGAGTAAGGGATTCTAAAACTCCCTTCTACTCCTCCTCGTGAATATTAGGTATTAAGAATCTCCACTTTTCTCTTACCCGTTAGTAGGTCAGTTTAAGCTCGTTGATAATAAATATGTGTATAAACTGGATATAAAGCCCCCGTCTCACATAGCGAGATCGCTAGCGAGATCGCTGCCGAGTCACAAGTTTTGTGACGAAACAGCGATCTCCCCAGCGATATCGCTGTGTGATCAGCCCCCCTGCTGGGTATCGCTGAATGTCACTGAATGTCCTGGACATTTTTTTGATCGTTGGTCTCCCGCTGGCCAGCACGCATCACTGTGTGTGGCAGGCGGGAGACCAGCGATCAGCGAGCTGGAGCTGATAACCAAGGTACACATCGGGTTTCTAGGCGCTCGGCGCCTAGAAACCCGATGTGTACCTTGGTTACCAGCTCCCTGCACCAGCGCGCTGGTATCTAAGGTACACTGCGGGTAACTAAGCGACGTGCATCGCTTGTTACCCGCATAGTCGCTGTCCTGATCGCTGCTGAGAGCTGCCTGTTTGGCAGCTCACCAGCGATCATGTAGCGACACACCAGCGATCCTGACAAGTTCATATAGTTGTCGGGATCGCTAGTGTGTCGCTATGTGTGACGGGGTCCTAAGACCTTGCAGACCTTGGGATTTAAGAATACCAATTAAGGGAAATGATGAGATACACTTATTAGCATACATATTAGGTAAATGGGACTGGAGCACCGGCCTCAGTTAAAGATACCTAAAAACTGGGACCTCGGGATCTGGAATTTATACTGTAAATGCTCAAATGACATTAACACATTTCCTTCATATATGTTTTTCAACAAACGAACATTATTGGTGATCCAGAAAAGGGCAGACGGATTTTTCATCCGTGTCAAGAAGTATGGATTCCCCCATATTGGCATTTCAGCTATAATATGTGTAAAGTCAACTCAATTCTTCACCTGTCTCCACACCAAGTATGCTAATTTAAGCAATGGTAATAGCTTTCGGTAGTGGCTCTATTTAGCTCCAAAAAACATAGCAAACAGTCAGTTCCAGCCACTTGTGCCATGTGATTCTCCGAATTTGGTAACTGAGAATCTGGCATTCAGCTGCAGCACACTGCTTTAAGTTGACATGCCAGGTTATATAAATGAAAATCAAGCAAAGCCGCTCCTACCATATTCCTCGGTCTTTGAAGAGTTGGTAATTTAAGTTTGGGTCTGGAACTTCCTCAAATGAACGTGGATAACATTGTGTTGAGAGCTGTAAAAAAAAATTCAGGGACTAGTACCACACTGTGTTGTAATACATAATTAAATTTAGGAAGCAGAATTAGTTTAATTAAGTTTGTCTGTCCTGATACAGATAACAGTAATTTCCCCCCATAAAGAAAATTTAAGCTGGGCATAGTCTAGTAATGGGAAAACATTAGAAAGTAGGTCATTTCTACTATCTTTTTGGATAACAATTCCCAAATATTTAAACTAGGACATCACAGGTAGGCTCGATTGTGTTTCCAGGACATCAACCGGGGTATGAGACAAAGACATGAGAGATTATTTATTCCAATTTATAAAAATGCCGAAGTATTCACTAAATGGATGTGGTAAGGTATCCTCAACTTGGTCCATAAAAATTATCATGTCATCTGCATATAACCCAACGTTATCAGTCCTATCTGCTATTTTAATACCCATAATGCTCAATGATGACCGTATTCTTATTGCCAGTGCTTCAATCAGAGCTGCCACTAGGAATTTCGGGGCCCCATACTGGCAAAATTTTTGGGGCCCCTTGAGACTCCGCCTAAGCTCCACCCCAGCCCCACATCCACTCCTCGAACTGTCCACAGTCCCAACGCTCTCTCTTGGAAAAACTCCACTTCTGACCAATCACACATTGTAGGATCGCTACTTCCAATAGGTGGTGCTATAGAGTTCAAGTCCTCTTTTTCTTAAGAGGCAATTTGAACAATCAAACATTAACAGTTACCATCACCACATACATAGCCAGCAGCTTTTGTTTTGGCCAAAACATTTTTTAAGCCGCCACCACGACAAGGTAGACTCTTTTGGCCGGCTCCTACTCTCCCCTATTAAACATTTGATAAAATATCCAAAACTCTTTAGGTATATTTTTATTTATTTTTCAATTTTTAAAATGACCAATAATATCACATACAAGGGACAAATGCCACCACACCATGACCAACACCATATTACCACCACATAGTGACCTACAGTACAGACCAAAAGTTTGGACACACCTTCTCATTTAACCCCTTAACGACCAAGCCATTTTGTAGGTTAAAGACCAGGCCAATTTTTACAATTCTGACCACTGTCACTTTATGTGCTTATAACTCTGTAACGCTTCAACGGATCTTGGTGAATCTGAGAGTGTTTTCTCGTGAAATATTGTACTTCATGATAGTGGTAAAATTTCTTCAATATAACTTGAGTTTATTTCTGAAAAAAACGGAAATATGGCAAAAATTTTGAAAATTTTGCAATTTTCAAACTTTTAATTTTTATGCCATTAAATCAGAGAGATATGTCACAAAAATAGTTAATAAATAACATTTCCCACATGTCTACTTTACATCAGCACAATTTTGGAACCAAATTTTTTTTTTGTTAGGAAGTTATAAGTGTTAAAAGTTGACCAGCAATTTCTAATTTTTCCAACAAAATTTACAAAACCATTTTTTTAGGGACCACCTCACATTTGAAGTGAATTTGAGGGGTCAATATGACAGAAAATGCCCAAAAGTGACACCATTCTAAAAACTGCACCCCTCAACGTGTTCAAAGCCACATTCAAGAAGTTTATTAACCCTTTAGGTACTTCACAAGAATTGAAGCAATGTGGAAGGAAAAAATGAACATTTTACTTTTTTTCCCAAAATTTTTCTTTCGACACAATTTTTTAAAATTTTGTCAAGGGTATCAGTAGAAAATGAATCACAATATTTGTTGTACAATTTCTCCTGAGTAAACCGATACCCCATGTGTGGGGGTAAACCACTATTTGGGCGCATGGCAGAGCTCGGAAGGGAAGCAGCGCCATTTGACTTTTTTGGCTAGAATTGAGATTGGACGCCATGTCGCATTTGGAGAGTCCCTGATGTGCCTAAACAGTGGAAACCCCCCACAAGTGACCCTATTTTGGAAACTAAACCCCCCAAGGAACTTATCTAAATGTGTTGTGAGAGCTTTGAACCCCCAAGGGCTTCACAGAAGATTATAACGTAGAGCTGTAAAATTAAAAACTCATATTTTTTCCACAAAAATGATCTTTTCATCCCAATTTTTATTTTCCAAAGGATAAAAGGACCCCAAAAGTTATTGTGCAATTAGTCCTGAGTATGCTGATACCCCATATATGGGGGTAAACCACTATTTGGGCGCATGGCAGAGCTTGGAAGGGAAGCAGCGCCATTTGACTTTTTTGGCTGGAATTGAGATTGGACACCATGTCGCATTTGGAGAGTCCCTGTGTGCCTAAACAGTGGAAACCCCCCATAAGTGACCCTATTTTGGAAACTAGACCCCAAAGGAACTTATCTAAATGTGTGGTGAGAGCTTTGAACCCCCAAGGGCTTCACAGAAGGTTATAACGTAGAGCTGTAAAATTAAAAAATCATATCTTTTCCACAAAAATGATTTTTCCACCCCAATTTTTATTTTCCAAAGGGTAACAGGACCCCAAAAGTTATTGTGCAATTTGTCCTGAGTACGCTGATACCCCATATGTGGGGGTAAACCACTATTTTGACGCATGGCAGAGCTCGGAAGGGAAGGAGCGCCTTTTTCAAATGCAGACTTTGATGGAATGGTCTGCGGGTGATATGTCACGTTTGGAGAGCCCCTGATGTGCCTAAACAGTAGAAACCCCCCACAAGTGACTCCATTTTGGAAACTAAACCCCCCCAAGGAACTTATCTAGATGTGTGGTGAGCACTTTGAACCCCCAAGTGCTTCACAGAAGTTTATAACATAGAGCCGTGAAAATAAAAAAATCATATTTTTTTCCACAAAAATAATCTTTTTGCCCCAAATTTTTATTTTTATAAGGGTAACAGGAGAAATAGGACCCCAAAAGTTGATGTGCATTTTGTCCTGAGTACTCTGATACCCATATGTGAGGGGGAACCACTGTGATCGCCTTACTGCGATCTTTGGGAGGCAGAATGAACAAATCCACAAAAGGTGAAGAATTGGTTGTATTTTTTACGCCGTTCCTCGTGCGGTATTCGTGATTAGGCGACTTTATTCCTCGGGTCAGTGCGATTACAGCGATACCAGATTTATACCCTTTTTTCATGTATAGCTTTTGTCACACTCTAAAAGACGCTTTTTTTCAGAAGAATTTTTTGTAAGAAATTTTTGCACCGCCGTATTTTGAGAGCTATAATTTTTCCATATTTCGGCCGACAGTGTTATCTGTGGGCTTATTTTTTTGCGGGACGAGCTGACGTTTTTATTGGTACCATATTCGGGCACATAACGTTTTTTGATTGCTTCCTATTCCGATTTTTGTGGAAGCAGAATGAACAAAAACCAGCAATTCAGGAATTGTTTTTTTTTTCTCCGTTCCGCGTGTGGTAAAATTGATAAAGCAGCTTTATTCTTCGGGTCACTACGATTACAGCGATACCTCATTTATATATTTTTTTATGTTTTGGCGTTTTTTTTACACAATAAAAAATTTTATAGAAAAAATAATTATTTTTGCATCAGTTTATTCCACGAGCTATAACTTTTTTATTTTTTCGCTGATGATGCTGTATAGTGGCTTGTTTTTTGCGGGACAAGATGACATTTTCAGCGGTACCATGGTTATTTATATCCCACTTTTTGATCGCATGTTATTGCACTTTTTCCAAGCAATATGATGATACCGCTTGGAAAAAGTATAATTTACTACTTTTTTGTGTTTTTTTTTACGGCTTTCACTGAAGGGGTTAACTAGGGTTACGGCTTTATAGATGGGATTGTTATGGACGCGGCGATACCAAACGTGTATTTTTTTGTTTTTTTTATTACATAAAAATGTGTATTTTTTAGGGGATTTTTTTTTAAATTATTTAATATTTTTTTTACAATTTTTTTATTTAACTTGTCCCTTTATGGGACTTTCACTTTTTTACTTTTTATTGCAGTTACAATGCATTGCAATGCTCCAGCATTGCAATGCATTGTACCTATGATGAAAGCTGCTGTGAGCATGATCACAGCAGCTTTCCGTAGCTAGATGACCCGGAGGTTGTCATGACAACCCCGGGTCATCAAGGCAGAGATCGGGCCCTGCAAACACATTGCAGGGCGCCGATCTGAGGCAGAGGGAGCTCCCGACCCTCTGCCTCCCCCCTGAGCGCTGCGATCGCGCTCGATCGCAGCAGTCAGGGGGTTAACAGCCAGAGACGGCGGGGGCGCCGCTCTCGGCTGTCAGTGCAGGAAGCTCGGCCACTGCAGCGCCGGCTCCTGCACTGATTGCGCTGGAGATGCTGAAATTTCAGCATCTCCTGCGCGATCGCTGCTGTGTTTGGTCAGTCAGATTGACTGACCAATCACAGCGCTGTGGGTGTGGGGACCGACGGCAAAGGTCCCCGCACCGCTTGCCGTGCCTGTCAGCTGTCTGTGACAGCTGTCGGCACTGAACTACCACTGCGTGTTTGTACTGCCACTGTGGGAGCGCGACAATCGTGTGGCACGGAGTGCTCCTCGGTTTCTGGAGGCTCTTAAAAAAGTATTTTTAGGCCCTCAGGTCACCCACGATACGGCGCTCCAACTGCTGGCAATGTCACAGGGTTCGTCCATGGTCAGCCAGTTTTCGGTCTAATTTCGGACTCTGGCCTCCGAGTTAGAGTGGGCGGATAAAGTCCTCATTCCGGTCTACTGGAGAGGTCTGGCTGACCATGTAAAGGATGCTTTGGTCACCAGGGAGATTCCTGCCTCACTGGAGAAGCTTATCTCCATATCTACCCGCATCGACCTTCGTTTTCACGAGCTGAGGTTGGAGCAGGCCCAGTGTAGGCAGCAGTTCCGGTTGGCTCCCACCTTTGCCAAACCTCTAGAATCTCCCATTCATGTGTCCGACTCCCAGAAGGCCATGGAGGTTGCTCGAGCGGGACCTAAGTCTCGGCCCGCTCGAGTCCCCGTGGTTTGTAACAATTGCCAGCAGTTAGGACATTATGCCAATAGATGTCCCCAGCAATCAGCTGTCCTTTAAAGGGACAATCTCTTTTGGTCCATCCACTCTAACAGTTGAGCTTTGTGTGGATTCTGGAGCAGAGGGGAATTTTATGTCCTCTGCCTTCCCTCTCTGCCACACAATACCTCAGGTGATGCTCGCCAAACAGGTGACTGTTCGAGTGGTGAATGGTTCAATACTGCCCTCACAGATCACACATCAGTCAATCCCCCTCACATTATCTATGTCTCCTTCCCATCAGGAGAATATCTCTTTCCTAGTCCTTCCCGAGGGTATAGATGAGGCTCTGCTGGGAGTACCCTGGCTTCGTCTTCACTCCCCAGATATTGAGTGGTCTTCTGGGAGGATACGGGGTTGGAGTGAATCTTGTAAAGGTAGATGTGTGAGGGAGAGTGTTCAGGTTACTACTACAGGGATACCCGCAGATCTCACTTCCCTTCCCAAGTGTTATTGGTCCTACGTAGACGTGTTCTCCAAAAAGGCTGCGGAGACTCTTCCGCCTCACCGCCCCTATGACTGTCCTATTGACCTCTTGCCTGGAGCAGAACCACCCCAGGGAAGGGTTTATCCCCTCTCTCTCCCGGAAACGGAGGCTATGTCCCAATACATCCAGGAGTATCTCGTAAGAGGGTTCATTAGGAAGTCAGTGTCACCTGCTGGGGCGGGGTTCTTCTTCGTGCAGAAGAAGAACGGAGAATTACGTCCCTGCATAGATTACAGGAGTCTTAAGGCCATCACCGTTAAGAATAAATACCCGTTGCCCCTGATTTCTGAGCTCTTTGATAGGCTCCGGGGAGCAAGGGTATTTACCTATTTAGACCTGCGGGGTGCTTATAACCTGATTCACATCCGTGAGGGGGACGAATCGAAGACGGCTTTTAATACCAGGGATGGGCACTATGAATATCTGGTGATGCCCTTCGGGCTCTGCAATGCCCCAGCCGTTTTCCAAGACTTTGTTAATGACATCTTCCAGGATATGCTTTCCACCTCGGTCGTAGTCTATCTGGATGATATTCTCATCTTCTCTCCAGATATTGACTCCCACCTGAGAGATGTCTGCAGAGTCTTCGACCTCTTGCGGGCAAATTCCCTCTATGCAAAGTTGGAGAAATGTTTGAGCAGGAGTCTTTACCATTCCTGGGCTATATCATCTCCGCCCAGGGATTGGCTATGGACCTGCCAAACTACAGGCTGTGATGGACTGGCAAGAACCCCATTTCCTTAAAGCGGTGCAGCGCTTTATGGAGTTCATTAATTATTATCTCCAGTTCATTCCCCATTTCTCAACTTTAGTAGCTCCTTTGGTAGCCCTCACCAAGAAGGGAGCAAATCCCAAATTGTGGTCCGAAGAAGTCTTCAAGGCTTTCACCTCAATTAAGTCTCATTTTACTAGTGCTCCCATCCTACACCGCCCTGATGTTGATAAGCCATTCATATTGGAGGTGGATGCCTCATCCATTGGTGCTGGAGCAGTCCTCTTTCAAAAGGATGCTCAAGGTCGGAAGCATCCTTGCTTCTTCTTCTCCAAGACCTTCACACCAGCGGAGAGGAATTATTGCATTGGGGACAGGGAGTTGCTAGCAATGAAGTAGGCTTTCTCTGAGTGGAGACATCTGTTGGAGGGGGCTCGCTTTCCCTTCCAAGTCTTCACCGACCACAAGAATTTGGTATATCTTCAGACAGCCCAGCGGCTTAATTCTCGCCAGGCCAGATGGTTCTTGTTCTTCTCCCGGTTTCATTTCACACTCCATTTTCTCTCGGGAGAGAAGAACATTCGTGCCGACGCTCTCTCTCGCTCTGTGGTGTCCTCTGAAGAGGAGGAGGAGGAGCCTTGGCTTATTGTCCCTACAGAGAGCCTGAGAACAGTGGCCCCGGTTTCGCTAGAATCTGTGCCCCTGGGCAAGACTTTTGTGCCTACCAATTTGTGACCGGAGGTACTCTCTTGGGCACATTCGTCCAGGGTGGGACACTTTGGGGCAAAGAGGACATCGGAGTTGCTGGCGAGGACATACTGGTGGCCGCATATGGTCCGTGACGTTGGGGTCTATGTTCGGGCGTGTGTCTCCTGCGCCAAGAATAAGTCTCCTCGAGAACGGCCAGCTGGGTTACTTTACCCTTTGCCGGTGGCAGACAGGCCCTGGGAGATTGTTGGGATGGACTTTGTGGTTGGTTTACCCAAGTCTCGGGGCTGCACCATTATTTAGGTAATCACCCACCATTTTTCCAAAATGGTGCATCTGGTGCCGTTACCTCCTGCATGGGCTCTCGCAGCGTTGTTCGTTAGGTACATCTTCCATCTACACGGCATGCCAGACAAAATTGTCAGTGACCGAGGTCCCCAATTTGCGTCTCGGTTCTGTAGAGAGCTTTGTCGTCTACTCAGTATTGAGTTAAATCTCTCTTCAGCATACCATCCCGAGACGAATGGGTTGGTAGAGAGGGCCAACCAGACCTTGGACACCTATCTATGACATTTTGTCTCAGTCAGGCAGGATGACTGGGCATCCTTGCTACCATGGGCTGAGTTTGCACTAAACAATGCTGTTGCTGACTCCACCGGACAGATTCCATTCCTCCTAAACTACGGTCAGCATCCTCGGGTTCCGGTGCCCATGCCTGTGTCTTCCACCGACTCCAGGATGGCAGACTGGGCTGTGGAGGCACGGGACATTTGGGACCTTACCCAGGATGCCATTCAGGCGTCCAAGGAGAGGATGAGGTCCTCTGCCGACGCACATCGGCGCCCCACTCCGACATTTGCTCCTGGGGACTTGGTGTGGCTCTCTGCCAGTAACATCAGGCTGCGAGTTGAGTCCACTAAGTTGGCACCCCGCTACCTGGGTCCTTTCAAAGTCCTCGAGCAGTTTAACCTGTGGTATACCGTTTGGCTCTTCCACCACGCCTTGGTATCTCTGACACCTTTCACGTATCCCTCCTGAAACCCGTGCTCATGTCCCGGTTTTCCGAGTCATCTGCCGGGACATTGGGTTCGTCTACGGACGACCATGAGGTGAACGCCATCATAGGGTGTAAGGTGGTACGGGGCAAAAGATTTTATTTGGTGGATTGGAGGGGTTATGGGCCTGAGGATAGGTCCTGGGAGCCTGCCGAGCACGTTCACGCTCCACAGCTCATCGCTGCCTTTGAACGCAGCGAGGCCCAAAGAAGGGGGGCCCTAGGAGGGGGGTAATGTTAGGGATCGAGTTCCCGCTGCTGCACAAGGGGAAACTCGAACCAGTCCCACTGCGGTCCCCCATTCATCTCCGGCCGCAGTGGAGCCTGCTCAGCGGAGACGTCGGTCCCAGCGTCTCGCTCAGTCTAATACTATGCAGAGGCTTGTTGCTACCTCTTCTGGTTCCTCTATTATAACCAGTGCTGGAGCAGGCAGTCTTGGGACTAAGTCCTGCGTTTCTCCATCTGAGCATGCCCAGGGCAAGATCTCCCATTGGAGATCAGGGGTCACATGCTCGGTTACAGCAGCGACTCCCATTGGTCCGCCAGTAAGGTCCTGAAACTGCTTGTGTTCTGGAACAGTTTCTCATTGGTCCTTTTCTAGAAGGTCCTGTAGCTGCTACTATAAAAGGTGCGCATGACCGCTCAGCCATGCGCTAGTATTAATTGTGTTTTGTGCTTTGCGCCAGTGTGATCATGCACGCATGCGGTTAAGGCTCGGCTGAAATAAGCCCCTAGAATACCGGCACCTCCGGTGAGGAGTTTTGTATGCAGGTGTTCAGGGCTTGGCTGAAATAGCCTCTAGAATACCGGCTACTCCGGTGAGGAGATGCTTGTTTGCGTTGCTGACTGCATGACCACGGACTGCTATCCACACAGCAGCTATCTGTGTCCTCCTGTGATGTTAACAGGACACAGTCTCTATCTCAGCGTCTATGTTTGCAGCTCTGTGAAGTAACAGAGCTCGCTTATACCGCCACATCCTGTCATCTTACTAGCAGCAGGCTCTGCCTGCACGGTGGACCCCGGGCTGCGAACGCACCCATTATTTATATTTATTTGGTGTGTTCCGCAGACCCTAACACCAAGCACTCCTTGTATTTCTTCATCTCTGTGTATACCATCACTGATCACAGTGTAAGGTATGATTGTATCTTTAGTTATGTGAAATCAGAGTTCCCACTTGTACAAAAGTATATAGCCATTCAAAACCCATTATTCAGTACATGAATGGCGGCACTGAGAATATTAGCCTTCCCATTCCAGTGCCTTGTCCAGGGTGGCAAATAATACAGTAAAATTATCAAAGGCAATTTGAAGTCGAGCAGGGTATACCAGTGAGTAAATGATGCCTCTGTCTTTGAATTTCTTCTTTACAGCCATAAATTGAGCTCCCTGTTTCTGCAGATCCACTGAAAAATCAGGAAAAATAGAAATTGTGGCGTTGTTATAATTAATGGGACCTTTTTGTCTAGCCAATCGTAAAGTAGTATCTTTGTCTTTGCAATTCAATAGTCTGGCAAGAAGTGGCTTAAGAGATTTACCAGAAGGAGGGGGTTTTGCTGGGACTCTACGAGCGTTTTCTACTGCAAATGCGGAGGAGTACTTGTCTATGATCCTTATGTTATTTCTCCACATCTGATTTTAAAGGTCATCAGCTTTTTGCCACCACGCTTTTATGGACCCAGCAGCCTCAGTCAGCTTTGCAGCCATAGGTAGTATTTTATCTTCTAAGTCCGACACCCTTGACTCAGCCTCAGAGACACGGTTTCTCATGGCCTACAAGTGTTGGCAAAGCAGACCCACCTCCGAATGAACTGTAAAACCATGGACGAGGGTTGGAAGCAGCAGCGCTACCTGCCCTTACTGCACTGACATCTGCTTCATCCCTGGAATCTTCCTCATCAGATTCGGAGCACAAAGAATCGAAGTCAGAGCCCAGAATAACTTCAAACAGGTCAGCTTTATTTTCCTCCGGACACAGCACATCCAAGACACCATTAGCACGATTGACACGGTATCAACAATACATCTTCCACTACTACGCTTCACTTCTTTAGCTACACCAGAATGGACCACAAAGTAATTTCGGGACATGGAGCCCAGACAAGGAGCACATCGATCTCTTTCCTTGGAGACACTTCAATCCAGTCACGGAAATACACATCTACTAGGTCGTCCACCCCCTTCTGGTTATCCTGCCCGTGTACTCGCTGGTGACCTACTTGCTTCTGCTTCAGCACGCACACTTCTGCTGAGCGTTCCCACAGTGGCTTGTCCACTGGCACTACTAACTTAGTCTGCCCACCGACTCTGGCTAACGGTCCTACGGTGATTCCTTCACCAGCTTCACTACGGCTGCTGGTACCATTCACACACCTCACTCCTTGTGTGTCAGCTGCCCGGCCTGGGATCATGGACGTCCTCGCAGTAGCAGGGTCCACCCCGACTAACTCTATCTAGGAAGTCCCTCACAACAGTTCCCAGCCGACACTACTCCTACTTAAGCCCTTGGTGTCCTACAAGTCTTCACTACGCTGAATGTGCTCAGTGCCCCCACCCAGTGGCCTATCACTGACCTACACTAAGCATCTAACAACTCTCTAACTGGATCTACTAATATGCCCCCATCTAGTGGCCCTTTACAAAACTACATTTACCCAGCTATAACTACTATACTACAAGTGCCCTCCTCTAATGTCCCCAAAGGATGCACTACTTTACCTAACTCTATATGAAATACGTCATATCAAGTACATAACAATTTTACACAATATGTATTATATATATATATATATATATATATAAATATACACATAGCAGCATACACATTTAAAGGGTTAAAACCTGACCCTCCTTACAGAACCTCCACAATTTTTCTGCTAAAGAGACTTTGCAAGTAGATATGGCATTCAAAAGTTGGTCAGCAACTTGTTTTAAAGTCATCTCTTCTTGTCCCCCTCCCTCCTCATCATCAGACATGTGGCTGTTACGTTGGTCAATTGTTTTGGCTGTTGAGAGCAGTGTTCTCTTCCCTGACTGGGAGGTTTCTAAAGGATGCCCTCTTGCAAATTCTTTTAACTTATCAGCTATATTAGAATTCTTCCCCCTACTCATCCTGGCAAGCAGTAAACGCAGAGTATATGTAAAGGAGTAATAAACGTGTTATTCTGATTATTAGCAATTAGCAGTCTCTTTTACGACAACTCTGCCACCTGGTGTTGTCGATAGAAATGTGTGTCGAGGCTTCCACCCATATAATCATGTACAAACTCCACAGATAATAAAGGAAGGGGGGAGATGAATAGTAGATCCTAGATTCCTTTACATATCCACCAATAAATGATATTCGGTGTCTCAAACTTCTTTGCCTATTGCCTATGGCCTATTATAATGCCATTAGAAAGATAAGGGGATGACAGAAGCTGTGTTCCCAGCGTTTAAGGGAGTTTATCCCACCCCTCAGAGCTCTAAAATGGCTACTCAGCTTCTTATAATTGTTTTTCTGACGTGACTCCCAGGAAACCTGCAGGGCCCCTCCTATCTGGTGCTCACACCTCAACACTTTCCAGGCAGTCCACCACAACCCTGGCCTTATGAAGAGAGACCACCCGCTGTGTAATACCTCTGACGGCGCCTGTAACTTAGCGTCATCGGTGAGGTACCCAAGATGGCCGCCTCCCCTTTGAAGTTTTCCTTCTCCGGGATCCACCGATAGCACCAAAGCCACGGGTCGCACGTCACAGCAGCTCCTCTGAAGTCCAGTGCTTCCCGCTTCATTGGAGCTGCAATTCTGGGCCTAGATAGTCACCAGTGGATTAGTAAGTGCAGGATATTGTTCAGGATGATGGGAGCTCAACACTCATGCAACTGCTCAGCACCGCTGCATCACCACACCCCCTTGACATTCTCCTTTTACATGTTTTTTTTATTGTAGATTTTTTCCAATAAAGATTTACTACTCTGAAAGCAGTTCAGGCTGAGTTTATTAAGCCATACAGAAAGTACAATTTGTTTATACAGGAAAGATGTATATCTTTGTACCATGTTAGCCAGTAGATAGAAAAATATTAAGAATTGAGAGTCCTCAGTGGTTGATACCTTTTAATGGCTAACTGAAAAGATGGTAACAAATTGCAAGCTTTCGAGGCTACTCAGGTCTCTTCATCAGGCAAATACTAATAAAACATCTGAAGAATCACATATTTATACACAACAGGACACAGGAATAGTGCAATAGATAAGACAAGTGACGTGAAGCAGAACTATCATTATGGGAGAGGGATGAACAGTTGTGGCCATAAATATTGGACCAGTTCATAGATAAGGAGTGTGAAAGCTTTATTGACCTCAGATTGCGGTCTGGTAATGTTTTGTGATGCCCCCACAAGGTCTTACTAGCAAATTCCTTAATTAATGTGAAAAGCCATAAATCCATGGGATACATTCATTCCTGCACTGAGAGTGTCAAAGGTCGTCATGAGTTTATATATGAATGTATCCCATGGATTTATGGCTTTTTACATCAATTAAGGAATTTGCTCCTAAGACCTTGTGGGGGCATCACAAAACATTACCAGACCCCAATCAGAGGGCAATAAAACTTTCACACTCCTTATCTATGAACTGGTCCAATATTTATGGCCACAACTGTTCATCCCTTTCCCATAATGATAGTTCTGCTTCACGTCACTTGTCTTATCTATTGCACTATTCCTGTGTCCAGTTGTGTATAAATATGTGATTCTTCAGATGTTGTATTAGTCTTTGCCTGATGAAGAGACCTGAGTAGTCTCGAAAGCTTGCAATTTGTTACCATCTTTTCAGTTAGCCATTAAAAGGTATCAACCACTGAGGACTGTCAATTCTAAATATTTTCTATCTACTGGCTAACACGGTACAAAGATATACATCTTTCCTGTATCAAAATGGAGGATACCAGAATGTACCGCATCTTTATGGAACTAAAACCACTTCTGAAGAAATGTGCACAAATGGACAGCGACATTTTTTTCTTATCTAAAGGCAAAAAGGAGAATTTAATTCCCAAAGGACTCTGGATTACAAACCCAATTCTTCACACCTACAATACCCATTATGCACAAAACCTTTGTCACAGGACGTCTGAGAGACTAAGGAACCATCTTTTGCATGTGTGCTACAGCATAAGGAGTAAAGTCCAAGGGCAATTTGAAACTCTGAGGAAAAAACTTACAGAAAGCACAGAGCAAAAATTACAACAATACTACAACAAACTACAAACCTTTCTGATTCATAGCAAGGAAAACAAACTACACAGATTGCGCCTCAATTCAGGACTCTATTTAAACAGATACAAAACAAAACCAAAACCTGACAACTCTGACAACCACTCCATTCCAGACACAAAAGCATCTAACTGTGTCATCAATCTCTCAGATTACAAACCCAACAAAGTGGAGCACGCCGTGATTTCTAGAGGACTCTCATTTTGTCCCACTAAGGCCCTACAGTAGATAAAACTGAACTCTGCAGTGATATGGAACATTTTTTCAGGAGACTGCGCCTGAGGGAATACTTCAATGATACAGAAGATTCAGAAAACACTCGGACTGAAGGAAAAGGGATCCCAACAACCAAGAAGAGGTCAGACTGGACACCTCCACCTGGACGCAACCCTCATTTGGATAAATATATAGACTCATTCAGACATTTGATAAAATCCACCATCATAGACACCAACAGGAGACATGCATCTAACATCAGTGCCCAGGAGAGAAAGGCTATACAGTCTCTGAAAACCAACAAAGAAATCATCATTAAACCTGCTGACAAGGGAGGTGCAATAGTCATGATAAACACATCAGACTATATAAAGGAAGCTAACAGACAACTTACGGACACACGCTACTACAGTAAATTGGAGTCGGACCCTACACAGGACTATTACAAGGAACTAAGCAAGTTGGTATCTTGTCTGCCTGACAAATCCATAAGAGCCGATGACCTGATACCAGAGAGTCCAAGAACAGGGACATTCTACATGCTTCCCAAAATCCACAAATTTGGAAATCCAGGGAGGTCGATTATTTCATGTGTGGGCACCCTTACTGAGCAGGTATCTGGATGGGTAGAGGGTATTCTTAAACCCCTGGTAAAGGATACACCCAGCTACATTCAGGACACAACTGACCTATTGAATAAACTAGCAGCAATAGGTCCTCTACCAGAAGTAACCATCCTGGCCACCATGGATGTGGAATCTTTGTACTCTAATATCCACACCAGGATGGATTAAATGCCTGCAAAGTCTACATGGAAAACACCGAGAATGATGCTGATTCTGTGGCGAAACTCACAAAATTCATCCTCACCCACAATTACTTTGAATTTGACAAAAAGATCTATCTACAGGAGACTGGCACAGCTATGGGAAGTAAAATGGTTCCACAGTATGCAAATCTTTTCATGGCCAAGCTTGAAAGCGACTTTTTGTCCTCGTGTCCCATCAGGCCTCTGGTCTACTACCGCTACATTGATGATATTTTAATCATCTGGACGGAGTCTGAGAAACAGCTAAAGATGTTCCACAAACAGTTCAACCAATTTCATGCCACCATCAACTTAACACTCAACTACTCCAGGACTGAAATTAACTTTTTAGACACCATGGGGGCGGAGCCTGACAGTGATGTGACCAGACGCTTCCTCCTGAGCTCTCCCGCCGCTGCACACGAATTAAACTGCGATCCGCCGTGCCACCGCCAGCCTCAGCCGACTGAATGGTGGGGGAAGGAGTCGAGAGTACCGGGAACGCAGCAGGGACCGGAAGTGAGCTGTAATGACCCGCAGCAAAAGGCAAAAAGACCCGGGGGCAGACTCAGGCGGCTTCCAAGATGGCGCCGACAAGAGGGAAGAGGCGGCCAGGCTTAACGCTGCATGTCAGCACTGCATGAGCGCTGCAGCGAAATTGGAGAAGTTTGCCCGCATTGAAGGTAATATGAGGCAGCAAGAGTCTGAGGGAGAGGAGGAGGAAGATGGGGATAAAAGGATGGTGGTACAGGAGGAGGAAGGAGGGAAGTCCCCAGTGAGCAGTATCTCGGAGGGAGAGAAAATGGCGGTGCAGCAGCACACGAAGAGGGAGAGATACAAGAAAACCCCACTATTAAGGATGTGTTCACGGTAGTTTCTTTCTGTAAACAGGCACTTACTACGTTAACCCAGCAAGTCCTGGGAGTGCAATCTGAAGTTGCCACTATAAAAAAGGACATACATAAGGTTAATACCAGGACGGGAGAAGTGGAAAATAGAGTGGGAGAGGCGGAAGATTGGATTAATAAATTTAAAAAAATGGAAAAACAGTTTAAGCAACAAATCTCTGAAGTCATGATAAAAAATGATGACTTGGAAAATCGTTCCCGAAGGAACAATATTAGGATTGTTGGTCTCCCGGAAAAGACCGAGGGGAGGGATCCCACTGAATTTATTGAGAAATGGCTGAGTGATCAAATCGGAGTGGACTCTCTCACTAAATTCTATGCAGTGGAGCGGGCGCATAGAGTACCAATGCAACCACTACCCCCGGGTAACACTCCACGTGTCATTATTGCAAAGTTACTTCATTATAAGGATAGAGCTATCATTACCCGTAATGTTATGATTTGGTAGCTGAGGAGAGCAGGCAAAAAGGAAATACACCAGAGCAGTTGGAAACTATGAGAGTGCAGCACCCTGACTAACCACCACAACTAGAGGCAGCCGTGGAACGTTCCTACGTTGGTCCTAGACGCCTCGTCACAGCCTGAGAAACTAACTACACCTAAAGATAGAAAGAGGAAAGCTATCTGTCCCGGAGCAGATCCCCAAAGAACATAGAAAGCCCCCAAACATGTAATGGCGGTTAGACAAGATGAAATACTGACACAGACAGAAAATAGTATGAGCAAACGTTGGGGCCCAAACTTACTAAATAGAAAAGGATAGGAAGGGCACTTACTGCAATCCCAAAAAACCCTGAAAAGCACCAACTCTAATTTCAAAAACACCTGAGATCACACGACCTCTACCACCTAAATTAGTTCTCTGGTGTAACCAAAAGCAAAACAGCAGCCACTGAAAAAACTGGAAAAAGCAAATGTACAAACATCAGTGGCTGAACTGAACTGAGAGGGCAAAAGCCCCCAGAGGGGACCCTGAAGGCCCCCACAGAAGTGCAGGACAAAATGCAAAAATATAGCACAAACACAAAAGAAGAAAAAGTCTTATCTGTTAGCAGGAGATGCAGACACGACACAGCAGGCTACAAGGGAAACTGGAATAAAGGATTCAGACCAGAACAATTGATCACCGGCAACCCTGATGGGAAGGTGACTCCCTTATATAAGACCAGTCAGTAACACCTGATTCCCAGTCCTCACAATCTTCACTGGACAGTCCAGTACCGTTTGTAACCACCAGAGGGAGCTTCTGCTCAGAACTCATTTCCAGCCTATTCACAACAGTACCCCCCCTTGAGGAGGGGTCACCGAACCCTCATTTGAGCAACCAGGTCGGTCAGGATGAGTTCTATGATACGCACGGATGAGTCTCCTAGCATGGATGTCCGAAGCAAACACCCAAGAATTGTCTTTCCTGACCATAACCTCTCCATTTAACCAAATACTGGAGTTTCCGTCTAGAAAAACGAGAATTCAATATTTTCTCAACCACATACTCCAGATTGCCCTCAACCAAAACAGGGTCAGGAGGCACAGTAGTAGGAACCACTGGCTCAACAAACCTCTTCAACAAGGACTTGTGGAACACGTTATGGATCTTAAATGTCCCTGGAAGAAGCAAACGAAAAGAAACAGGATTAAGAATCTCCATGATCTTATAAGGTCCAATGAACCTAGGCTTAAATTTAGGAGATGCCACTCTCATAGGAATATTTCTTGAGGACAACCAGACCAAGTCCCCCACTTTAAACCGAGGACCATCAGTCCTATGCCGGTTAGCAAATTGCTGGGCCCTCTCCTGAGAGAGGGACAACCTCTCCACTACCTGGTCCCAAATCTGTTGCATACGCTCCACAACAGAGTCAACACCTGGACAGACAGAAGCCTCCGTCTGTCCTGAAGAAAATCGAGGATGAAACCCAGAATTACAGAAAAATGGAGACATCAAAGTGGCAGAGCTAGCCCTATTATTAAGAGCAAACTCAGCCAAAGGCAAAAAAGAGACCCAGTCATCCTGATCAGCAGACACAAAGCATCTTAGATAAGTCTCCAATGTCTGGTTTGTTCTCTCAGTTTGACCATTGGTCTGAGGATGAAACGCCGAGGAGAAAGACAATTGAACACCAATTTTAGAACAAAAGGTCCTCCAAAATCTGGAAACAAACTGGACTCCTCTGTCAGACACAATGTTCTCAGGAATGCCGTGTAAACGAACCACGTGCTGAAGGAATAAAGGCACCACTTCAGAGGAGGAAGGCAACTTAGGTAATGGCACAAGATGTATCATCTTGGAAAACCTATCGCAAATCACCCAGATGACGGTCATTCTCTAAGAAACAGGGAGGTCGGAAATGAAATCCATAGAGATATGGGTCCATGGTCTCTTGGGCACAGGTAATGGCATCAACAAACCACTAGAACGAGAGCAAGGCTTGGAGCGAGAGCAAGTCCCACAGGACTGCACAAACTCCCTGACATCACGAGACAAGGTAGACCACCAAAAGGACCGACTAACCAAATCTCTGGTACCAAAAATTCCGGGATGACCGGCCAACGTGGAACAATGAATCTCAGACATTACACTCTTTTTCCACTGGTCCGGGACAAACAATTTCCCAACAGGGCAGCGCTCGGGCTTATCCTCCTAACACCCCTCCAGAGCCAGTCTCAAATTGGGCGAGATGGCGGAAAGAACTACACCCTCTTTCAAAATAACAGAAGGATCAGATAACTCAGGAGAGTCCGCCAGGAAACTCCTTGAGAGGGCATCCGCCTTAACATTTTTAGTGCCAGGAAGAAATGAAACCACAAAATTAAAACGTGTGAAAAACAAGGCCCACCTGGCCTGTCTAGGATTAAGTCGCTTGGCAGATTCCAGATAAACTAGATTCTTATGGTCCGTAAGGACCACCACCTGATGTTTGGCTCCCTCCAGCCAATGTCTCCACTCTTCAAAAGCCCACTTCATGGCCAATAACTCCCGATTACCCACGTCATAATTACGTTCAGTGGGAGAAAATTTTCGAGAGAAAAAGGCACAAGGGTTACTTTTAGAGGTCTCTGGATCTCTTTGGGACAAAACGGCACCTGCCCCAATTTCAGAGGCATCAACCTCCACCTGAAATGGTAGAGAAACATCAGGCTGCCGTAGAACAGGAGCAGAAGTGAATCTCTGCTTAAGTTCCTGAAATGCAGAGACTGCCTCAGGAGGCCAATTCACCACATCAGAACCCTTCTTGGTCAAATCAGTTAATGGTTTAACAATAACAGAGAAATTACCAATAAATTTACGATAAAAATTGGCAAAACCCAAGAATCTTTGAAGAGCCTTTAATGAAGTAGGCTGGACCCAATCACAGATGGCCTGAACCTTGACCGGGTCCATTTCAATAACAGATGGGGACAAAATGAATCCCAGAAATGAGATCCTCTGAACGCCAAAAAGACACTTTGATCCCTTCACATACAGAGCATTCTCTCTCAAAATCTGGAACACAGTCCGAACATGTTTTACATGAGAGTCCCAGTCATTAGAAAAAATCAAGATATCATCCAAATAAACAATCAGAAATTTATCCACAAAATCCCTGAAAATGTCATTCATGAAGGACTGGAAGACAGAAGGAGCATTAGTGAGCCCAAAGGGCATCACAAGGTACTCAAAATGCCCTTCAGGGGTATTAAATGCCGTCTTCCATTCATCCCCGTGCTTAATGCGAATAAGGTTATATGCCCCCCTGAGGTCAAGCTTGGTAAATCAAGTAGCGTTTTTCACCCTGGAAAACAGATCAGAGATCAAGGGTAAAGGATATTGATATTTCACAGTAATATTGTTCAAGAGACGATAATCAATACACGGCCTTAATGAACCATCCTTTTTGGCCACAAAGAAAAAACCGGCACCTAAGGGTGAAGAGGATGGTCTGATATGACCCTTCTCCAATGATTCCTTGATATAAGACCGCATAGCGTCATGTTCAGGTACAGACAAGTTAAAAAGGCGACCTTTAGGGAATTTACTACCAGGCACTAATTCAATAGCGCAGTCATAGCTCCTATGGGGAGGTAAGGATGCAGATTTACTTTCGCTAAACACATCAGAAAAATCAATCAAAAAGTCAGGAACATCCTGAGCCTGGGGGGAGGCAGAAAAAACAGGAGTGTTGGTATTAACACATTGGCAGCCCCAACTGGTAACAGACACAGATTTCCAATCCTCACAATCTTCACTGGACAGTCCAGTACCGTTTGTAACCACCAGAGGGAGCTTCTGCTCAGAACTCATTTCCAGCCTATTCACAACACCGTAAAGCACGAGAATCAGAGGAGATAACAATGAATGGCCAACGTATTGGTATATACCTCGATTACTCGGTAGCTGTACAGAAGCAGAGAATGCAGTTTGGAGGGTAAAAAGACGCTTGAGAGAATTAGTAGTTAAATATTCAATGATGTTTCCTGCTAAACTGCGAGTGGCGGCCATGGATAAAGTTTTCTTTTTCACGGATCCTCAGGAGGCCACAAAGTGGATTGATGTCAACGCTATGTTTTTACATACCAAAGACTGAGAGATGGTCATGGAATTTAACAATACTGCTTGATATTCAATATGGATGGATTGGGGTGGAAACACCCATAATTTTAGCTATGCAAGCATATATATGTTCTAATTTTGTTTCCAAAAACTTTCTTTTTCTTTTATTTTTCTTTTTGACTTTAAGGGTGATCCAATCATTACTGGTGGACTAGTATTGGTTCACTGAAAAAGAAGGGAGTCAATACGAAATAGTTTACTTTTGTGTATAGCTCTGGCGGAGGGCAAGGCGGAGATAAATACTGTTTGTAATTGCAGATGTGTTATATTAATGTATATTATTTGTGCTATAATTGTTCATTTGCACTTACAGAGGGACAAACTATGATGGGGAAAATATAAGAGTGCACGACGGGAGGGGGAGAGAGAAACAAGAGCAGAGTGGACTGTGGAGCCCAGCTGCGTCTGGATCCATATCTTCCAGAAGGGTGCACTGAAAGAATATACCACTAGAGGTCATTATGCACCTTCACACACGTTCACTTATCCCAAAGACCACCAGAGGGAGCTGTTTTAGACATATAAAAGAAGCTGAACATAGGAAGTTTCAGTCAGTTTAGTTCAGTGTAGTCACCTCAGAGTGTTCAGTCAGCCTGCAGTAAGGTGAAGTGCAGAGCTGAGATTAGAGAGGCTGCAGAGCTATTCAGTTCAAGAGCAAGTGGAGTCTAGTAAAGAGTGGAACAGAAACCACTCCTGCCTAGTCAGAGCTGAATCTAGGAGTGCAGCTCACTGAGAAAGCGTGCCGATGCTTAGAGAGCGGTGAAGAGGCAGCCCACCAACTGCCAGTGTGTGATCGTGTGAGGATCCGGGTAGGCCGACGGCGAGTGGAAAGTTAATGAGACAGAGGAGCCTTTATAGCTCACCTCAGCAAGTATTACCGGACACCGGTATAGGGATCTCCACGACCCATTAGGAGAACACCGGAGTTCCTGGAGGACTACAAGTCCCAGGAGTACCACAGAGCTGGTACGTAGCAGGATCAGGAGGACAGAGTCTGGCCTGATCAGCCATAAAAGACCCTGTCCTTTCAGAGAGAAGGTCCAACCACAAGGTCAGCCAGGTATAAGACGGAGACCAAGTTAGGCCCAGCTACACGCAGGCCAAGACTTCATTACAAAAAGGCAGAGAACAGGAGGCCACACACCTACTTAGTGGAGGAATCTGGATGTGCACCCTTCACCCTACTGTGCTCCGGGGAGTGCCTGCAACATCTTCAGTAAAGGTACCAAAGTGACTTATGTGTGTGTCTACCTTATTGCCCCCTGACTGCCGGGTCCCCGTCTGTCCTGCATCCCTATACATCTATCTGCCCTGGAGGAGAACTCAGCCTTACTTGTGGAAGGCTTAACATCTAGCTGCACAATATTAACCCTTCAGTGGATCTGCATAGCAGCGCTGGTCACCCTGACCAGGTACCACAAGTGGCGTCACGAATCCCCATACCAATATTCAATTCACCTGTAAATATCCCACATTAAAGAATAAGCACCAGAGCCACGGACTGAGCTGTGTTGCCGTGACATCCCCCATAGTAGTCTATAGGCTCAGATCCGAGTTCCCATTGCTCTAGAGGGCGACTCAGGACAAATGGGTAAGTGGGGGGATGGTAAAAAAGTTAGTCGGAGAGAGGAGCGGTCTCTGGAAGACTGGTTCAGGAGTGAGAGACCCATTGCTCGTAGAGTGCATTCAAGGAGAGGAGGAAGAAGGGGGGAGTTGGGGAGGGGGTTAGGGGGAAGTTATCGACAGTTAAAGTAAAAAAATGGCAGAATGATGGGAATGGTATTTATTATATATAATGGGTAGCTTTAAAGTTATAAGTTGGAATGTTAGAGGCTTATCGGAGAAGAACAGAAGGGCGACAATATTTAAATGTATGCAGGACCAGGGGCGGCAGTGATATGTCTCTTAGAAACTCATTTACAGAAGGAAACAACCCATATTACCAATAGAAGATGGATACAAAAGGCATATCACTCTACATTTTCCAATTATTCTAGAGGAGTTTCCGATTTTAATTAATAGGTCCACTTCGTTTGAAGAAATAGATGTGTACATCGACCCAGAGGGACAAGGGATAGCAGTTAAAGGAATGTTTTTTGGACGACCCACGTGTGTAGTGGCACTTTACATTCCACCTCCTTATTCTAGCACTTAAAATATCAGAGTGATGAGGGAGTATGCTGAAAGAAGTGGAGGAATGCCGCTACTGATGATGGGAAATTTTAATAATCTGGTAGATATTTTCTGGGACAGGAATAAGACTACCAAATGTGCAAGGCAGCACCATTACAGTATTTGGTAACTTTATTAAAGAAATTGGTCTGACTGATGTATGGAGGGTTAGAAACGGAGGGAAAAGGTGTTATTCATGCCACTCCACATCGCATGGCACACTGTCACGTATTGACTTGGCATTAGCAGACGGAAGGGCAGATGCCATGATAAGAGAGGTACAATATCTTCCCAGAGTGATTTCTGATCATAGTCCAGGTATGGTAAATATTGGATACGGGTCACAGAAAGGAATAGTTAAGGAAGGATGGAAAATACATCCTGTTTGGATACAATATCTTAATGTTCAAGGGATTGAAAAAGAGTTAGAAGAATTTTTTATTCATAATGATGGGAGTACAGATAAACTTGTGGAATGGGATGCAATGAAGGCCTTTCTTAGAGGGTTGTTATTTAGAGACATTTGTAGGCGTAAATCACAGACTAAAAAGGAGGAGATTGAAAAATTGGAAGCACTGGGGAGAGCGGAGGAAGAGGCTATACATAATGATACGCCTGAAACACAACAGGGCCTGAGGGATGCTCAGGAACAGATTAATAATGTCCTAATAGATAAAATGACTAGAAGACAGGCATTCCAAAAAGATAGGTTTTACGCTGAAGGGGAGAAAGTGGGACATCTTTTATCGGTTATCGTCTCGGCACAAAGAAGTAATTCATTTATTTATAATATGGTAAATGACAAAGGGAAGACAGTAAAGGATTTGGAGGGGATATTGAATATTTTTAGTGACTTCTATAGAACTTTGCCCTCATCAGGGGAAAATGCTGGAAGTGAAGAGGTAGACGGATTTTTGAGGTTGGGGTCGCTCCCTAAGTTAAGAAAAGAAAATAGGGATATGCTGGACTCTCCCATTACTGTAGAAGAAATGGAGATTGCGCTGCATGGCATGGCCAATGAGAAATCCCCTGGGTTAGACGGTTTACCATCAGAAATTTATAAACAATTTGCAGAATTGTTACTACCGAAATTGTTGTCAGTATTTGAGGAAGCTAAGGAAAAAAAGTTGCCGGCCTCTTGAGAGAAGTGATGATAGTAGTGATTCCAAAGGAGGAAAAAGACCCCAGAATACCCAAATCATATAGACCAATTTCACTATTAACTGTAGATATTAAAATATTGGCAAAAGTATTAGCTAATCGGCTGACCGGGGTCATTACTTCTCTGATACATCCAGATCAGGCGGGATTCATGCCTAATAGATCTACAGCAGGCAAATAATGAGGCTATATCTTAACCTTCAGATACAGGCAGATAATTCGGGTCGCAGAGTGATTGCTTCATTGGATGCCCAAAAGGCATTCGACAGTGTACAATGGGAATACCTATGGAGAGTTATGCAAAAATTTGGGTTTGGGCCGCAATTTATAGAATGGGTGCAACTACTTTACTCTCAACCCACTGCTAAGGTCAGAGTTAACAGAGCGAGTTCCTCATCCTTCCCTTTAAATAGAGGAACTAGACAGGGATGTCCGCTGTCGCCACTCCTCTTTGCTGTAGCAATTGAACCACTAGCTGCTGCTATTAGGGGGAATCGGGGAATTCAAGGATTTAAGTATGGGGGACATGGAGGAAAAAGTTGCTCTGTATGCAGATTATTTATTATTGTTCCTGGGGGATCTGTCTGAGTCGTTGAGCTGTGCCATGCAGACAATTAAAGGTTTGGGGCCATATCTGGGTTGAGGATCAACTGGTCCAAATCTGTTTTGTTTAAAGTGGATAGGAAGGTGGAATGGATGGATAGAGATATTGAAGTCAACAATTACAGTGTAAAGAGACCTTTAAATATCTGGGGATACAGATTTCGTTGCCGTTTTCAGAGGAGTATCTTAATATTAATTTGATGCCGTGAACTTCAGAAACTTAAAATCAAAATAGAGATATGGAATAAACTGCATTTAACGGTGGTGGGAAGGATAAATCTGTTTAAAATGATCCTGATGCCTAAACTGCTATATATTTTACATAATGCGCCTATTTGGATCTCGAAAAAAAGATTTGGGTCTTTGAATGTGATGGTTAGAGCATTGGTATGGGGGACAAAACAGGCGAGAATAAAGTTGGAAACTCTTCAGAGACCCAAAGATGAAGGAGGAATGGCATTGCCAAACCCAGAAATTTATTATCTAGCCGCTCAGAGTCAGCACTTTAGAGGGTGGTCAAAATCTGGATCTGGTGATTCTATTAAAAGAATGGTAGAATATTGCATGGGTAATAGGCCGATACTAGAGGGATTGGAAGGAGGTAACATTAAAAGACTAGGGGGGAAAATGCCCACGCTAGAACTTATAGACAAAATCTGGAGTACAATAAAAAAGGTTAGAGGAGTAACGGGACTAACTGCCAGAGATAAAGAAAATTGGCACCATACGGGAGTGGACAGAAAGAGGAGTAAGGTTTATGCTTCAAATAATGGATGGGGAGGAACCTAAACCCTTCATGCAGTTACAAACTGAGTTCCTGTTGCCAAACACAGAATGGTATAGATATGGGCAGATTAAACATGCAATAAGAACCCAGAGAATACAACAGAGATTGGTAGTAGAAACTGATTTAGTTCTGGAGTATATTTGTCAAGAAGGAATCACTAGGGGGGTAATTTCAAGCACTTATAAAGATTTGATGCATACCTTTCTTTTGGGGTTACCATTGAAGGCTAGGCTCAAATGGGAAGAAGAAGTGGGGAATATGGAAGATGATGTCTGGGAAACTATACTGGAATATATACCTAAACTCTCCATGAGCGAACCTGCAAGGCTATCACATATCTATGTGGTTCATAGAGTCTATAGGTCACCCCTAATAATGCACAAAATGGGGTTGAAGGGAAACTCGGAATGTCCAAGATGTAATATAGATAGGGCGGGTATATTCCATATGATGTGGGAGTGTCCTAGGCTTTCAATGTTTTGGTCTGGAGAAATTAATATGATTGAAAGGGCATATGATTGTAAAGTCTCGGGAGATCCTATTACATGTTTACTGGGCTATGTGGAAAAAATTGTAGCTGATAATAATAGTAAAATTGCTATTGCTAGACTACTCTACTGTGCTAGGAAGTTAATTGCAAGAAATTGGACTAATTCTGATCCCCCGTTGATAGAGGAACTCTCTGCAAGAATAAAACATATTATACATTTGGAAAAAAGTATCTATGAAAGAAGAGGTAAACTGAACATACATGACAAAATATGGGCGCCTTGGATGCAATATAAAGGATTGTGAGAGATGAGGCATTTAACATATAATGTTCTTTATTCAATAATTTATGTTCACGGTACAACTGTTTTTGCTTGTTCCTTATAGGTACGAATAATAGGCATAGGATATCTTTCTACATCTTCTGTCATAATAAAGATAAGCAAGCTGGAAAGCTGTCAACGGGGGGAGGGGTTGGAGGGTTAAAATAAGTTTGTATAATGTTTGTATTATTCAGCTGTTTTACACAATGTTTGTATCTATGGAAAATCGGTTTAATAAAAATTTAACTGATTTAAAAAAAAACTTTTTAGACACCATCATTAAGCTAAAGAACAATGAAATAGAGACATCCCTGTATCAGAAGCCAATCGACCGTCCAACATACCTTTAATGGGACAGTTTCCATCCAAAACACATAAAAACCTCTATTATCTACAGCCAAGCCATCAGATACAACCGTATATGTTCCAACCCCATGGACAGAGATGAACACCTTGGTCGCCTCAGAAAGACCTTTTTAGATCAGGGCTACCATTCAAGAACAATTGAAAACCAAATTACAAGAGCCACCAGAATATCAAGGAATCACCTGCTACATTACAAAGCTAAAGAAGAAAATAACTGGGTGCCTCTAGTGGTCACCTACAATCCAAATCTGGAGGTGCTAAGTGGAGCTGCACAGAAATTACAACCTTTACTACAAAAAGATGCCCGATTACAATCCATATTTCCAGACCCCCCACTACTGTGTTTTAGGCAGCCCCCAAAACTAAGAAACATCATTGTCAGAAGCTCCCTGTCCTCTCCAACAGCTGCAGGAACCTTTCCTTGCAACAAGAAAAAATGTAAAACCTGTCCATTTATAATGACCACGGACAAGATGAAGATCCCCAACTCACATCAGGACTACAAGATCCCAGGTACTTTCAGCTGCATCACATCTAATGTGGTGCACCTAATTATTTGTACTAAATGTCCAACTGGGGGTCTGTATGTGGGGGAGACTGGGCAAAAACTGAGACCAAGGATGAATTCTCATCGTCACACAATAAGAGAAAAAAGAATGGATCTACCTGTGGCAAAACATTTTTGTATGCCTGATTACAGCACCATGGACATGAAATTACTTGTATTGAAAGATAATTTCACATCTCAGAGACACAGGAGTCTGAATATAAACTCACGACGACCTTTGACACTCAGTGCAGGAATGAATGTATCCCATGGATTTATGGCTTTTTACATTAATTAAGGAATTTGCTAGTAAGACCTTGTGGGGGTATCACAAAACTTTACCAGACCCCAATCAGAGGGCAATAAAACTTTCACACTCCTTATCTATGAACTGTAAAGCCCGGGTCTCACATAGCGATACACCAGCGATCCCGACAACGATAAGGATCGCTGGTGTGTCGCTACATGATCGCTGCTGAGCTGCCAAACAGGCAGCTCAGGCAGCGATCAGCACAGCGACACTGCGGGTAACATTGCTTAGTTACCCACAGTGTACGTTGGATACCAGCGCCCTGATGCAGGGAGCTGGTAACCAATGTACACGTCGGGTTTCCAGGCGCTGCGCGGTGCCTGGAAACCCGCTGTGTACCTTGGTTACCAGCTCCCTTGCAGCAGCGCGCTGGTATCCAAGGTACACAGCGGGTTTCCAGGCACAGCCCCACGCCTGGAAACCCGCCGTGTACCTTGTTACCAGCGAATCGCTCTTCTCCCGCCTGTCACACGCAGTGATGCGTGCTGGCCAGCGGGAGACCAGCGATCAAAAAAATGTCCAGGACATTCAGCGACGATCAGCGATACCGAGCAGGGGGGCTGATCGTCGCTGAATGTCACACACAGCGATATCGCTGGGGAGATCGCTGTTGCGTCACAAAACTAGTGACTCAGCAGTCTCGTTAGCGAGATCTCTGTGTGAGCCTGGGGCTTAAGCAGAGGAAAAAGGGAAAATAGGAGGATAAGGTCAGTTCACCAGTCTTTGCAGCAGTCCGCAATCTTCACACGCATGGAGCCACCCTGATCAGAGGCGTTGGCTGAAGCAAAAACATGAGGAAAGAATCTCCAGCGCGGAAATAAATAAAAAATCAATATTTATTAGAAAATATTGAAATCCATTTTGGGTAGAAAAAACAGACAAAATTGCAGGTGGGGTCCCTGGTGGTCTGCGTTTCGACCTAGGAGGTCTTATTCATGCCCCCACAAGGTCTTACTAGCAAATTTCTTAATTGATGTAAAAAGCCGTAAATCCATGGGATGCATTCATATATAAACTCATGACAACCTTTGACACTCTCAGTGCAGGAATGAATGTATCCCATGGATTTATGGCTTTTTACATCAATTAAGGAATTTGCTCCTAAGACTTTGTGGGAGCATCACAAAACATTACCAGACCCCAATCAGAGGGCAATAAAACTTTCACACTCCTTATCTATGAACTGGTCCAATGTTTATGGCCACAACTGTTCATCCCTCTCCCATAATGATAGTTCTGCTTCACGACACTTGTCTTATCTATTGCACTATTCCTGTGTCCTGTTTTGTATAAATATGTGATTCTTCAGATGTTGTATTAGTCTTTGCCTGATGAAGAGACCTGAGTAGTCTCGCAAGCTTGCAATTTGTTACCATCTTTTCAGTTAGCCATTAAAAGGTATCAACCACTGAGGACTCTCAATTTGTTTATCTCACTTATATAGCGCCATTACTTCCACATCACATTACAGACATCATCATCATCATCATCACTGTTCCTATTGTGGCTCACAATCTAGATTCCCTATCAGTATGCATTTGGAATGTGGGAGGAAACCTGAAAACCTGGAGGACACTCATGGAAACACAGGGAGAACATACAAACTCCTTGCAGATATTGTCCTTGGTGGGATTTAATCCTGTGACACCAGTGCTGCAGCTAACCACTGAGCCACGGTGCTGCCCCATGCACTAGTTTCAAAGTTCCTGTAAGAAAGTTACAGATGACTTCAAAATATTTTATAATTCAAACTTTGTCTTTAATACCTTATCTACAGGTTTCCCCTGTGGATCAGTGTTATTGTAATTATATTCATTGGTTAAAATTAGAAAGTACTTGCTCCATAACAGTATATGATAGCCACAGTCGCTCCTTAAATGCCTGGGCCGCATTCCTGATACCTCAATGATGTCAGTGTAGGGGAACCAGGGCCGTAGTTGTGGCTGACAACGGTTGCTTAATCACGCCCTGGTCTCCCACCCAGTGCATACAATGTCCCCTTTGATCTGTACCTTTCGTCCTGCTCTCGGTTCCCTCCGGTTACTGTCCGAGCTGCTGCGGATGCCTTCTGGCGGTTTCAAACAAAGAGAGACAGAGTCCAGTTCCAACTTAACAAAAATGAGTTTACTTTGTTCCATTCTCAGTATGTGCAGTCCAGTCACAGTTGCATCACAGAGTACATTCCTTTCTTGCCCTGTGCTTTCCTTCACTTCTTCTAGAATGTTCCAGGGTCGTACCGGATCATCCGGTACCGCAGCATTCCTTTTGGCCAGCTTAACTATCTTCAGGAGTTCTCCTGTCCGTTTCGCCCCAGACAAAAGGACATCAGCCCATGACGTTAGCTGCCACATATTGGTGCTGCCCTGCATTCTCACATTTGTTGACATTCGGTCCTCCAGCCTTGGATGACTGGACTCAATCCTTAAACGTTACGTGGCCCACTGTTCTGCCTGGGCCCCCCCAGACCCGTCTGACCTGTTTGGGCTCCCTGGTCCTACTAAACTCACTACAGGAAATCTGCCTGGCTTACCCACAGCTGGCCCCTCCTATATTAACTATTTACTATACTATGTATGCTATTGTGTCCCCATCTAGAGTACTAACTTAGGTACTACACTTTCCCGACAACATCCATATTTATATACATTACACTATACAACAATAGCATTACAAGACATACATTTAGCAGCAATCAAGTGTAAAACATTATATATAACGTAAAACATTAACCATTAGTTTACCGGGATGTGTATGGGTGGAACAAGATAGTCTTTGCAACCCCTTAAATCAGGATTGCCCACAACTGGAAGTATATGTTTCTTTTTTAGTTAGGATGATGACCTATAACTAGATTTGATCAATTATATAGTTTACCTAATCTTTCATTCAATTAAAAGTCCAACTTTACAGTTTGTGGTTACTTTACTGTGGCTTCATGCTCATTGATCCTCAAACAGTCCAATAAACAAGTATAAACACACGTAACTATGTCTTGTTTTTCAGCTTTATTTTTTACAGATATTTGCAAGAGCTTTCTTTGTTCCATTTATCAAAAGTTTCTACTTTCAGATTACAGAAGATGCAGAGGAATTCTCATCACATAGTCCTTCTACAACCTTGGACCAGGGCAAACAAAAGAAGTTTGGGAGGTCTCCTGAAAAACTGTTAATACTGTTGTTCCCTGGTTCAATAATCAGGTTTAATGGTTATATATATTGGACATTTACAAGTCACAGAAAAATTAGGCTTCTACTGATATTGGTCTGATCACTGTACATATACTGTTGCACCACCATCACATTTTCCATTAGATGTGGTGCTGTGCTTTAATATACAATCTATTTCTTTGTACAGAGAATTGTATAAGAACAAAGCAGAAAGTAAAATTCCCATCATTTTTCAAAATAAATATTTATATATTGGAGAAAAAAAGATTTCAGGACCCTGGTTGACCAGCCACATTGGTAATTGTGGCCACCAGATAAGAGCCATGCAAACCTCCTCCTACTTGCCAGCATCCCCGTGCCTCTTCTGATAAGTAAGCCAGACGAGATTTCATAGTTAACACACAAAACCTACAAGAGACAAAATGAGCAAAAACCCTGCTGTAACTAAATAAGTAAAAAGCAAAAGTGCATTTGAATAACACAGAGTTCTTAGTAATACTATTTTTGATCAAAAGTAGCATAAAAGCCATCCCACCGTCGACAAGGTGACTGTGATCGGGACGGTCCTACACAATATTTAGACAGTGTAGGACCGTTGCAGCGTGATATGATGTCACCGCCAAGGATGCTACAGGGAGAAGGAGGCTCACAAGGTTCTGGTCTGGCAGCCAAGGATGACCGACACAGCCAGAGTCCTGCAACTTTTTTTGCTCAACTTTAAGGGCTTTGACTAGGGTGTTAGTTTCCTCAGACTAGTCAGCCCTCTTTCCATGTGGGCGTGATAACATTATTTGCCTTAGCCGACGTCATCATCAGCCCCTGCAAATCTCGCGCATGCGCGCTGCACATCTCGGCAGCGTCACTGCGCCTTTGTAGCCGGGTGTACGCTTCCCGACTTCAGAGGCGCAGTACGCATGATCAGAACGTCAAAAGACAACTCACTTCCCAAGTGAGCCGAAAAAACAACCGGAATCCAAGAAGTGACACACGTATCGAGCACAGTTGTTCTTACAGTTCCACTCGAACACAGCAAGATTTGCAGGAACTGACGATGACGTTGGCTCCTGCAAATTATGTTATCATGCCCACAGGGACGTGATAACATAGAGAGAGGGCTGACTAGTCTGGGGAAATAATGCCCCATTGACTAGTCAAAGTCCTAACATTGGAAATGGGGACAATATAAATGCTTTTTTAAACCTAATTTTTACTGAAAAACGATATACATGGATGGTTAGGCAGGGAATTTACTCATACACAAGTGAATGCTGCTGGGTTGAAGAGCATGGGAGACCAGACAGGTTACCTTTAGTCATGGAATACCCTTGCAATAAGCCATCATTTATAATAGTGGGAAAATCCCTTGCTTTGATAAATTCAATGTAAGAATGTAAAATATTAATTATTGGGTTAAATGTATAATCTAAGGCTTATAACAATGCATATCCAGTCTCCAAAGAGCAGTCATGACTCAGTTATGTGCACTGCACAGTAAGTCTATTCATTGAATACAGATGAGTGCACTGTACACTGTATTGACTACATATTTTCACCCTGGATTGCCTAAAATGCCAAACTAAAGTAATGAGAAATATAAAGTCATTGAAAGTTAAGCTCAGATAAAGAATGAGTTGCAAGAGTTTTTCAAAGATTTTTGTTACAAGCATTATTAATGTTGCTTTTTATTTTGTAACTGAAAAACACCCATTCATTTTTTCCTATTACATACCGAAAGCATTTGAAAAATATGTATGCCATAATTTATTATAGACTTTTAAAAAAAATCATCATTATTCTGACCTAATAAAAAAGTCAGAAATCTTGTTTAATTTGCAACAAACAACTGTCATACATACAGTGGCTTGCACCTTCAAATCCATTATCATCGAGAAAAACCTGGTACCACAACAAACATGCGAGAGAGGGCTGCCCACCAAAACTCTCAGCCTGGGCAAGGAGGGCATCAATTAGAGAAGCAGCACAGAAACCAAAGGTAATCCTGAAGGAGCTGCAGAGTTCTCAAGCAGACTGGGTATCTGTCCATACAACCACAATAAGCCGTACACTTCACATAGGTGGCATTTATGTAAAACTGGGCAGAAAAAAGCCTTCACTTAAACACAAAAATTGTTAGGCTCATTTTGAGTTTGCTAAAAGACATCCCCAAATGTATGGAGGAAGATGTTGTGGTCAAATGAGACCAAAATTGAACTTTTTGGCCACCAAGGTAAACGCCATGCCTGGCTCCAAGCCAACACAGCTTATCACCCCAAGAACACCGTCCCCACAGTGAAACATGGTGGCGGCAGCATCAGGCTGTGGGGATGTTTTTTGGCAGCAGGGACAAGGAAAATGGTCTGAGGTTAAGATGGATAGTGCAAAATACAGGGATATTCTTGAGCAAAACTTATTTCAGTCTGTCAGTGATTTGAGACTGGAAAAGAGGTTCACCTTCCAGCAAGCTAATGACCCAAAGCATACTGCTAAAGCAACACTGGAGTGGTTTAAGGGGAAACGTGTAAATATTTTGGAGTGGCTTAGTCAAAGCACAGACCTTAATCCAATTGAGAATCTGTGGTCAGACTAAAAGATTGATGTTCACCAGAGGAATCCATCTAACTCGAAGCTGGAGCAGTTTTGCCTTGAGGAATGTACAAAATTCCCAGTGGCAACATATGAAGAACTCATAGAGACTTCTCCAAAGCAACTCGCAGTTGTAACTGCCACAAAAGAAGGCTCTATAAAGTACTGAGTAGGGTTGAGCATTCCGATACTGCAAATATCGGGTATCGGCCGATATTGGCTGTATCGGAATTCCGATTCCGAGTACCGATATTTTCGTCATATCGGATACCGGAATCGGAATGTCACTGTCACTGTCAGTGTCCGTCGGTCGGGTCTGTCAGGAGTCAGCGGCACTTACCCGGCAGAAGATCTCCGGCGGCCACATCCCGGACTGCTTGATGGCCGCCATCCTCTTCTCCCTGGCGGTCACATGCAGTTTCTCGCGATAACTGCAGAGACTGCTGGGTAATCGCGGCCGTAAAGCAGTCCGATGACGTCACCGCCGGAGAAGCAGGTAATCAGCTGTGCTGCGCCGGGATGTCAGGCTCTGCCTGGCATTCCGATGTAGCAGAGCTGGATCGTCGTGGGACTGTCGTTACTATGGACTGCGTCGGACAGGTGGTATACTGTTGGTTTGTTTTTTTTCTTTTTTTACAGGAGATCGATGGCGTCGCAGGAATGAGAGAGTAATAAAATAAATGAAAACTGTGTTGTCTCTTTTATTTCATTAAAAGACTTTTTTCTTGCTGTGTTTTTTTTTAAACATTTAAAAACTTTGGGATTAATAATGGATCGGTGTCTTATTGACGCCTCTCCATTATTAACCGGGCTTATTGTCACCGTGCAATCAACGGTGACATTAACCCCTTATTACCCCGCTTGCCACCGCTACAGGGCAAGTGGGAAGAGCCGGGTAAAGTGCCACAATTGGCACATCTTTTGATGCGCCAAATGTGGGGCTGCTGTAGCCTGGTATTATCAGGCTGTTGAGGGCCAAAATCCATGGGCCTTGACAGTCTTTTAATACCAGGCCGCAGCAGTCTGCATTTTACTTGGCTGGTTAACAAAAATAGGGGGGATCCCCACGCCGTTTTTTTTTCGAGGGGATCCCCTATTTTTGTTAACCAGCCAAGCTAAGGAGACTGCTGTGGCCTGGTATTATCAGGCTTGCAAGGTCCATGGATATTGGATCCTTACCAGCCTGAAAAACCAGGCCTCAGCGGTCTGCTTCATCTGGCTGGTTAACAAAAATAGGGGGGACCCCACGCCAATTTTTTTCGAGGGGATCCCCTATTTTGTTAATCAGCCAAGATATGCAGACTGCTGTGGCCTGGTATTATCAGGCTGTTGAGGGCCAAAATCCATGGGCCTTGACAGTCTTTTAATACCAGGCCGCAGCAGTCTGCATTTTACTTGGCTGGTTAACAAAAATAGGGGGGATCCCCACGCCGTTTTTTTTTCGAGGGGATCCCCTATTTTTGTTAACCAGCCAAGCTAAGGAGACTGCTGTGGCCTGGTATTATCAGGCTTGCAAGGTCCATGGATATTGGATCCTTACCAGCCTGAAAAACCAGGCCTCAGCGGTCTGCTTCATCTGGCTGGTTAACAAAAATAGGGGGGACCCCACGCCAATTTTTTTCGAGGGGATCCCCTATTTTTGTTAACCAGTTCCCTCTGACGTCACTGATTGTGTCCCTGGCTGACCTGAAGTGAAAGTGGAAAGCAATCAATTAAGCTTTCCACTTCCTCTCCTGTCAGCCAGGAGAGGAACTCATTCATTTGGGGGTTTACTGTGAGGCTGCAGCATTAGCTGCGGTCCCTGCAGTAAACATTAACCCTTTCTGAAGGATTACACCGTGAGACCTGACTGTGCATGGGATAGGTAAGAATAATTTTGCTTTATTATTTTATTTTTATTACAGGAAATGGTTTTAGCAGGTAAATAAAATATGGTCAAAAACTGTGTGATTATTTCATTAAACTTCTTTTTTATTAAAGTGTGTGTGTTTGATTTTTCTTTCATACAATAGGATTAATAATTGATAGTTGTCTAATTGACAGCTCTCAATTATTAACCTGGCTTAAAGTGACCTTTCAATTGCAAGGTCATTTTAACCCCTTATTAACCCATTCGCCACCGCTACAGGGCAATGGGAATAGACGGGCAAAGTGCCAGAAAGGGCAAATCTAATTAGAGATTTGCCCTTTCTGGGGTGTCTGGGGGCAGATGTTAGTAGCCGGGGGGGGCCAAAAAAAATGGTCCCTCTCTGGGCTATTATTATCTGCCCACACTCACTGGCTTTGTCTGTCTGGTTGCGAAAATAGGGCGGGAGCCCACGCATTTTTTTTCAGCAATTTTACACCTCATATATATATATACATGTCATTGAATTTGTGACACATATATATATATATTTATATTTATATTTATAGTTCATACACTTCTACATAGTATAATAGCCGCTAATTCAATTGCCGGCTTTTGTGAAAATGCAGAACCCGACATGAAATGACACTTGGTTTACATAGAGTTAACCATGTCTTTTCATGTAGTTTGATATCTGATTTGCACAAACAATTACATGAGTGTAAGTGTGCAAAATTTCACACCTGTAGGGGTTAATTAAAGGTGTAAATTCGTTGTAAAAAAACGGACTTTTTTGCTACGAATTTACACCTTTAATTAACCCCTACAGGTGTGAAATTTTGCACACTTACACTCATGTAATTGTTTGTGCAAATCAGATATCAAACTACATGAAAAGACATGGTTAACTCTATGTAAACCAAGTGTCATTTCATGTCGGGTGCTTCTGTCTTTTCACAAAAGCCGACTTTACCCGGCAATTGAATCAGAGGCTATTTTACTATGTAGAAGTGTATAAACTATAAATATATGTATATATATATGTCACAATGACATGTATATATATATATATGTATTCTATGTGTGTATATTTAGTGTTTACAAGGAAAGAAAGAGTTTTTTTTAGTTACGATATTTTGTTCCCATAGACTTACATTGGATTTCCGGTATCGGTATCGGGTATCGCCGATATTTTAATGGTATCGGCGATACCATTCCGATTCCGATACTTTTGGATATCGGAAAGTATCGCTCAACTCTAGTACTGAGTTAAGTGGGCTGAATAGTTATATACCCTGAAGTTTCCAGTTATTTTATCCTTTTTGGACAAATGGTCACACTTGTAGGCATTGGTCTTTATATGAACTGGTGCAAACCCTCAGAAAAAAACAGTGAAATTCCTGGTTGTGATGTAGCAAAACACAAAAAATGCCAAGGGGAGATAAATACTTTTGCAAGCCACTGTAGTTTTCACCATATCTTTTATGTGTTTTAGATAAAATTTTCAACATGTTCAACAAGTAGGTATGGTGTAACAAAAAGTTTATACAGAAATGGTTTGGGGCTAAATCGTAACCCTTGTGTACAAGCCAACTAATAATAGGGTATCTGAACCCAAGTGAAGAGTGATCTAGAGAGCAATTGAAAGCCAAGACCCCTGCTTTCCAGGGCCCTTTTAGTTACTATCTACTTTGGTTCAGATTCCGTATTAATAGCGTCTGTAATCTGCATTTGCCCTTACGACATATGGTAAATACTTGATTTGAAAATATGTATTTTACTGACCCCAATTTATCTAGGTAACATGCCATTTTTGGTTTATGTGCTGCACTATCAAATGTTTGCTCAGTTGCACTGCACTTTTATTAATTTCAACCATTGTACGCTATTCACTCTAACTATTGTTTTAAGGTTGAAGGTAGACATAAGTCCATCGAGTTTAATCTATAACCCAACATGTTGCTCCAAAGGGAAGCAAAGTCCCCATGAGGCAGGTGCTAATTGCTCCATATTAGGGAAAAATTCCCTCCCAACGCCTCATGCAGAAGTCAGACTAGTTCCTTGGATCAAGGTCCCAAATTTAGTACCCATAATAGGATGAGCCACCATGCTCGGTAATACTCGCTACTCGCCCAAGCATCGCTGTACTAACAGTACTCGGTGAGCACCGAGCATTTTCGTGTTTGCTCGGCGGGAGTTCTGATGCACGCCCTGCATTTTTGGCGCTCTTTAGAGCGCCAATCAACATACAGGGATTGTCTGCCACGCACTGTAATGCCGCAGCCATCTTTGTTGTGGTATTACAGTGATTGACTTGCCGCACAGCGTCATCAGGTGTGTAAGAGACCTGGCAGCGCCAGTCTGCTCCAGAATTAGCAAGTGTAGGGAGAGCTGCTGCCGAGATAGGGTCAGATTTGGGGGTTTAGAAGGTAGTGTAGGTCTAACCATAAAGAAGACACAAATCCAGCTTAATCAACAGTCCTTCTAAGGACTAATTACGGCGTATATAGATTGCAGTGCTAGGTAGGCAGGGAGTGTATGTGACTATAAACATATCAGTGCAAGGCATGCACGCACTGTATGTGGGTATATAGATCTCAGTAGCAGACAGGCATTTTATGTGGCATACATCAAGAGGGTCCATTCCATTACTGTCTGCTGCTGGTGCCTATAAGCTATATTGACCATATCTACACAGCCCTAGGTCTCAGTGGGCAGTAAACCCCTTTTTTTCTCTAATTGCTTGTTGACACTGCAGAATACACGCAGATCCTTTTCATAGTACAGCGTGAAAATACAGCTATTTTAAACGGGTTTGCCTGTCCCAGGCCTGACATCTGAGTGCGCATAAAAATCTGCCATTTGTTGTGGTACTGTAGCATTTTTTTGGAGTGTCTTACATAATTTTTTAACACCATTTTGCTGCCCAAAAAATATTTATCTGCCCAAAAAATATTTCGCTACAGGGCAGATATTTAACGCTGGGTTTTGTCCCTTACACGGATCACATATCATTGTGCTAAAAATTTTGCCATTTCAGGCCTCCATAGAATTATTTTTGTTGTGTCATAGCCTACTTGTTATCAAACTGGAGAAATTTGTGGATTGTAATAAAGAATTGATGGTTTATTCACTCAATGCGTTTCAAAGTCATTCTGACTTCTTCAGGAGATGTATAGGTAAACAATATCACTGACAGTTTAAATAGATACAGCATTCAAAAGCTGGCGCCAAACAGATCACATGACATGCTGTATCAAAGTTCAAAAGGTCGGCACATGGCACAGCACAAGACAGTTACAGCTTAGAAAAAAAAATGGGAGCCAGTGAAGAGATTTGCAGAGGGGAGAAACGGAGGAGTAGCGAGGAGAGAGATGAATTAGTCGGGCAGCAGAGTTAAGGATGGACTGGAGAGGTGCGAGGGTGTTAGCAGGGAGGTCAGAGAAAAGGATGTTGCAGTAGTCGAGGCGGGAGATGATGAGAGCATGCACAAGCATTTTAGTAGATTGAGGGTTGAGGAAAGGACAGATTCTGGAAATATTTTTGAGCTGAAGGCGACAGGAAGTAGAAAGAGCTTGGATGTGCTGTTTGAAGGACAGGGCAGAGTCAAGGGTTACTCCGAGGCAGCGGACTTCTGGTATGGGGGAAAGTGTGATGTCGTCAATTGTGATAGATAGATCAGGTAAGGAAGATCTGTGAGATGGAGGAAAGATGATGAGTTCAGATTTGTCCACATTGACCAACTGTTCTAATAAAAGAAAATTTTATTTTACCTGAGTGTACAGTATGTGCTGGAATCACGCTTTCATCTCTTCTACTAAGAAGCTCAGCCAACTGAATTTTTACGTTGCTTTAATCGACTTTAAAATTTGGTTTGTGCACAAAGAAAATAAATTGTAAAACTGCTACCCTTAAATATTTACAACCTTTAGTAATTTCATTTATTTTCAAGCTTTGGTCTCAATCTTTTTGATGAAAAAATTGTGATAGAATCACTTCATGCATTATTTACAATTTTTTGTTTGTTTTAAGTATACTTATATGGTGTAAAGTGGGTATTTATGTGTAAGGACAAAATGTGGTAGTGATATATATTGAACAGAATAAATACATTTATATATAGTTCTCTGAAACAATATCCCATGTGAATTTAACTGCATGTTGGGTGACCTGTGTCCCTGATGTTTTGAGACTCGAGAAACACTCCTAATGAAAGTGCCTATTGACACAAATTTTATATTCTACATTTGTGGCCAAAAGTTTTGAGACTTATATAAATTTGGGTTTTCACAAAGTGTGCTGCTTCAGGTTTTGTAGTGACAATTTGCATTAACTCTAGGCTGTTTTGAAGAGTAATCAGATGAACTGCAAAAAATTCCTTGACATGAAATTTAACTTAAAGGGAACTTGACAGCAGTATTTATCATTATAAAATAAAGGTATGGCCATAATGGCACTGTTACACTGATCACGGCAATTTGATACCTTCGTTGAAGGAATCCGATTAATGGATCTTTTTTAATCTTGGTTTTAAGTTTTCTTCTGATGATGTCTTCTGTGCATCGAGGCAGGCCTGGGGAGGTTGGGTCTTCTTCTGCTTTGGCCCCTCCGGCTGCTTCCTGTCTTTCAACAATTCACCGAGTTACCTGCCTCCATTTTGAACTTTTGTGCTGCCATTATTGGGTGGGCGGCACATGCGCAGTGTGAGTTTCCACATCTGGTCTTTGGGTCCTCAATAAAATGGTGCCGACTGCGGCGCATGCGCAGATCAAGATCTGAACCAAGAACCTGTCATCAGCGCTATGCATAATAAACTAAAGGTATGCCCATAATGATGCTGTTACACTGATTTAATACATGGATTCAGTGAACAAATCCACAGCATAGTTGATATTAAATTATCAGAAGCTTTGGTCTCTATGCTTTGGGGCGGAACTGTGGGAAGTGGGGGGACTGTGGGTAGGGTCTTCGCCTGGTGTCTTTAGCTTCTTCCTTATTTAAATTTTGCGCCTGCGCTGTCCTAGCCACAGGCAGCGCTTGCACAGATTGATCTCCCACAAAATTTAAATACGACAATAAGAACACCAGAGGCAGTGGAGAGTCCCATTTCAGACTGCTTGAGAAATTTGGAAGAATGATTGGAAAAAAAATTAGTCCTGTGTCATGCCAACAGTGATGCATCCTGAGACCATTCATGTATGGGGTTGCTTCTTAGGCCTCTTTCACACTTCCGTTGTGTGACGTCCGCCCATCCGTGAAAATGGCGGATCCGTCAGAAAAGTAAAAAAACGGATGCAAAACTGGTCAGTTTTCTGACGGATCCGCCAAGAAGATTTCACCCGGAAATGGTGAAAATTTCGAGAAGAGAGAGAGAGAGAGAGAGAGAGAGAGAGAAGAGAGAGAGAGAGAGAGAGAGAGAGAGAGAGAGAGAGAGAGAGACCCGGACACTGTTTTGTGCATTTTACTATGGTTTTCAATAGAGGCGACGGATCCGCCGGCGGATTCCGTCAAAAATGGATGCTGGCGGATCCGCCGCCCATAGGTGGCCATTATACAAAATGGCGGATCGGATCGCGTTTCCATTTGGCGCAAAAAAAACGTTGCATTGGACGTTTTTTTAAAATGACGGACGCCAATTTTTTGGCGGATCCGTCAAAAAACGGACCTAACGGACGACCATCCGCCAAAATCCGTCACTAATGCAAGTCTATGGGAAAAAAACGGATCCGCCAAAAAAAAATAGCGGATCCGTTTTTTTCACATTTTGACGGATTTTGACTGACGTCGCACGACTGAAGTGTGAAAGAGGTGAGAGCGGGCTCGCTTACAGTTTTGCCTAAGAACACTGCCATGAATAAATAATGGCATCTAAACATCCTCCAAGAGTTATAGTTATTACTAGAGTTGAGCGATACTTTCCGATATCCAAAAGTATCGGAATCGGAATGGTATCGCCGATACCCAAAAAATATCGGCGATACCTGATACCGATACCGGAAATCCAATGTAAGTCTATGGGAACAAAATATCGGAATTAAAAAAAACCCATTCTTGCCTTGTTGGTTAATTGTACATGAAGGAAAACAACAAAGAGTAATGTAGAATGTATTGGGGAAGGTTGAGGAGACATTAAAGGCATAGATGTTTAACCCAATCAAATGGAATAGCATAAATATTTTTTTTTTAAAGATGTTCGGATTGACGAAGAAATTGACAATGTTGTTAACGTTTTTTCTATTTTGGCAAATATGTATATTTCACAACTTCCATGCTCTTCACCTTTTTAACTTTTGACACACTTTCTCCTTCATAATCTTCAGCAGCATCATCTTTTTCATCAAATTATTCTTCATCTTCACCTTCTTTATCTTCTTCTTAAACTTCTTGCTATTCATCTTTTTGTTAACATTACTCATATTCTTCTTATTAAACTATTATTCTTATTCATATTGTACTTCATCTTCTTCATCATATTCTTATTTGTGACAGAGAATCCTGTACTTGTAATCTGTCAAAGTATGAATTTTTCATCCTTCCGTTCTTGCTGTCACAAAAGATTTAAATTACAACAGTATTTGTCCGTGTTCAGTTTAGCCTGCAGCAGCAGGCATTTTCCAGGGGCACCACGAGGAGGAACGGACTCACCCCCATACACTGCTTAGTCTTCTTTCTGCTTATAATTTAGAGCATATATTTTGCTCTTCATTTTGGTCTTATACTTCATGTTCTTCTGCTTTTTGATCTTCTGCTTATTGTTCTTAAGTCTCTTGTTCTGTATCTTGTAGTTTGTCTTAACCTTCTTAGTCCTGTTTGGTAATCTTTTATTTCTTCTTTGTGATGGTGTTTAGGCTGGTTGGCTTGATGCTCGTCGTCCTTGTGGTCGTCATCTTCTTCGGGGTGGTCATCAGGGTCGTCGTCTTAATTGTTGGAGATCCAGAGTGATTACCCAAAAAAGCATTGAAAAAATCTTCAATTTGTAAATGTAGCAGAAGGTACAAGAGTCAATGCAAGTAACGAGGACCAGCTGACTGTGCTGGAACCCGGAGGGGCAGCAGAAGGAAAAGAGCCAATGGCACAACCGAGGACCAGCTGACGTTACTGGGACACGGTTACTAAGCAGGAGGTACCTGTGCTCCAAAGCACTACCAAGGACCAGCAGACGTTGCTGGAACTCGGATACCGAGATGGAGGCACCTAGGCCAAAGGCACTGCGGAGAACCAGCTGACGGTACTGGAACCCGGACGGGTAGCAGAAGGTACAAGAGCCAATGCAAGTAACGAGGACCAGCTGACTGTGCTGGAACCCGGAGGGGCAGCAGAAGGAAAAGAGCCAATGGCACAACCGAGGACCAGCTGATGTTACTGGGACACGGTTACTAAGCAGGAGGTACCTGTGCTCCAAAGCACTACCAAGGACCAGCAGACGTTGCTGGAACTCGGATACCGAGATGGAGGCACCTAGGCCAAAGGCACTGCGGAGAACCAGCTGACGGTACTGGAACCCGGACGGGTAGCAGAAGGTACAAGAGCCAATGCAAGTAACGAGGACCAGCTGACTGTGCTGGAACCCGGAGGGGCAGCAGAAGGAAAAGAGCCAATGGCACAACCGAGGACCAGCTGACGTTCACTGGGACACGGTTACTAAGCAGGAGGTACCTGTGCTCCAAAGCACTACCAAGGACCAGCAGACGTTGCTGGAACTCGGATACCGAGATGGAGGCACCTAGGCCAAAGGCACTGCGGAGAACCAGCTGACAGGACTGGAACCCGGACGGGTAGCAGAAGGTACAAGAGCCAATGCAAGTAACGAGGACCAGCTGACTGTGCTGGAACCCGGAGGGGCAGCAGAAGGAAAAGAGCCAATGGCACAACCGAGGACCAGCTGACGTTACTGGGACACTGTTACTAAGCAGGAGGTACCTGTGCTCCAAAGCACTACCATGGACCAGCAGACGTTGCTGGAACTCGGATACCGAGATGGAGGCACCTAGGCCAAAGGCACTGCGGAGAACCAGCTGACGGTACTGGAACCCGGACGGGTAGCAGAAGGTACAAGAGCCAATGCAAGTAACGAGGACCAGCTGACTGTGCTGGAACCCGGAGGGGCAGCAGAAGGAAAAGAGCCAATGGCACAACCGAGGACCAGCTGACGTTACTGGGACACGGTTACTAAGCAGGAGGTACCTGTGCTCCAAAGCACTACCAAGGACCAGCAGACGTTGCTGGAACTCGGATACCGAGATGGAGGCACCTAGGCCAAAGGCACTGCGGAGAACCAGCTGACGGACTGGAACCCGGACGGGTAGCAGAAGGTACAAGAGCCAATGCAAGTAACGAGGACCAGCTGACTGTGCTGGAACCCGGAGGGGCAGCAGAAGGAAAAGAGCCAATGGCACAACCGAGGACCAGCTGACGTTACTGGGACACGTTACTAAGCAGGAGGTACCTGTGCTCCAAAGCACTACCAAGGACCAGAAGACGTTGCTGGAACTCGGATACCGAGATGGAGGCACCTAGGCCAAAGGCACTGCGGAGAACCAGCTGACGGTACTGGAACCCGGACGGGTAGCAGAAGGTACCCATGGAAATTTAAGTTGACAGGCCGCGAGCCGGCCGCAGTTACCGAATCCCACAGTACTACAGTGGGTGATTGTCCTATTGTCACAACGGAAACAGCCTTTATTTGCATATCCCGCAGCACACATAGGAAGCACCTAAACTCCAAGCACCATAGAGTACGGCTAACCCGACCGCAACACGACAGGACAACTTATTGGAGGCTAAGTGACGTTTACACTGACAGGAAACAGATGGCGTGCTGTAACCAGTCTGGGCAGGAGTGAGTACCCGTGCCAACGACACTTCCGAGCAACAACTGGCGGTGTTGAAGCCCAGGTGTTATGTTTCGGTAGCTGAGGAGTGCAGGCAAAAAAGGCAATACACCAGAGCAGTTGGAATCTATGAGATTGCAGTACCCTGACTAATCACCACAACTAGAGGCAGCCGTGGAGCGTTCCTACGTTGGTCCTAGACGCCTCGTCACAGCCTGAGAAACTAACTACACCTAAAGATAGATATAGGAAAGCTATCTGCCCCGGAGCAGAACCTCAAAGACAATAGAAAGCCCCCAAACATGTAATGGCGGTTAGACAAGATGAAATACTGACACAGAAAGAAAATAGTATGAGCAAACGCTAGGGCCCAAACTAACTAAATAGAAAAGGATAGGAAGGGTACTTACTGCAATCCCAGAAAACCATGAAAGGCACCAACTCTAATAATTTCAAAAACACCTGAGATCACACAACCTCTTCCACCTAAATTAGTTCTCTGGTGTAACAAAATCAAAACAGCAGCCACTGAAAAAACTGGAAAAAGCAAAAGTACAAACATCAGTGGCTGAACAAAACTGAGAGGGCAGAAGCCCCCGGAGGGGACCCTGAAGGCCCCCACAGAAGTGCAGGACAAAATGCAAAAATATAGCACAAACACAAAAGAAGAAAATGTCTTATCTGTTAGCAGGAGATGCAGACACGACACAGCAGGCTACAAGGGAAACTGGAATAAAGGATTCAGACCAGAACAATTGATCACCGGCAACCCTGATGGGAAGGTGACTCCCTTATATAAGACCAGTCAGTAACACCTGATTCCCAGTCCTCACAATCTTCACTGGACAGACTAGCACCGCTTGTAACCACCAGAGGGAGCCTCTGCTCAGAACTCATCTCAAACCCATTCACAACAGTACCCCCCCCTTGAGGAGGGGTCACCGAACCCTCATTTGAGCAACCAGGTCGGTCAGGATGAGTTCTATGATACGCACGGATAAGTCTCCTAGCATGGATGTCCGAAGCAAACACCCAAGAATTGTCCTCCTGACCATAACCTCTCCATTTAACCAAATACTGGAGTTTCCGTCTAGAAAAACGAGAATCTAATATTTTCTCAACCACATACTCCAGATTGCCCTCAACCAAAACAGGGTCAGGAGGCACAGCAGCAGGAACCACTGGCTCAACAAACCTCTTCAACAAGGACTTGTGGAACACGTTATGGATCTTAAATGTCCCTGGAAGAAGCAAACGAAAAGAAACAGGATTAATAATCTCCATGATCTTATAAGGTCCAATGAACCTAGGTTAAATTTAGGAGATGCTACTCTCATAGGAATATTCTTTGAGGACAACCAGACCAAGTCCCCCACTTTAAACCGAGGACCATCAGTCCTATGCCGGTTAGCAAACCGCTGGGCCCTCTCCTGAGAGAGGGACAACCTCTCCACTACCTGGTCCCAAATCAGTTGCATACGCTCCACAACAGAGTCAACACCTGGACAGACAGAAGCCTCCATCTGTCCTGAAGAAAATCGAGGGTGAAATCCAGAATTACAGAAAAACGGAGACATCAAAGTAGCAGAGCTAGCCCTATTATTAAGAGCAAACTCAGCCAAAGGCAAAAAAGAGACCCAGTCATCCTGATCAGCAGACACAAAGCATCTTAGATAAGTCTCCAATGTCTGGTTTGTTCTCTCAGTTTGACCATTGGTCTGAGGATGAAATGCCGAGGAGAAAGACAATTGAACACCCAGTTTAGAACAAAAAGTCCTCCAAAATCTGGAAACAAACTGGACTCCTCTGTCAGACACAATGTTCTCAGGAATGCCGTGTAAACGAACCACGTGCTGAAGGAACAACGGCACCAATTCAGAGGAGGAAGGCAACTTAGGTAATGGCACAAGATGTATCATCTTGGAAAACCTATCACAAATTACCCAGATGGTGGTCATTCTCTGAGAAACAGGAAGGTCGGAAATGAAATCCATAGAGATATGGGTCCATGGTCTCTTGGGCACAGGCAATGGCATCAACAAACCACTAGAGCGAGAGCAAGGCTTGGAGCGAGAGCAAGTCCCGCAGGACTGCACAAATTCCCTGACATCACGAGACAAGGTAGGCCACCAAAAGGACCGACTAACCAAGTCTCTGGTACCAAAAATTCCGGGATGCCCAGCCAACGCGGAACAATGAATCTCAGACATCACACTCTTTTTCCACTGGTCCGGGACAAACAATCTTCCAACAGGGCAGCACTCGGGCCTATCCTCCTGACACCCCTCCAGAGCAAGTCTCAAATTGGGCGAGATGGCGGAAAGAACTACACCCTCTTTCAAAATAACAGAAGGATCAGATAACTCAGGAGAGTCCGCAAGGAAACTCCTCGAGAGGGCATCCGCCTTAACATTCTTAGTGCCAGGAAGAAAGGAAACCACAAAATTAAAACGTGTGAAAAACAAGGCCCACCTGGCCTGTCTAGGATTGAGTCGCTTGGCAGATTCCAGATAGACCAGATTCTTATGGTCCGTAAGGACCACCACCTGATGTTTGGCTCCCTCCAGCCAATGTCTCCACTCTTCAAAGCCCACTTCATGGCCAATAACTCCCGATTACCCACGTCATAATTACGTTCAGTAGGAGAAAATTTTCGAGAGAAAAAGGCACAAGGGTTACTTTTAGAGGTCTCTGGATCTTTTTGGGACAAAACGGCACCTGCCCCAATTTCAGAGGCATCAACCTCCACCTGAAATGGCAGAGAAACATCAGGCTGCCGTAGAACAGGAGCAGAAGTGAATCTCTGCTTAAGTTCCTGAAATGCAGAGACTGCCTCAGGAGGCCAATTCACCACATCAGAACCCTTTCTGATCAAATCATTTAATGGTTTAACAATAACCGAGAAATTACCAATAAATTTACGATAAAAATTGGCAAAACCCAAAAATCTCTGAAGAGCCTTTAATGAAGTAGGTTGGACCCAATCACAGATGGCCTGAACCTTGACCGGGTCCATTTCAATAACAGATGGGGACAAAATGAATCCCTGAAATGAGATCCTCTGTACGCCAAAAAGACACTTTGATCCCTTCACATACAGAGCATTCTCTCTCAAAATCTGGAATACAGTTCGAACATGTTTCACATGAGAGTCCCAGTCATTAGCAAAAATCAAGATATCATCCAAATAAACAATCAGAAATTTGTCCACAAAATCCCTGAAAATGTCATTCATGAAGGACTGGAAGACGGAAGGAGCATTAGTGAGCCCAAAGGGCATCACCAGGTACTCAAAATGCCCTTCAAGGGTATTGAATGCCGTCTTCCATTCATCCCCGTGCTTAATGCGAATAAGGTTATACGCCCCCCTGAGGTCAAGCTTGGTAAACCAAGTAGCGTTTTTCACCCTGGAAAACAGGTCAGAAATCAAGGGTAACGGGTATTGATATTTCACAGTAATATTGTTCAAGAGACGATAATCAATACACGGCCTTAATGAACCATCCTTTTTGGCCACAAAGAAAAAACCGGCACCTAAGGGTGAAGAGGATGGTCTGATATGACCCTTCTCCAATGATTCCTTGATATAAGACCGCATAGCGTCATGTTCAGGTACAGACAAGTTAAAAAGGCGACCTTTAGGGAATTTACTACCCGGCACTAATTCAATAGCGCAGTCATAGCTCCTATGGGGAGGCAAGGATGCAGATTTACTTTCGCTAAACACATCAGAAAAATCAATCAAAAAGTCAGGAACATCCTGAGCCTGGGGGGAGGCAGAAAAAACAGGAGTGTTGGTATTAACACATTGGCAGCCCCAACTGGTTACAGACACAGATTTCCAATCCAAAACAGGATTATGAGACTGTAACCAAGGAAAACCCAGCACGATAATGTCATGCAGATTATACAGAACCAAAAATTTGCAGCACTCCTGGTGATCAGGTTCAACCCTCATTATCACCTGAGTAGAAAACTGGGGTTTATTCTCAGCCAAAGGGGTAGAATCGATCCCCAGTAGGGGAATAGACTTCTGTAGGGGTATCAAGTGAAATCCACAACGTTTAGCAAAATCATAATCCATCAGGTTAATAGCTGCTCCAGAATCAACGAAAGCCTGAGCAGAAACTGAGGACAGAAGCATATCAGAGTGACAGTTAATAAAAACTTAGTCTGAACACTACCCAAGACAACTGAGCGTGCAAAACGTCTTCCCCGTTTAGGGCAGACTGAAATAGCATGAGAGGCATCACCACAGTAGAAACATAACCCATTGCGCTTTCGAAACTCATGACGCTGTGCCCCAGACACCACTCTATCACACTGCATGGGTTCAGAAGCTGGTTCACAAGGCAACACCATTCCACGCATACTTCTCCGCTCACGCAAACGTCTGTCAATTTGAATCGCTAATGACATAGAATCATTGAGACCAGAGGGGACAGGGAATCCCACCATAACATCCTTTACATTATCTGACAGACCCTTCCGGAAAAGGGCTGCCAAAGCGTCGTCATTCCATTTGGTCAGGACTGCCCACCTACGGAATCTCTGACAGTATAACTCAGCGTCATTAAGCCCTGATTTAATGCCAACAAGGCTTTCTCAGCTTGATCAGTGACATTAGGCTCATCGTACAATAACCCCAAGGCCTGAAAAAATGCATCAACATCACTCAAAACAGGATCCCACGGTATCAGGGAAAAAGCCCAATCCTGAGGATCGCCGCGCAGGAGAGAGATGATAATTTGAACCTGCTGCGCTGCGTTCCCTGAGGACTTAGATTTTAAGGCAAAAAACAATTTACAATTATTTTTGAAATTCTGAAACTTAGCTCGATCCCCTAAAAACAAATCTGGCATGGGAATCCTAGGTTCCACAACAGGCAACCCAGCAAGATAGATAGCAATACTCCGAACCTCAGTGGCAAGCTGATCCACACGGCCAGACAACTGTGCAAACTCCATTGAGAGAAAAGATCCTCCCCAGCACCCAGAGATACAGAGGAGAAAAAAAAAAATGCAACAAACAGAAAAATATCTCTGACAACTCTGACAATATTTTTTCCCTTCTGTGAGTACCATACAATTTTCAATTTTTAGGCGGTGATACTGTTATGTTTCGGTAGCTGAGGAGTGCAGGCAAAAAAGGCAATACACCAGAGCAGTTGGAATCTATGAGATTGCAGTACCCTGACTAACCACCACAACTAGAGGCAGCCGTGGAGCGTTCCTACGTTGGTCCTAGACGCCTCGTCACAGCCTGAGAAACTAACTACACCTAAAGATAGATATAGGAAAGCTATCTGCCCCGGAGCAGAACCCCAAAGACAATAGAAAGCCCCCAAACATGTAATGGCGGTTAGACAAGATGAAATACTGACACAGAAAGAAAATAGTATGAGCAAACGCTGGGGCCCAAACTAACTAAATAGAAAAGGATAGGAAGGGTACTTACTGCAATCCCAGAAAACCCTGAAAAGCACCAACTCTACTAATTTCAAAAACACCTGAGATCACACGACCTCTTCCACCTAAATTAGTTCTCTGGTGTAACAAAATCAAAACAGCAGCCACTGAAAAAACTGGAAAAAGCAAAAGTACAAACATCAGTGGCTGAACAAAACTGAGAGGGCAGAAGCCCCCGGAGGGGACCCTGAAGGCCCCCACAGAAGTGCAGGACAAAATGCAAAAATATAGCACAAACACAAAAGAAGAAAATGTCTTCTCTGTTAGCAGGAGATGCAGACACGACACAGCAGGCTACAAGGGAAACTGGAATAAAGGATTCAGACCAGAACAATTGATCACCGGCAACCCTGATGGGAAGGTGACTCCCTTATATAAGACCAGTCAGTAACACCTGATTCCCAGTCCTCACAATCTTCACTGGACAGACTAGCACCGCTTGTAACCACCAGTGGGAGCCTCTGCTCAGAACTCATCTCAAACCCATTCACAACACCCAGGGATGAGAAGACAACAGGGTGGAGGCAGCATGACTTTTTGCCGTTCACACAGCAGGGGAACAGCTGACATTACTGAACCCCAGTAACACAGGAGCAAATGTTCACTGTGCTAACAGCACTTCCGAGCAACAACTGGCGGTGTTGGAGCCCAGGGATGAGAAGAGAACATGGTGGAGGCAGCAGGACTTTTTGCCGTACACACAGCAGGGAACAGCTGACATTACTGAACCCCAGTAACACAGGAGCAAGTGTTGACTGTGCTAACAGCACTTCCAAGCAACAACTGGCGGTGTTGTAGCCCAGGAATGAGAAGAGAACATGGTGGAGGCAGCAGGACTTTTTGCCGTTCACACAGCAGGGGAACAGCTGACATTACTGAACCTGTTATGTTTCGGTAGCTGAGGAGTGCAGGTAAAAAAGGCAATACACCAGAGCAGTTGGAATCTATGAGATTGCAGTACCCTGACTAATCACCACAACTAGAGGCAGCCGTGGAGCGTTCCTACGTTGGTCCTAGACGCCTTGTCACAGCCTGAGAAACTAACTACACCTAAAGATAGAAATAGGAAAGCTATCTGCCCCGGAGCAGAACCCCAAAGATAATAGAAAGCCCCCAAACATGTAATGGCGGTTAGACAAGATGAAATACTGACACAGAAAGAAAATAGTATGAGCAAACGCTGGGGCCCAAACTAACTAAATAGAAAAGGATAGGAAGGGTACTTACTGCAATCCCAGAAAACCCTGAAAGGCACCAACTCTACTAATTTCAAAAACACCTGAGATCACACGACCTCTTCCACCTAAATTAGTTCTCTGGTGTAACAAAATCAAAACAGCAGCCACTGAAAAAACTGGAAAAAGCAAAAGTACAAACATCAGTGGCTGAACAAAACTGAGAGGGCAGAAGCCCCGGAGGGGACCCTGAAGGCCCCCACAGAAGTGCAGGACAAAATGCAAAAATATAGCACAAACACAAAAGAAGAAAATGTCTTATCTGTTAGCAGGAGATGCAGACATGACACAGCAGGCTACAAGGGAAACTGGAATAAAGGATTCAGACCAGAACAATTGATCACCGGCAACCCTGATGGGAAGGTGACTCCCTTATATAAGACCAGTCAGTAACACCTGATTCCCAGTCCTCACAATCTTCACTGGACAGACTAGCACTGCTTGTAACCACCAGAGGGAGCCTCTGCTCAGAACTCATCTCAAACCCATTCACAACAGTACCCCCCCCTTGAGGAGGGGTCACCGAACCCTCATTTGAGCAACCAGATCGGTCAGGATGAGTTCTATGATACGCACGGATAAGTCTCCTAGCATGGATGTCCGAAGCAAACACCCAAGAATTGTCTTCCTGACCATAACCTCTCCATTTAACCAAATACTGGAGTTTCCGTCTAGAAAAACGAGAATCTAATATTTTCTCAACCACATACTCCAGATTGCCCTCAACCAAAACAGGGTCAGGAGGCACAGCAGCAGGAACCACTGGCTCAACAAACCTCTTCAACAAGGACTTGTGGAACACGTTATGGATCTTAAATGTCCCTGGAAGAAGCAAACGAAAAGAAACAGGATTAATAATCTCCATGATCTTATAAGGTCCAATGAACCTAGGTTTAAATTTAGGAGATGCTACTCTCATAGGAATATTCTTTGAGGACAACCAGACCAAGTCCCCCACTTTAAACCGAGGACCATCAGTCCTATGCCGGTTAGCAAACCGCTGGGCCCTCTCCTGAGAGAGGGACAACCTCTCCACTACCTGGTCCCAAATCAGTTGCATACGCTCCACGACAGAGTCAACACCTGGACAGACAGAAGCCTCCGTCTGTCCTGAAGAAAATCGAGGGTGAAACCCAGAATTACAGAAAAATGGAGACATCAAAGTAGCAGAGCTAGCCCTATTATTAAGAGCAAACTCAGCCAAAGGCAAAAAGAGACCCAGTCATCCTGATCAGCAGACACAAAGCATCTTAGATAAGTCTCCAATGTCTGGTTTGTTCTCTCAGTTTGACCATTGGTCTGAGGATGAAATGCCGAGGAGAAAGACAATTGAACGCCCAGTTTAGAACAAAAAGTCCTCCAAAATCTGGAAACAAACTGGACTCCTCTGTCAGACACAATGTTCTCAGGAATGCCGTGTAAACGAACCACGTGCTGAAGGAACAACGGCACCAATTCAGAGGAGGAAGGCAACTTAGGTAATGGCACAAGATGTATCATCTTGGAAAACCTATCACAAATTACCCAGATGGTGGTCATTCTCTGAGAAACAGGAAGGTCGGAAATGAAATCCATAGAGATATGGGTCCATGGTCTCTTGGGCACAGGCAATGGCATCAACAAACCACTGGAGCGAGAGCAAGGCTTGGAGCGAGAGCAAGTCCCGCAGGACTGCACAAATTCCCTGACATCACGAGACAAGGTAGGCCACCAAAAGGACCGACTAACCAAGTCTCTGGTACCAAAAATTCCGGGATGCCCAGCCAACGCGGAACAATGAATCTCAGACATCACACTCTTTTTCCACTGGTCCGGGACAAACAATTTTCCAACAGGGCAGCACTCGGGCCTATCCTCCTGACACCCCTCCAGAGCAAGTCTCAAATTGGGCGAGATGGCGGAAAGAACTACACCCTCTTTCAAAATAACAGAAGGATCAGATAACTCAGGAGAGTCCGCAAGGAAACTCCTCGAGAGGGCATCCGCCTTAACATTCTTAGTGCCAGGAAGAAAGGAAACCACAAAATTAAAACGTGTGAAAAACAAGGCCCACCTGGCCTGTCTAGGATTGAGTCGCTTGGCAGATTCCAGATAGACCAGATTCTTATGGTCCGTAAGGACCACCACCTGATGTTTGGCTCCCTCCAGCCAATGTCTCCACTCTTCAAAAGCCCACTTCATGGCCAATAACTCCCGATTACCCACGTCATAATTACGTTCAGTAGGAGAAAATTTTCGAGAGAAAAAGGCACAAGGGTTACTTTTCGAGGTCTCAGGATATTTTTGGGACAAAACGGCACCTGCCCCAATTTCAGAGGCATCAACCTCCACCTGAAATGGCAGAGAAACATCAGGCTGCCGTAGAACAGGAGCAGAAGTGAATCTTTGCTTAAGTTCCTGAAATGCAGAGACTGCCTCAGGAGGCCAATTCACCACATCAGAACCCTTTCTGGTCAAATCAGTTAATGGTTTAACAATAACCGAGAAATTACCAATAAATTTACGATAAAAATTGGCAAAACCCCAAAATCTCTGAAGAGCCTTTAATGAAGTAGGTTGGACCCAATCACAGATGGCCTGAACCTTGACCGGGTCCATTTCAATAACAGATGGGGACAAAATGAATCCCAGAAATGAGATCCTCTGTACGCCAAAAAGACACTTTGATCCCTTCACATACAGAGCATTCTCTCTCAAAATCTGGAATACAGTTCGAACATGTTTCACATGAGAGTCCCAGTCATTAGAAAAAATCAAGATATCATCCAAATAAACAATCAGAAATTTGTCCACAAAATCCCTGAAAATGTCATTCATGAAGGACTGGAAGACGGAAGGAGCATTAGTGAGCCCAAAGGGCATCACCAGGTACTCAAAATGCCCTTCAGGGGTATTGAATGCCGTCTTCCATTCATCCCCGTGCTTAATGCGAATAAGGTTATACGCCCCCCTGAGGTCAAGCTTGGTAAACCAAGTAGCGTTTTTCACCCTGGAAAACAGGTCAGAAATCAAGGGTAACGGGTATTGATATTTCACAGTAATATTGTTCAAGAGACGATAATCAATACACGGCCTTAATGAACCATCCTTTTTGGCCACAAAGAAAAAACCGGCACCTAAGGGTGAAGAGGATGGTCTGATATGACCCTTCTCCAATGATTCCTTGATATAAGACCGCATAGCGTCATGTTCAGGTACAGACAAGTTAAAAAGGCGACCTTTAGGGAATTTACTACCAGGCACTAATTCAATAGCGCAGTCATAGCTCCTATGGGGGGGCAAGGATGCAGATTTACTTTCGCTAAACACATCAGAAAAATCAATCAAAAAGTCAGGAACATCCTGAGCCTGGGTGGAGGCAGAAAAAACAGGAGTGTTGGTATTAACACATTGGCAGCCCCAACTGGTTACAGACACAGATTTCCAATCCAAAACAGGATTATGAAACTGTAACCAAGGAAAACCCAGCACGATAATGTCATGCAGATTATACAGAACCAAAAATTTGCAGCACTCCTGGTGATCAGGTTCAACCCTCATTATCACCTGAGTAGAAAACTGGGGTTTATTCTCAGCCAAAGGGGTAGAATCGATCCCCAGTAGGGGAATAGACTTCTGTAGGGGTATCAAGGGAAATCCACAACGTTTAGCAAAATCATAATCCATCAGATTAATAGCTGCTCCAGAATCAACGAAAGCCTGAGCAGAAAATGAGGACAGAGAGCATATCAGAGTGACAGTTAATAAAAACTTAGTCTGAACACTACCCAAGACAACTGAGCGTGCAAAACGTCTTCCCCGCTTAGGGCAGACTGAAATAGCATGAGAGGCATCACCACAGTAGAAACATAACCCATTGCGCTTTCGAAACTCATGACGCTGTGCCCCAGACACCACTCTATCACACTGCATGGGTTCAGAAGCTGGTTCACAAGGCAACACCATTCCACGCATACTTCTCCGCTCACGCAAACGTCTGTCAATTTGAATAGCTAATGACATAGAATCATTGAGACCAGAGGGGACAGGGAATCCCACCATAACATCCTTTACATTATCTGACAGACCCTTCCGGAAAAGGGCTGCCAAAGCGTCGTCATTCCATTTGGTCAGGACTGCCCACCTAAAATCTCTGACACTATAACTCAGCGTCATCAAGCCCCTTATTTAATACCAACAAGGCTTTTTCAGCTTGATCAGTGACATTAGGCTCATCGTACAATAACCCCAAGGCCTGAAAAAATGCATCAACATCACTCAAAACAGGATCCCCAGGTATCAGGGAAAAAGCCCAATCCTGAGGATCGCCGCGCAGGAGAGAGATGATAATTTGAACCTGCTGCGCTGCGTTCCCTGAGGACTTAGATTTTAAGGCAAAAAACAATTTACAATTATTTTTGAAATTCTGAAACTTTGCTTGATCCCCTAAAAACAAATCTGGCATGGGAATCCTAGGTTCCACAACAGGCAACCCAGCAAGATAGATAGCAATACTTCGAACCTCAGTGGCAAGCTGATCCACACGGCCAGACAACTGTGCAAACTCCATTGAGAGAAAAGATCCTCCCCAGTACCCAGAGATACAGAGGGAAAAAAAAAAATGCAACAAACAGAAAAATATCTCTGACAACTCTGACAACCTTTTTTCTTTCACAATATTTTTTCCCTTCTGTGAGTACCATACAATTTTCAATTTTTAGGCCGGTGATACTGTTATGTTTCGGTAGCTGAGGAGTGCAGGTAAAAAAGGCAATACACCAGAGCAGTTGGAATCTATGAGATTGCAGTACCCTGACTAACCACCACAACTAGAGGCAGCCGTGGAGCGTTCCTACGTTGGTCCTAGACGCCTCGTCACAGCCTGAGAAACTAACTACACCTAAAGATAGAAATAGGAAACCTATCTGCCCCGGAGCAGAACCTCAAAGATAATAGAAAGCCCCCAAACATGTAATGGCGGTTAGACAAGATGAAATACTGACACAGAAAGAAAATAGTATGAGCAAACGCTGGGGCCCAAACTAACTAAATAGAAAAGGTTAGGAAGGGTACTTACTGCAATCCCAAAAAACCCTGAAAGGCACCAACTCTACTAATTTCAAAAACACCTGAGATCACACGACCTCTTCCACCTAAATTAGTTCTCTGGTGTAACAAAATCAAAACAGCAGCCACTGAAAAAACTGGAAAAAGCAAAAGTACAAACATCAGTGGCTGAACAAAACTGAGAGGGCAGAAGCCCCCGGAGGGGACCCTGAAGGCCCCCACAGAAGTGCAGGACAAAATGCAAAAATATAGCACAAACACAAAAGAAGAAAATGTCTTATCTGTTAGCAGGAGATGCAGACACGACACAGCAGGCTACAAGGGAAACTGGAATAAAGGATTCAGACCAGAACAATTGATCACCGGCAACCCTGATGGGAAGGTGACTCCCTTATATAAGACCAGTCAGTAACACCTGATTCCCAGTCCTCACAATCTTCACTGGACAGACTAGCACTGCTTGTAACCACCAGAGGGAGCCTCTGCTCAGAACTCATCTCAAACCCATTCACAACATGAACCCCAGTAACACAGGAGCAAGTGTTCACTGTGCTAACAGCACTTCCGAGCAACAACTGGCGGTGTTGTAGCCCAGGAATGAGAAGAGAACATGGTGGAGGCAGCAGGACTTTTTGCCGTTCACACAGCAGGGGAACAGCTGACATTACTGAACCCCAGTAACACAGGAGCAAGTGTTCACTGTGCTAACAGCACTTCCGAGCAACAACTGGTGGTGTTGTAGCCCAGGGATGAGAAGAGAACATGGTGGAGGCAGCAGGACTTTTTGCCGTTCACACAGCAGGGGAACAGCTGACATTACTGAACCCCAGTAACACAGGAGCAAGTGTTCACTGCGCTAACAGCACTTCCGAGCAACAACTGGCGGTGTTGGAGCCCAGGGTCAAGGAGGATGTTTAAATACTATATCAAGTATTTTCCTTGTTACGTGTCAATTAAAAATGTCTATACTCCAAACAAGAGAAATATAACCTTTAGTACCATAAGATGATGATTTTACTTAAAAAAATATATGTAAATTAATAATTTACAAACATAAACGCATACATTAACATGTTGAAAAGCAATGCAAACCACAATTAAAATAGGTTAAATAATCTGCTATACGGTTTAAAATAAAAGCATACAAGTACATATCAGAATCCATTAATGATGGCTAAGTAACAGTATGTACACCATTTTTATTGTGTAGACAATGAATGGCTGACTTAAAAACATAATCAGCATTACAAGTTATCTTTGACATTCATAAAACTTTACATTTGGTGAATAATATCACTAAAATTTTTTTAAAAATATCTAAAATTTCCATCATGTAATACTGATAATATGTGCCAATCATTTATATTAACAAACAAAAAATTTAAAAAGTGCATAGTGCAGAGTGAAAACAGATATTTATGCCTGACTGTGGACTTGCAAGCATGACAACGGATAGATAAGGTATATATAGATGGGACTGCATAGCCACAGATGGTGAATGGCGATGTAATACTGTACCTCAATAAAGTGTGCGTTACTACTACATCCTTTTTTTTATATAGCTTTATAAAAGGTTACGTGCATGTATGGTTGCGCCTTTGTTTGGACGCACAGACTGGCTTCCTGCTGTGACGCGTTGGGTATTGGAGCGTCTGTACGTCTTATGACGCAGACTAACATTCACGGTGCGCATCGTTCATCATCGCAAGCGTACCGACAACACAAAGGCGTTGTCATGACTGCTTTACTCAGTAAACATGCACCTATGATGAAACATACACGCATGTGCCCGATTACATAACAAGCTACAAGAAAAACGAGTGTGAGGTGTGACACAGCTGTTTTGTTAAGGTACAGTATTATATCGACATTGTACAGGTGTCGCTATTCAGTCTGATAAATAGATATCATTCACCTATTCTATCAGTTGTCGTTCTTTCAGCACCACTTACAGGTATATATTTTGCTATTGTGACTATGCACTATTGACTTTACCAAGGTAATGCATAATTTTTGTTAGCGATTATCATGTTTACATGAAGGACCTTTATGATATGGGCTGTTAACTTTCTAATTAAATATGTATTTTTTAAAATGACACAAATATAAGTAATGTTGAAGAGGACTATTCCTACATGCATTGTTTGCACAATATTACAGGTGTACATCACGTCCCTTAATCAACATTGGATTATTATATTTACTTGTATGCTTTTATTTAACCCCTTCACCCCCAAGGGTGGTTTGCACGTTAATGACCGGCCAATTTTTACAATTCTGACCACTGTCTCTTTATGAGGTTATAACTCTGGAACGCTTCAACGGATCTTCGCGATTCTGAGATTGTTTTCTCGTGACATATTGTACTTCACGTTAGAAGTAAAATTTCTTCGATATAACTTGCGTTTATTTTTGAAAAAAACGCAAATATGGCGAAAATTTTTAAAATTTTGCAATTTTCAAACTTTGAATTTTTATTCCCTTAAAACAGAGAAATATGTCACATAAATAGTTAACAAATAACATTTCCCACATGTCTACTTTACATCAGCACAATTTTGGAACCAAAATTTTTTTTGTTAGGAAGTTATAAGGGTTAAAAGTTGACCAGCGATTTCTCATTTTTACAACAAAATTTACAAAGCCATTTTTTTTAGGGACCACCTCTCATTTGAAGTCACTTTGAGGGGTCTATATGGCAGAAAATACCCAAAAGTGACACCATTCTAAAAACTGCACCCCTCAAGGTACTCAAAACCACATTCAAGAAGATTATTAACCCTTCAGGTGCTTCACAGGAACTAAAGCAACGTGGAAGGAAAAAATGAATATTTAACTTTTTAGCCACAAAAATGATCTTTTACAAACTTTTTTTTTATTTTCACAAGGGTAAAAGGAGAAAATGGACAGATAAGGTTGTTATGCAATTTCTCCTGAGTACGCCAATACCCAATATGTTGGGGAAAACCACTGTTTGGGCACACGGCAGAGCTCGTAAGGGAAGGAGCGCCGTTTGACTTTTTCAAACTAAAATTGGCTGGAATTGAGATTGGACGCCATGTCGTGTTTGGAGAGCCCCTGATGCGCCTAAACAGTGGAAACCCCCACAAGTGACACCATTTTGGAAACTAGACCCCCTAAGGTACTTATCTAGATCTGTTGTGAGCACTTTGAACTCCCAAGTGTTTCACAAAAGCTTATAATGCCTGTGTGTGAAAAAAAAAAAAAACAATTTTCCACAAAAATGATTTTTTAGTCCCAAATTTTTGAATTTTCCCAAGGAAATTGGACCCCAAAAGTTGTTGTCCAATTTGTCCTGAGTACGCTGATACCCCATATGTGGGGGGGGAACTGTTTGGGTGCACGGCAGGGCTTGGAAAGGAAGTAGTAACGTTTTGGAATGCAGACGTTGATGGGGGTCATGTTCCGTTTGCAGTGCCCCAGATGAGCCTAAACAGTGGAAACCCCCCACAAGTGACCCCATTTTGGAAACTATACCCCTAAGGAACTTATCTAGATCTTTGGTGAGCACTTTGAACCCCCAAGTGCTTCACACAAGTCTATAATGCCCGGGCATGAAAATAAAAAATCCTATTTTTTTCCCACAAAAATTATATTTAGTCACTAATTTTTTATTTTCTCAAGGGTAACAGGAGAAATTGGACCACATAAGTTGTTGTCCAATTTGTCCTGAGTACGCTGATACCCCATATGTGGGTGGGAACCACTGTTTGGGCGCACGGCAGAGCTCGGAATGGAAGGAGCACCATTTGACTTTTTCCAACCAAAATTGGCTGGAATTGAGATTGGATGCCATGTTGCATTTGGAGAGCCCCTGATGTGCCTAAACAGTGGAAACCCCCCACAAATGACCCCATTTTGGAAACTAGACCCCCTAAGGAACTTTTCTAGATCTTTGGTGAGCAATTTGAACCCCCAAGTGCTTCACACAAGTTTATAACGTAGAGCCGTAAAATTTAAAAATCATATTTTTTCCACAAAAATGATCTTTTCACCCCAATTTTTATTTTTCCAAGGGTAACAAGACTCCAAAAGTTATTGTGCAATTTGTCCTGAGTGCGCTGATACACCATATGTGGGGGTAAACCACTGTTTGGGTGCATGGCAGAGTTTGGAAGGGAAGGAGCGCCGTCTGACTTTTTCAACGCAGAATTGGCTGGACGCCATGTCGTGTTTGGAGAGCTCCTGATCTGCCTAAACAGTGGAAACCCCCATAAATGACGCCATTTTGGAAACTAGACCCCTCAAGGAACTTATCTAGATGTGTGGTGAGAACTTTTAACCCCCAGGTGTTTCACTAAAGTTTATAACGTACAGCCGTAAAATAAAAAATCTTTTTTTTTTTACAAAAATGATTTTTTCGTCCCCAATATTTTATTTTCACAAGGGTAACAGAAGAAATTGGAACCCAAAAGTTGTTGTCCAATTTGTCCTGAGTACGCTGATACCCAATATGTGGGAGAAAACTACTGTATGGGCGCACGTCAGGGCTCGGAAGGGAAGTAGTGACGTTTTGGATTGCAGACTTTGATGGAATGGTCTGGGGGCGTCATGTCACATTTGGAGAGCCCTGATGCACCTATACAGTGGAAACCCCCCACAAGTGACCCCATTTTGGAAAATAGACCCCACAAGGAACTTATCTAGATGTGTGGTGAGCACTTTGAACCCCGAAGTGCTTCACAGAAGTTTATAACGTACAGCAGTAAAAATAAAAAATCTTTTTTTTTTTTACAAAAATGATTTTTTCGCCCCCAATATTTTATTTTCACAAGGGTAACAGAAGAAATTGGAACCCAAAAGTTGTTGTCCAATTTGTCCTGAGTACGCTGATACCCAATATGTGGGAGAAAACTACTGTATGGGCGCACGTCAGGGCTCGGAAGGGAAGTAGTGACGTTTTGGATTGCAGACTTTGATGGAATGGTCTGGGGGCGTCATGTCACATTTGGAGAGCCCCTGATGCACCTATACAGTGGAAACCCCCACAAGTGACCCCATTTTGGAAAATAGACCCCACAAGGAACTTGTCTAGATGTGTGGTGAGCACTTTGAACCCCGAAGTGCTTCACAGAAGTTTATAACGCACAGCCGTAAAAATAAAAAATCCTTTTTTTTTTTTGCAAAAATGATTTTTTTGCCCCAATATTTTATTTTTACAAGGGTAACAGCAGAAATTGGACCCAAAAGTTGTTGCCCAATTTGTCCTGAGTACGCTGATATCCAATATGTGGGAGAAAACTACTGTATGGGTACACGTTGGGGCTCGGAAGGGAAGTAGTGACGTTTTGGATTGCAGACTTTGATGGAATGGTCTGGGGGCGTCATGTCGCATTTGGAGAGCCCCTGATGCGCCTAAACAGTGGAAATCCCCAACAAGTGACCCCATTTTGGAAAATAGACCCCACAAGGAACTTATCTAGATGTGTGGTGAGCGCTATGAAGCCCCAAGTGCTTCACAGAAGTTTATAATGTACAGCCGTAAAAACAAAAAAATATTTTTTTTTGTACAAAAATGATATTTTCGCCCCCAGTTTTTTATTTTCCCAAGGGTAGCAGAAGAAATAGGACAAATTGCACAATAACTCTTGGGGTCCAGAGTACGCTGATACCCCATATGTGGGGATAAACTACTGTTTGGACGCATGGCAGAGCTGAGAAGTGAAGGAGCACCGTTTGACTTTTTCAACGCAGAATTGGCTGGAATTGAGATCAGACGCCATGTCACATTTGGAGAGCCCCTGATGTGCCTAAACAGCTGAAACCCCCCAATTCTAACTCCAACCCTAACCCCAACACACCCCTAACCCTAGTCCCAACCCTAACCACAAACCTAACCCTAACACACCCCTAATCCCAACCCTAACCCTAATCCTAACTTTAGCGCCAACCCTAACCCTAAATTTAGCCGCAACCCTAACCCTAATGGGAAAATGGAAATAAATGCTTTTTTTTAATTTTATTATTTTTCCCTTACTAAGGGGGTGATAAAGGGGGGTTTGATTTACTATTTATAGCGGGTTTTTATGATTGGCAGCTGTCACGCTAAAAGACGCTTTTTATTGCAAAAATAGTTTTTGCATCATCACATTTTGAGAGCTATAATTTTTGCATATTTTGGCCCACAGAGTCATGTGAGGTCTTATTTTTTGCGGGACGAGTTGACGTTTTTATTGGTACCATTTTGAGCACGTGACGTTTTTTGATCGCTTTTTATTTCGATTTTTGGGAGGTTAGAATGAACAAAAATCAGCAATTCATGAATTTCTTTTGGGGAGGCGTTTATACCGTTCCGCGTGTGGTAAAATTGATAAAGCAGTTTTATTCTTCGGGTCAGTACGATTATGGCGATACCTCATTTATATCATTTTTTCATGTTTTGGCGCTTTTATAGAATAAAAACAATTTTATATAAAAAATAATTATTTTTGCATCGCTTTATTCTGCGAGCTATAACTTTTTTATTTTTTCGCTGATGATGCTTTATGATGGCTCGTTTTTTGCGGGATAAGATGACGTTTTCAGCGGTACCATATTTTTTTATATCGGTCTTTTTGATCGCGTGTTATTCCACTTTTTGTTTGGCGGTATGATGATAAAGCATTGATTTTTTGCTTCGTTTTTTTTTTTTTTTTTAAGGGGTTCACTAAAGGGGTTAACTAGTGGGACAATTTTATAGGGGGGATCGTTACGGACGCGGCGATACCAAATATGTGTACTTTTATTGTTTTTTTTTTTTTATTTACAGGAAGAAGTGAATTTATTGGGGAATATTTTTTTTTTTTTTTTTTTTATTTTGGATTTTTTTTTTACACATGTTTATTTTTACTTTTTTAACTTTTTTACTTTGTCCCAGGGTGGGACATCACTGTATTTTATCAGATCGCTGGTGTGACAGTGTGCACAGCACTCTGTCACACCAGCGATCGCACAGGCATAGATGCAGGCTTCTCAGTGCCTGCTCTCGGCGGGCACTGAGGTAGCGCCTCCCTCCAGGACCCGGCGCCATCTTGGATCCGGGTCCTGGGAGGGAGAAGCCCTCAGACAGCGCGATCACATCGCGCTGCTCTGAGGGTCTCAGGGGGGCGCGCAGGGAGCCCCCACCCTGCGCGATCCTCCCCTGTGCCCCCAGTACACCACGATCATGTTTGATCGCGGTGTGCAAGGGGTTAATGTGCCGGGAGCGGTCCGTGACCGCTCCTGACACACAGTCATGGGTGTCAGCTGTGATAATCAGCTGACACCCGGCGGCGATTAGCTGCGCTCCCCTCAGGAGCGCAGCTGATCGCCTATGACGTACTATCCCGTCCCCGGTCATACGGGCCCAGGTACCATGGACGGGATAGTACGTCCGATGGCAGTAAGGGGTTAAAAGGCAAGAAACAATGAAGTATAACCTTCGCACTGCAGCAGTTGTCAAAGTTCAACCCA